>CM038221.1:191232328-191677328 GCA_021442155.1 Cymbidium sinense
GGCGGAAGATGAGCATCCCTTAGAAGAAGGAGGATCGATCGTACCCACAATGTTGGTACCCCAACACTCAAATGGCCATGAGGCCTAGGTGGTTGATGTAGGACCACACCATGTACCTGACACTGATGGAATCTCCTAGCTACATCCATGCAGTTTGTAATCATCGAAGGTCAGTAGTATCCTAGTCTCTTGATCTTCATCTTCATCTTCAGATCAAATTGATGTGCTACGCATAGACCTGAATGTACCTCGATTACAATACCATGGGCTTCATTTTTATCTAAACAACGTAACCACATTTGATCAAAGGACTGTTGGTACAGGGTATCATCAATGAGAGAATAGGAGAGAGCTCTCTATTTTACCTGATGAGCTTGTGACTTTTCTTGAGGTAGTTTGTCGATGTTCAAATAGTTTATGAATGGTTGTCTCCAATCTAGCTCCTTGTTCTTATAGGTAACAACAATCTCTCTTTCAAGATAAAGTCTCTCGATGAGTTCAACAACAATAAGAGATATGAATTTTCTATTTTGGACCCTTATTGGAATGGACTCATCTTCGACATGCCAATTCTTTGGCAAGTTTGGCCAAAGCATCTACTACTGTGTTCTCTGCTTGGGGAACCTTGTAGATGGTGACTTTATGGATTTGGGTCAATAGCTTCATGGTATACTCATGGTAATGATAAAGCTTGAGTTTCAAAACCTTGTAAGACCTGACAATTTGATTGATGACTAACTGGGAATCCCCAAAGATGTTGATGCTCTTGACATACACTGTGATAGCTAACTCCAAACTGGCAATCAAAGCCTCATACTTGGCTTCATTATTAGTGCAGGGATTGAAAAGATAGTTTGAGGATCTCATCACATCGCGATCTGGAGTTAAGAGAACTATTCATATCCCTGCCTTTCCTGGAAGAGTAGATCATGGTGCTTCTCCTTTATGAAAAGAAGCTGCACCATCAAAATACATCTCCCATCAACAGTTGTCAACCTCCCCTAAGTTCATGATTTTTTTCATCAGGGAGATCATAACTAAGTGCAGAATTAGTAGGGAGTGGGTGTGCTGCTAAGAAATCTACTAGTGCTTGTCCTTTTACCGCATAGAGGGGCATGAATGTGATATCAAACTGTAAGAATCATGGACCATCATGCCAAACATCAAGATAGCATTGGTCATGTCATGAGATACTACAGTGGATTAGTTCTGGAAATCAAGTTCACCTCATGAGAGAGCATATAGTGACGTAGCTTTTGGGATGCAAAGATCAAAGCTAGGCAATATTTTTCAATAGGTGGATAGTTTGCTTCAGCAAGAATCAGATGATGGATGAAGTAGTAGAGCACTCTTCCCTTCCATCTTGGGCCAACAAAGTGCAGAGTCATCCAATGCGTGTAGAGGATGAGTGGCTTGCACAGGATAGAGTGCTATAGCGGTGGCTTCACCAAATACTGCTTGATATCTTCAAAGACATGCTGACACTTGTCATCCCACTTAAACTTGGCATCCTTTTTGATAAGTGCTCAGAATGACTTGCATCTCCCCGATAGATTGGAAATAAAGTGTCTCAGATACGCCAACCATCCTTGGAAAGATCTGAGTTGAGTTAAAATCTTAGGAGGTGGCATTTCTAAGATAGCTTTTATATTTTCTAGATCTATTTCTATTCCATGATGTCGGATAAAAAACCTAAGGAATTTCCTTGAAGCTACTCCGAATGCACACTTCAGGGGATTCATTTTGAGGTTATATTATCTTAACCGTTCAAAACTACTCTCAAGTCAAAGAGATGGTCTTCCTTTTCTGCTCTTGACTAGATCATCAATATAGAACTCAACTTAATGATGGATGAGTTCATTGAAGATCAGTCATGGCCCATTGGTATGTAGCACCGCATTTTTGAAAAGGTATGACCCTATAATAGATTTCGAGGTTCAAAAGCAATTTTTCTTTCATCCTCGGGGGCCATCTTGATATTTAGATGACTCATCCATGAAAGAAAATATTGCATGAGATGAGGTGATGTCCACCATTAATTCTGGTATAGGAAGAGGAAACTCATCCTTAAGACATGCCTTATTTAAGTCCCTGAAATCGATGCATATGCAAATTTGGCCATTCTTCTTCTTAATTGAGATGACACTGGCTAACCAAGTAGAGTTTTTTTCTTTCCTGATGAAACCATCGATCAATTTCTTGACTTTGGAAATGACTTATTGTTTGATTTCTAATTGCATGTGCCTAGGAGCTTGCTTGATAGGGTCAACGCTATGATCTATTGCTAGTTTGTGGACTGCTACATCAGGAGATAATCTGGGCATCTCTTCATTGCTTTATACAAAGCAGTCTTTAAACTCAGTCAATAGCCTAACAAAGTCATTGGTTTCTTCTTCATTCAGCAACGAATTGATGTATGTCGGGCATGAATTTTCTTCTAACTTGTGGTTGATTTATTTAAGCTTGTTAATTGATGAATGGATCTCCTCTTCAAATTTTAGCAATACATCTATGATTTGAAGATTATCTGGATCATCTGAGGTTTCTAAACACACATCCTCATAAGAGTTAGTTTGGTGTGAAAAGAACCTATCGGCTCCAGATGGTTGGTGACTAGCGATAATCTTCATCATCAACTGGACCCATTGTACCAAATCCTAGTCCTGATCTTGATTGTGTTTCCCTGCCTGTGTTGTTCCATAGCTTTTCAAAGTATTCTGACTTGTGTTTAGACCATGAAGAAGGAATCAAACCCTTCTTTGAAGATTAAGGACACAAGGTGAATACTAATCAAAAAAATTCCATTAATTCTTTGTATGAATTCTCCTCAAGTTCTACATCAACTTCAAGACTTGAGGAGAATGATCCTGAAAAGAATCTCTTTGGCTTCATATCTTTGGAAGACTGAGGGCTTCCTTAACTACTAAACCTTCAACTTTTTGGGATGAAAGTGAGGTTAGAGCTAAGGTTACTAAGTGCTGCCTAATAGTTTCACATGCATTTGATTCAAATACTTTGCTTTGTATGGAGGCCTGGTCTTCATCGTTGTCTGACTTGAGTTTTAACTCCAATGAAACCTACTAAGAGGGGTTAGCTGGTATACTAATCACATTAGACTCATCCTCCGAGCTGGATTCCAAGTCTATATAAATACTAGGGGTACTCATATGAATTGGAACATAACCCCTGTTGGTTGATGGCCAACCAGGGGGTCTTCCACCTCTAGAACTGCCTCTGCCTTTGCGTGGTGGAGGTCGAGTCATCCTACCCCCATGTCCATATGATGGAATGAACTGTGGGTGGAATGTGATATGCAGCTCTATTTCTTCTTCAATTTCACTTTCTTGTTCACTTAGATTTTCATTTTTCTTTTCTGTTTATTTTACTTTTTCTTTTTCTTCATTTTTTTGTTTTGAATTTGAATTATGTGCAAGTTCATGAGAGAGCATGTTTTGAGGAAGATAGTAGGTCATATCCTCATATATCTCAACTTCTCTAACTAAAAATAGTTTTTCATTTTCTTTGACATAGTACTCAATCCCATCCTTCCTAAACTTGATGCACTGATGGAGGGAGGATGGAATCTTCTTTTTCTGATGTATCCAAAGCCTACTGACCAAAGTGATGAACGGAGTATTCAAATCAATGATATAAAACTTGGCTTCAGTCTTCCAGTCGCCTATCTCCAAAGGTAACACTATGGAACCTAAAGCCCTCTCGCCTTGTTCATTGAATCCTCTCAATATCATCCGATTTCCTCGGAGTGTAGAAATGTCGATCCTCAAATAAGCAAGGTTCTTTAGACTCATAATGTTTACCGATGCACCTAGATCGATGAGAGCTCTGGCAAGTCTGAATCTATTTATGTCCATTGTAATGTAAAGGGGACGGTTGTGCTCCATGCAACCCAGAAGTAGGTCTTCATCTATGAAAGTGATTCCCTGAGCTTCTCTGGAATAATGTGCCTCCTCACCAATAGCGATCGATTTGAGCTAATATCTGGATCAGGAGAGCCTTGATTAATGATTCCTCATCTCTTTGGATAAGACAAGGGCATCGTATATGCTTAGCTTAGATGGCAACTTTCTTAGATGAGAGAGGATATTATGGGTTGATCCTCCAAGCATATCAAGGGTGGAGCATCATGGAGAGCTTCTCGATCCCATGAACCAATGACTTATTTCCCTATCTTGAGGTGCTACCTAGGAGGTAGAACCTTGCCACTATGGAGGTTGACTTGGTGATCTCTTGTGGCGAGGTAATGGAAGATTCTACATGTTAGGCTCACCTATAGCTTCTCTATGGGACCCTCAGAATGGATGATTCCAAGTCTATCTCAAGAGGTGAACTGTATTCATAGTAGAAAATCCAACTCACGATCGAAAGGAAATAATTGTTATAGTTATTATTTGGAGCTTGAAGAGTTGAAGGAATAGATTTAGATAACCCATCGAAGTGACAGATATAATTCAAGCTAGCTTTATTCTTCAATTTCTTGGATTTGATAGGAGGTACATAGTAGAAATCAAGTAAAGTAAGGGGGTGAGGATTTGATGCCCTCATCACATATAATATGTCTACTAGAAGAAGAAGAAAAGCTAGTAGGTAGTCATTGATGTAGTAGGCTGGTGGTGGAGGATGAACTGGTGATTGGTTCTACTTAGACTATCCCAGTTGCACTTCTTTGAGCTCCCCCTTTCCAGTTGGCTCACGGCAACTTGCAAACATTTCTTGATGTTGGAGGTTTGAGCTAGCTCAGGCACCTGTAAGAAAAGTTTCTTGATTTTTGAGATAATATTCTTAGAGGTTTTAGATAAGGAAATATCCCAACCCTCTTTGGTTTTGGAAGGATTGCAAGTATCCCCAAGGATTACCCTAATGGAGCTAGATGGCTGTTCCACAAGGTATTTTTTCGGGATGACTATAGCACAGATCTTGAAACTATGTTCAAGCCAATCCTAAAATGTGAAGCAATCTTCCAAAACATGACCAAGTATACGGTGGTAGGGGCAAAAGTTAAGATCATTGCTTTTTCCCACTTCCTCCCATCTCCTAGGTTTGGGTAGATGAAAATCATGCTTCTTTAAGATATTCTTAAAGATCTTCCTGATTACCACCCTCTTAAATGAATAAAGCTTATTAAGTTTATCAAAAAGAGTAGGTGGACCATAGCTACCTGGTGGAGGGTATGTATACCTCTATTACTAATGATGTGGCTGAGGAGGAGGTGGTGCAGGCCATGGAGGCTATTGTGGCGGCCGATAGGGCTACCTCGGTGGTGGTAGAGGAGGTGGAAGTGATGGTTATGGAGCATGAGGTCTCTCAAACTGCTCCCTGGCTGACTATTTCCCTTGTCTACTACTATCACTGCGCCTGGTTTCTTCTCATGTACCTTCTATGGCTTTGACTTTGTTGGTAGCTAGAAAGAAGGCAATGTTTACTTCTCCTTAGCTGTTGATTAATTTCTCAAAAGTTTTGATGGTAAAACCTTTGAGCATGAAGGCGACTAGGCCATGGATATTCTTAAGCAGAATCTCAATGGCATGCTATTCAGACAGCTGAGGTTCTCATTTCATACTCAAATTATGCCATTTGAGAATGTAATCAATGAGGGACTCACCATGGTCTTGTTGAGCCACAATGAGATCTGTGACCCTTTCTTGAGCTCTGAAACCTCTTGATAAGAGTTGCTCCAACTCAACAAAGTCTTCTTCGAATTATTGGGAAGTTCAATGTACGGTCAAATGCTATACCCACTTTATTAATGAAAGATGGAAGTGTAAAGCATCCTTTGTTGCAACAAGCCTATGTAATGTGCTATCTCGGGTTCCACATCAAGCTTTTGAAAGAAGGAGGAACAAAGCCCTTAGGATATTGGATGGAATCAAATTCCTCCGGGTAGGGTCTACTTTTTGGAACTGATGATCCTCCTTGGGCTTGAGCCAACCTCTCTTTCTTTGCTCATGATCTTGATATCTTTTCTTGTATGGAACTATCCACTACCTTTCTTATTCTTTGGTGCTACCTTGCTCTCAGGTAAAGTCTTGGCGGATCCAAGACATGCACCAACTCGTTTGGTCGACTATGGTAGGATGTACTATCGGGGCTTGGTTTTGAAGTGCTAAGGAAGCTATTAGAAGATCTTTGAGCCTCTTCTCCATCCTATCTATTTTGTCATCCTTACGCTTTTTCTTGAAGAAGGAGGTGTTAGGTCGAGTAGTCTTCTTTCGGCCTCACACCTTCCATAGTTCTTGCTCTGGAGGGGATCCTAGTATCTACCATGCAAACCCCTGCTGAATCTCCCAATAAGTCATCATCATTGAGATTAAAGCTGATCTTCTCCTCATCAAACTAGTCATATCCTAGGATTTCTTTCTTCTCAATGAGATAATGAGCTACTATATCATCTAGAGAATGATCTGTCTACACTAACACAAATGACTTTGGTTGACCAGTGGTGAGATCACTATCATGTACTATAAGGCACCGAACCTCCCCTGCTACTGGAGAGTTAACCCTGTGAGGGCTACACTCGCTTGAAGAAATATGCTCTTGGTGATGTGGGTGACACTCCTAGGAGGATTTATCATCATAGTGCAAGCTGTCACCTTCTCCCCTCAAGCTATCTCCATCATATCGTGTGTGGTGTGGTGATGGGATGACTTACCACCATTCCTTCCCTTAGTGATTGGGGTGGAAGGTCAGAGAGCTCACCTCACCATGGTAGGCGGTAGATGGAATGATCTCTGGCCATAGTGGATCACCAATGGGGTCTCTTCTCCCGATGTGGCCTTCATGGCCTTTGGGTGGAAGATGCTAGAACATGCGGAGATGGTGGGCAGAGAAGCGGTGTGGTGGAGACACCACCAACTCTCTCGGGATAGGAGCTGGTCTTCTATGATGTGTAGTCCCCGTGAGCAGAATGCTATCGGTATGATCGACACAAGTAGCGCACCGATCAGGAAAATCAATAAGTGCAGAGGCCTTTGACTGTCGACCGAATCTTTGCCTCTCCCAGTTGGTAATGTGAACTGAAGTATGGGCCTCTCTGGCCTTCTCCTGTCTAATATTCTTCCCCACACTGTGGGGGATAACGAATCTCAAATCAAATTGAGCCTCGGACTCCGATTGTCTGTAGGCTCTACCAACTAAAAACTATCTCAGATGACCTCCTCCTCTCATTTGGAGCCAAATGCTGTTGGTGGAGGTGAAGTAGAAATCCTCGACATCTCTTTGTGAACCAAAAGGGTGAAACAGTTCTAATGGAGGAGACATGATGCTAGACTCCTCATGGCTAGGCCTCTAACTCTCTCGTGATGCGAGTTTGATACCACTTAACCATGTGGTTCTTGTTTCTCCTTTAGGTCCTAGTAGGGTGAGTAGAGTAAGAGCTAGACCCAACCTCAAAAGCAAGGGAGACAATCCCTGGGATCAGGGGAGCCTTCCCTTGGAGGGTGCTAGTGAGTGGGTGCTAGCCTTAGCATGGGGAACAACCAAGCGTCGACACTTACACTAAGATATGCTGCTCTTTGTGAGCGCCACTACCTTCCTCTTTAGTGAGGGAATATCTGAATTAGATGGTATGTCGATCTGGATGACCGGCGCTTACCGTGCTCTACTAACTTGAGGGGTGCTCACATGTAATCCCCCTCAAAGCCTCTCACCAAAGTGGATGAGGTGGGCATAGTCGATTGGAAGGCGGCGATCGGCCAAGTCCATCCCATGGGGAAAGGTAAACACATACTACGTGCGCCATTGCAATCAATGAAATTGAAAATTGAACGAATTGACACTCACGAGTTTGCAATGTTGAAAATAAACTTGAATCAAATTCTATTTTGTTGATTTTGAATTTGAATTTAGAATTTGAACCCACACTCAACATCTTGAAAGTGAAGTTAGCTCAAATGGATTTAGAATTTTGAGATTTGATTGGAAAGAGGAATTTTTTGAATATAGAATCCACTTTCAACAAATTTGGGTGTGTTGAAAAATGGGTTCAAATTTTTTTGGACAGATGCTTCCATACGTTCATATATGAATTTTGATTTTTTTTTTGAATTTGTGATTTTTGGAGTTTACTCATTTAGCAAATTTGGGTATGCTAAATGAGATGTTTGAAAACAATTTCTTCTATTTTCTTTGTTTTCTTTATTTTGTGAATCATTTGTGATTTGAAAATGGAATTCTCATTTAGCAAATTTAGGTATGCTAAATGGGGAATCCAAGTGTGTTTTGTTTTTTGAAATTTTTTGAAAATAGGATTCTTAGCAAATTTAGGTATGCTAAGAAAATCCTAATGTGTTTCTTTTGATTTTGAAAATTAGGATCCTTGGAAAATTTGGGTATGCTAAGTAAAACCTAATGTGTTCCTTTCTGTTTTTAGAGATTTTGATTTTGAAAATGGAGACTTCATTTTAGCAAATGTGGAATGCTAAAATAAATGTGTTTCAAATTTGTTTTGATTTTGTTTGAAAATGGAGATCTTAGCAAATTTTGGGTATGCTAAAGAAAAAAAAATGTGTTTCTTTGTTTTGAATTTTATTTTGAAAATGGACTTCACTTTAGCAAATGTGGTATGCTAAAATGAAGTTCCAAAATGTGTTTTGAAAATTTTGTTTTGAAAATGGAGACTTCACTTTAGCAAATGTGGTATGCTAAAGTTCCAAATGTGTTGTTTTATTTTGATTTTGTTTGAAAAACTTCACTTTAGCAAATGTGGTATGCTAGAATGAAGTTCCAAAAGTGTTTTTAAAAATTTTTGTTTTGAAAAATGGAGACTTCACTTTAGCAAATGTGGTATGCCAAAATGAAGCTCCAATGTGTTTTGAAATTTTGAAAAGAGAGATTTTCATTTAACAAATTTGGGTATGTAAGATGGAAATCAATTAGTTTTATTTTTCAAAGATGAATTTTCATGTTCGATTATTGCTTTTTTTGAAAGAAGAAATTCCAACCTAATCATATATGGAATATGTTAAGTAGTATTTCAAAATAATGTCATTTTATTTGGAAATGAAATCTTCATTCAATAAATTTCGGCATATTGAATGGAGATGTTCATATATGCCTTTTGAAATTTTTTTTTTTGATTTTGATTAGAAATGAAATCTCTATTCAATATATGTGTGTATATTGAATGGGAATTGTGCTTTGAAAGTTTATTTTTTATTTTTTTTTTGGAAATGAAACCTCCATTCAATAAATGTGGGTATATTGAATGGAAAGGTTTCATATGTGCTTTTTGAAAGTTTATTTTTGATTATTATTGGAAATGAAGCCTCCATTCAATAAATGTGGGTATAGTGAATGGAAAGGTTTCATATATTCTTTTTGAAAATTTATTTTTGATTTTGATTGGAAATGAAGCCTCCATTCAATAAATGTGGGTATATTGAATGGAAAGGTTTCATATATATTTTTTAAAAATTTATTTTTGAATTTGATTGAAAATGAAGCCTCCATTCAATAAATGTGGGTATATTGAATGGAAAGGTTTCATATGTGCTTTTTGAAAGTTTATTTTTTAAATTTTTTTATTGGGAATGAAATATCCATTCAATAAATGTGGGTATATTGAATGGAGAGGTTTCATATGTGCTTTTTGAAATTTTGAAAATTCTAACTTAACACATGTGGAGTGTGTTTGAGTGGAATTTCAAAGTTGTGATTTTGGCTTGAAGATGTAACATCCATTCAACATATTTGGATGTATTGGATGGAAAGGCCCATCTCCAAATTTTGTGCTTTTTTGAAAGTTTAGGAATGTTGGAATTTTATAATTTTGGAAGTGAAGTCTTCATCAAAATGAATTGAGTGAAGAAATTCATTTGTGCTTTTGGAAGTTATGATTATTGGTTTTATTTTTGAAATGTTTCTACATGTAACAATTGTGAAAATTAGATGTAGTGCAAATAGTTTATTAAGTGTATTTTGAAAATGTGATTTTGAAAAGCAAGATTTTTATGAAGGATTTATTTTATCTTTATTTTTTAGAATGAACCTTTCCTTTACTATAAAATGGTAAGGAAGAAGGCTTTAATCATTTTATTTTTCATTTAATTTTTATTTTCACCCATTGGGAACAGCGGGGTTTTAAGACCAAGGTGAGGTCCTAAAACCTAAAGATGTTGGCTAGCTTAACTTTAGGACGAAATAAGCTAAGTGCCAATGGAAAAAAAAGATAGTCTTGGATTCATACAAGAGTACAAACCCACTATCAATACTTGGAGACAATGATTGTTTACCAAAGATGGAGAGAGGAACCATCCCCAACAGAGTCGCCAGAAAAATCTATGGTGAAATTTTTATATATCTCTGCCTTCATCTATCCCCTTTTGGAAAGAATGATAAATAAAAAAAAATATATATAAGCTTTATTGGGACACCACGTAGATCCACAGATGATCTTATTAGGGTGATCGTGTACGACATTGAGAAAGGTGTTCTATCTTGAGAGATAGAAGTCACCACCTACAATGGACCTAATCACCTCAATAAGGACTCCTAAGGACTATGGGTCTTGAATGTACAGAGATTCTTCCCTACTTTACATGGAAAAAAAGCGGTTTATTTTAAACCGGGTTCATTAAGTTCCCTGGGCAAATTGTTAATCACATCCTAAGGAATAGGATTCCTTAGGAATACTCTCGATTAAGGTAAATGATCATTGTCTCCAAAGATTTGGAATGGGTAGGACTATCAATCGATTGGTTTATTTTTAGAAAGTCAAGTTAGAGCGATCAAGAGGAGGGAGTTTTTATCGAAGGCAAGTGAAAACAAGTAGGGGATGCTTAAGATACTAGGAAGCAAAGTAAGCATCCCAAACTACCTTATGGTTGGGCTTTACATTTTTGAAGTTGAGTTAATTTGTTTGAGTTGAATTTTTATTAGAAATGTAGGGCTTACAATTCCATAATACAAGGTTCTGAAAATGTCTAAGAGATGATGATTTATGCTTATGGCCCGCAAAGGGGAGAAGCAACCTCAGAACTTGAATCTAGGGAGCTTTAGCGAGGACCAAAAGCATGACCTAAATCTAATATGAACATGGGTATTTGATTTACCTCCATAAGAGAGGATAAACCACCCAACTGACTTAGTTTGAACCACGGGGGTGGCCTAACTCCTATGATTTTAAAATATGTAGTCAAAATGCTTATGCAAGTATTATTTATTTAGAAAGAGACTAAGTCCTTAAACACTCCCTAGAGACTAGATCATGTAGGGCATGCTTTAATGACTTAAATCTAATGCAAATTTTTTTTTATTTTATTTTTTTTGGACAATCAATTTGACACTTTAGGATTCATGCCTAATGCATGAGAAAAGATTATGGGCCAAAATCAAAGATAAGGAGGTGTTTCCACCATGGCTCTCAATCAAGCAAGTTCTCACGGCAAGGTGGAAGCCCTCAATCAAAGGGTGAATATGCTTTTATGCATGATGTTAGGAAAGAAAAGATAACATCCAATTAAGGGGTTGCTAATTCTTTTATCTTGATTTTCTTTAGGTGAGATTATGAGTTATTTATTTTTAATTTTGAGTTGATTAATTCGGTAGAAGATTTATTTTTTCTAAGAGCCTAATCATCATCAGCCATACATCAAAAAGAAACTAGGAAAACATGCCATCTTAATGCCAAGCTAAACAAACATCAAATATTTTATAAAATAACAAAAGAATAAAAGGCCATTTTGGTTGGGCACCACCCGCAAACAAACAAATTGGGTTGAGCTCTACCCTATACAACGATTACAAATGAATTAATTACAATTAAAAGGAATTCATGTTATGGGGTCTTCATTCTTCTTTTCTTCTTTCTTTTGGTTCCTTCTTTTGGATGGTTGGAATGTGGTGCTCAAAGGCTTCACATGATACATAAGATGAGATCTTATGACCAATGTTCATCCTAATCCCGCATAACAATCATTCCAAAATCCTAATTGAAAAATTACATGAAAAGGGAAAAGAATATCTAACTAACACCTGTAAAATATCGATTAGCTAAAAAAACCACACAAATCCCAATCATGTATATGCATATATTGGACTTAACACCCCGTACATGGGTAACCAAGTCAACTTAGCCTATAGGATTATGCTTAGGGGTATAAGCACACATAAAAGCATTTATATTTTTTTTTATGCCTTAAGCACAATCCCATAGAAAATAATGATTAGACTAAATCATCACCATTCATTCTATGCACATTCACCCAACATCAGACTAAAACATAACATCATAAAATAAAGCAAACATCAAACCATGCAGCTAACCTAAAATCTAGAAATGGTGACTTAGCTAATGTGTGTGCTTTAAGGTTTGTGGTATGCTTAGCTATGGCTTTAAGGTTTAGATTTCTAAGTATGAAAATGTTCAACTTAGGTGGTTTCATTTAAGTGTTTAGTTGATTTGGGTTGATTTTATTTGATGATTATTTAGGTTTGAATGAACCTACAATTAACTAAGTTGTAAAGAGAGGAAAGAGAGAGAACTTCTCTTTTTTTCCTACCAAGTAATTTCTAAAGTAGATTCATGTTTGATTTTGTTTAGTGAATGTTTTATTATGTGTTTTAATTAATCCTAAGTTTAGATCTCTAAACAAACCTATTCAAAAGAAAGGCATTTTAAGATTAAGTAAAGTGAATTAATATCACAAAACACACATCACTTTTCTTTCCCAACATGTATAACATGCATATGAATGAATCTAAGCATATCTATACATACAAATGAGATGTTTACTTTATGATGAATGCTAAGTAATGTTACTTAAGAAAATTTGGATGCTTTATGATGCATGATTTTCATTAAGTAGAAAAGATTTTCTTTTATCCATTTTCATATGCACATATTGTATGTATGAAAGGCATAAGTGAGTATGATTGTTAGCAGGGGTGTAAGGTACAAGACCTACTTAGGGCTACTTAAAGCCTTCAACCAGGGTTGTCAGACTAATATACCACTTTCCTTAAATACATATGCATGTACAAAGAGATAAATGGAAAAAAAAGATGCAAAAGTTTATGTTTATTTGATTTTTTTGGTTTATGTTTAATTTATGTATGTGATGTGGAATTCCTTCTTAAGTCATGACATAGGATGTATAGGAATGGATTTAAGCAAGTGTTATGTTCTTTTCAAATGAACTATACACTTTCAAATCCAATCATTCTATGTTAAGAAAGAGAAGGAAACCACTGACATATCTTTATATTTTCATACATGCTTATAAATAATTATAAGTAGCATACTTTCAATTTTGATGTTTGATTTATAAGTTTTTAAAATAATTTTAAATTTAATAGTGATAATAGCCATATTTTACTTTAGCCAAAACATGCAATTTGACATAAAACATTTCATTTTTTTTGATTTTAAAGAATGAATGCATGATTTTCATATGACATACACATTTAGCATGCTAGGGAAAATAAAGTGATGAAAGAAATATAAATTCATTCACCTAATTAATTTCAAAGATAATCTATGAATATATTATTTAAAGTAAATCAAATTTATTTTAAAGAGAGTTTGAATTTTTTTTTGAGTTTGATTTCAATTTGAGAAATGTGAGAAGGTTTTATGTCCTAACCCATTCCACATGTATGATTTTAGTTTAATTTTTTAGATGATTAGATCAATTTTTTTATATTTTGATTAGGTTAAGGTGTATTAAGTGTATTAATTACCCTTACCTATACCACTCATACTTAATCAAATAATTATGAGCTGATGTATGACATAAAACCACACAAGAATTTAAATCAATAATGCACTAGGAAGAAAAGGGCCTAATGCATTTGGCTCACAATTAATGATTAATTAAGCTAAAGGGTTTAAAAGTACTTTCATAACCCTTCACACATGTGGTTGGATTTTGATTTCCTTAAGCTTAGGTTATTGAACACCTAAGCATCTACCCAAGATATTAGATTAAGTTCTAGAATGTTTTGAAAATTTTATCAAATTAATTAAGCAAGTGATTAGTGGATTAACCCTTAATTTGGATTAAGGAAAAGGGGTTTAAGAATGGCTTGGAAAATTCCCAAATCCATTCCATAAACTTCTCACTTAAGCAATTAACTTAATAAAGGATTAAACTTTTCATATGATTAATTACATAATTAATTAAGAGAGTGATTAAGGATTCTTATCCCCAATTAATCAATAAATCAATCCCAAGAAAAGGGGAGGCAGAAGTCATCCCTAAATGCACTGAGAAATTTGGAATTAATTGATAATTAGAGTAATTAATAAATTTTTATTAAAACCATTAAGGAAAATAAACTATTCAAAATCATTGAAATTAATTTTAGAATATTCTCTGAATTATCTTTCCAATGCTTTTTTATTTTATTTTTGATTTTCTAGATTACTTATGAATTATTTGAAGTTTCCATGATTAAGTAATTAAATAAATCTAATTAATAGCTAATCATGGTGCCACATGGAGGCGACGATGCGCTTTCCATGGCATGATGGGAGAGGCTATTTAAGTTATCATCGCATCAGTGATGGTGTGCCGCTTTCTCCTCATCCGTTTGATCAAGATCGGCGGAGATCAAGCCCACGGTTAAGGATTAAAGGATCTATTGTCTCATGGCGTCCATCCAAAATGCATGGATGGGCCCATGATCATCATCTTCTTATGGGAGAGGAGCATCTTTAGGGCAATCAAAGCTCAATTGAACCCAAATTCAGCACACCATCACCATGCAAGGGAGAACACATCCAATGGCTAGACTTGAGATGAAAATCACTTCACAAAAACCAACACATTCTAATTTATGTTTGGGTTTGAGGCATACCTCAGGGAGGCTATCAGGTGCTCATTGATGAGGTAGCTTCATCTAGTGGAGATGAAGCCTTGTTGAAGTTTGGTGGTTTGGTTGAGTGGATCTTCTATGGACCAAGCTCCCTTCAAATGGATTGATCTTGATCAAAGCACCTCCCTTGCCTTGGTTTGAAGAAGCTTGGGATGAGTTTTCCAGTGCTCAAGAATTTTGGTTTATGTATTGTAAGTTGGATTTCCTTGAGCTCCCTATTTTGGCTTGAAATGAAATGGAATTTAATTCTCTAGAGAAGCTTGGAGGAGCTCAATGCTTCTCACTCCATCATGTGGGATGAAATTGAAATGAAATTAGGGAGTATATCTCCCCTTGGGGAATCGAGCAAGTGTCTTTGCCATTTTGATCTGACTCATTAAATGGGTTGTTAGCTTTTAGGGTGGCATGGCATTGGTTTGGCGAGGGGTAGTGGAGGTGCCATGTGCTTGAAATGTGTGGAGGATGATTCCCATGTGCCCATTTCAAGCAAGTGGTGGTTTTTGACCTTGGGTTGGGTTGGTTGAAAACCCAATGGGTCATGTGCACCATGTCCATTAGTGACCATTTGGTCCACTAAGAGGATGCCAAGTGTCCATGAAAGGAATTGACCAAATTCCAAGTGGTTTTGATTTTAGGTTATGGTAAAATGGTCATTTGACTTGATTTCAATTTGAATATGTTTGGTATGATTGAAAAATGGGTTGCCAAGTTTCATTGAATTTGGAGTTGGTTTGATATGATTTGGCTCATGTTGACCCATTTAGGTCAAAATGGGTCAACTTGGGTCAAGTTGACCAATTGGTCAAATTGGTCAAACCAAGGTTGGGTCAAGTTCATATGACCATTTGAAATATCTTTGGTTTGGTTCAATTTGATATTTAGTTTTTTGGTTCATTTGATTTCATTTAGGTCAAATGGGTCAAGTTGACCAATTTGACCCATTTGACCTATTGGGTCATGGGTTGGTTTATGTTTTGGTCATTTGAAATGGATATTGGTATCTTTGTTTCCAATCAATTTGGTTTAATTTGATTTTGGCTCAATTTGACCTTTAGGTCAAGTTGGGTTCATGGTCAATTGGGCTAGGTTTGGGTCTAGTTGGCCAAGAGGCTTTGGTCAAGTTCAACAATCATTTTGGAATGAACTTGACCCATTGGTTTCAATCAATTTGGCTTAGATCAAGTTTTGACACATTTTGAC
Organism: Cymbidium sinense; assembly: GCA_021442155.1. NCBI lineage: Eukaryota > Viridiplantae > Streptophyta > Magnoliopsida > Asparagales > Orchidaceae > Cymbidium > Cymbidium sinense. The sequence goes on from CM038221.1 coordinate 191,248,361, forward strand.
TTTTAGGTCAAGTTGGGTCAACTTGGGTCAAGTGGCCAATTGGGCTGTTGCTCAAATGACTTGGTCAAGTTCAAACATTGATCATGAATGAGTTTTGATCAATGGTTTCAATCAATTTGGCCTATGGTGGATTTTGGCTATTTAGGTTTCATTTTGGCTAAGTGTTGACTTGGTCAACCCTTAGGTTTGACTTGGTTTGACCCAATTTGAGTGATTGATCATCTTATGATGATTGTTGCTCATAATGTGAGGCTTAGTTGGGCTTAGTTCAATCTAATTTGGTTAGGATTAGAATTTGGCTCATAAAGGTACTTTAGGTCACTTTGGGTCAAGTGAGCCTAAGTCAAATGCTTGGTCAAAGCTTGATTTGAGTTTGATTGAACTCACATATGGACTTATGATTGAAATATAAATCCATTTGCAAGAGAGTTGAAGTCAAATGGGTTTTGATTTGTTTGACAATAGCAAGTTCAAAGGGTGAACATGAGTTTGACTTGGGTTTTATTTTTTTAAATTTAGTTTTGGTTTAGTGATTGAAGTTTGTATTTATATTTGGATTCATGATTGAAGGATTGATTGAATCATGAAGAAAAATCAAGGGTTTTGCTTGATTTGAAGATTTGGAGTTCAAGATTTGACTTGAAGCTTAGGTTGAATTTTGATTGAATTTGAGTTTGATTTTTTGGATTTGGTTTTGAATTTGAATATTTATATTTATTTATATTCATGATTGAAATGATTGAATATAAGAAGAAAATCAAGGAATTTGATTTGAATTTGATTTGAGTCCTTAGATGAGATCAAAATGACTTAGGAAAAGATTTTGAATTTGATTTGAGATTTTTTTGGGTTTAGTTTGATTGATTTGAATTTATATTTCATTTATATATGTGAATAAATGAGAATATAAATGGGTTATAGAAAATTTCTTGAATTTGAATTGATTTGAATTTGATTTGAGCTAAAGTCCATAAGGTGAGAATCAAAGGACTTAGAAATATTTTTGGAATTTGGATTTCATAAGCTTCAATCACTTGGAATTGATTTGAAAGAAAATCAATATTAGAGTGATTTAAGTTTTGTGTTTATTTGATTTGGAAGAGTTTGGAATTGGTTTAGACTTGATTTGGAACTTGACTCAAGGAAGGAAGTGACGAATGTGTTTCAAGCTATAGGGTAGGCCAACTTTCCTAACACCCCTAAGGAATGACCTATTCCTATGGCTAACTCTTCTAAGTCTCTAGGGTTAGGTTGAGTGTCCACCTAATCACTAGATGTATCTTAAGACTAAGGAACTCTTAAAGTCTAAGATAAGTCCTATGTCTAAGATGGAGGGGTTGAGAGCTCATCCTAAAAATGAGGTCAACAAGCTCTTATTTAACAAACTTGGGTATGTTAAATGGAGTTAGTTAATTGATTGATTTTGTTTTGAAAGATGTGCTTTTGAAAATTTATAAAAAAAGTTTTGATGATGCATATTTAATTTTGATTTTTAAAAAGGATCCTCATGTAATAAATTTAAGCATGTTAAATGAGGTTTGATTGTCTTTATTCTTTGAAAGTTTTATATTTTGCAAACTTTATGTCATGTGAAGTGCATTTCAAAATGATTTTATTTAGAAGAAGTGATTTTGGAAAATTTTGCAAAAGACTTTACAGTTTAGTTTTGGAGTTTTATTGAAACTTTCTTAAATATGGGATGAACCTTGCCTCACCAAGCTAGTGGTAAAGAGGTTTTAAGTTTAGTCATCTGCTTTCATTGTTAATTTTTTTTTACTTATTGGGGGACCCAATAGGGGTTTTAAGACCTACATGGAGTGAGGCCCTAAAACCTAAAGGATGTTGGCTAGCTTTTCTTAAGGAAGAAATAAGCTAAGTGCCAATAGAAAGAAAGATAGTCTTGAGTTTATATAAAATATAAGTCCACTATCGATGCTTGGAAATAATAATTATCTGCTAAAGATAGAGAGAGGAACTATCCCTAACGGAGTCGCCAAAAATATCGATAGTGTTTATTTTTGGATGTGTATGGGGGGACACCACACAGATCGTAGGGGATACTTATTGAAGTGATCAGGTACGATATTAAAGTATGGTGTACTATCTCGAAAGATAGAGACATCACCCTTTAATAGACCTAGTCACCTAATAAGGACTCCTAATGCATGATGGGTCTTTGAATGTACCAGAGATTTTTCCTCTGCTTTACATGGATGCATAAAGAAGGGTTTATATTAAATCAAGTTCTAAAGTTTCCTATGGAGGCAAGCCTTCATAGTTAATTTCATCCTAGGGAATGAATTTTAAGAATACTCTCGATTAAATTAGAAAATTATCATCTCCAAAGATTTCAAGGTTAGACTATCAAAGGATTGGTTATATTTGGAAAATCAATTGGGAAAGTTCAAGGAGAGGAATTATTTTGGAAGTAAAAGAAAATAGGTAGGGAATGCTCTTAATACTAGGAAGCCTATTGAGCATTCCAATCTATCCTATGATTGGACTTATTTTCTAGTATATGAATGAATAGGATATAGCGAACAACTTTATTTCATCATAGGCTTTTTAGAAAGGGGGTGTTTTCCAACACAAGGGATGCTCTCACAGGTCAACCATTCCCATATCGTGCAAGGATAAAAATATCATATTTTGAAGAGCGAAACAATATGCATGCATGATGTGAAACATACAACTTTCAGTTAAAGGGTTGCTAAATCTTTTAATTATCTTGATTTACATCCTAGGCTTTATGGTGAGGTTATGAGTTATAGAATATTTTAGTTATGAGTGATTACTTGGGTAGAAAATTTATTTTTATCCTAAGAGCCTAATCGCATCCAGGCCACACATTAAAGCATCAATCATTTAAGAAACTAAGAAAAGCATGCCATTTCTAATGCGCAAACTAAATAAATCATCAAACATTTTATAAAATAGCATAAAAGAATAAGAGACTGGTTGTGGTGAAAAAATAGGTTTCTTAAGTCACACTCACCATCATCAATCAATCTCCCCCCTTCTTCCTCCTTGAATTCTCTCCTTCTTTTCTTCATCCCTCTTGGAAAGAAAGATGAAGATAAAAAGAAAGAAAGGTAAGAAGAGAGAGAAAATTCAATATGATGATGATTGCTTCTTTCTTTAGATGGATGCCACATAGAACTGCAAGTGTACTTATTAGGGTGATCAGGTACGGTATCGAGGGAAAGGTGTACTATCTCGAAAGATAGAAGTCACCATCCTACAATGGACCTAATCACTTGAATAAGGACTCCTAAGGTGTTATGGGTCTGCGGGATGATGTACTAGAGATTCTTCTTCTGCTTTACATGGAAAAGTAAAGCATGGTTTATTTTAAACCAAGTTCGTTAAGTTTTCTATAGGGGCAAGCACCCATAGTTAATTACATCCTAAGGGACTGGATCCCTTAGAAATACTCTCGATTAAGGTAAATGATCATTGTCTCCAAAGATTTTAATAGGTAAGACTATCAATCAATTAGCTTATTTCAGAAGATCAAATGGGATTGATCAAAGAGAGGAAGTTATTAATGAAGCCAAAGGAAGATAAGTAGGAGATGCCCATGATGCTAGGAAACCTAGTGAGCATCCCAAACTACCTTATGATTGGGCTTCACAATTTTGAGATTGACTTAATTTGTTTGAGTTGATTTTTCATTAGAAATTTAGGGCATATGATTCCATAACACAAGATTATGGAAATACCTAAGAGGTAAGAATTTATGTTTATGGCCCATGGAAGGGATAAGCAACCTCATAACCTAAATCTAGGGAGCTTTGGCGAGGGCCAAAAGCACGACCTAAATCTAAGGCAAAAATGGGTATTTGGTTTTCCTCCACAAGAGAGGAAAAATCACCACCGCTTGGACTTTCTCCTCTTCAACCAACTCCTCCTACGGTTTTAAATTCATGTAGGCAAGTCATATACTTTATGCAAGATAGCAAGGCTGTTATTTATTTAGAAAGAGACTAATTCCTTAAACTCACTCCCTAAAGAGACTAGATCATGTAAGGGTATGCTTCAAATGACTTAAACCTAATGCAATTTAGATTTCATTTTATTTATATTTTTAGACAATTAATTTGATTCGGGCTAATAGGATTCATATGTCTAATGCATGAGAAATGGGTTTATTGGCCAAAATCAACGAGAAGGGAGGAGGTGTGTTTCCACCATGGCTTTCAAAGGTAAAGCCAAGTTTCTCTAACAAAGGTGAAAGCCCTCCAATTAAAGGTGAAAGCAATATGCATTTGTTCATGATGTTACAAAAGAAATGCTCATCCAGCTAAGGGATTGCTAATTCTCTTATATTAGTTTTAAACCTAAGCTTTAGATGAGGTTATGAGTTCTTTAATTTTAGTTTTGAATTATTAAATTTGGTAAAATATTTTATTTTTTCCTAAGGGCCTAATCAACATCTAGGCCATACATAAAGTAAGGAAGAAACTAGGAAAAAGATGTCACTTAATGCACAAGCTAAACAAAGCATCAATCAATTTATAAAGCTAGTCACAAAAGAATAAGAGGCCATTGTGGTTGGGCACCACCGCACAAACTAAAAAAAAAGATTGGGTAGCCAAGCTCTACCCTTATACAATTGAGATTTCAAATGAATTACATACAATTAAGCAAGGAACCTATTGTTGTCAGGGTCTTCAAGCTTTCTTTCTTCATTCTTATTCTTTTCTTCTTTCTTCTTTGGTTCCTTTTTTGGATGGTTGGAAGGTGGATGCTCCAAAGGCTTCCCAGTGAGATCTTTTGACCAATGTTCATCCTAATCCCCATAACAATCATTCCAAAATCCTAATTGCAAAATTACATGAAAAGGAAAAGAATGAAAATCTAACTAACACCTATAAAATGGATATTAGCTAAAACAAACTACACAAATCCCAAGCATGTATTTTGGACTTATCACCCCACACATGGGTGACTAAGTCTACTTGGCCTACTGGATTATGCTTAGGAGTATAAGCACCTGCACAACAAAAGCATTTATATTTTTATTTATTATAGCACCCCTTAAGCACAATCCCTACAGAAAATAATGGTTAGACTAAGATCACCCTACCATTCATTCTATGCATATACATCCTAATATTTAGACTAAAACATATATTACAAAATAAAAGTAAACATCAAACCATGCACCGCCCTAACCTAAATCTAGAAGCGGTGACTTAGCCTAATGTGTGTGCTTTAGAGGTTTGTACGGTATGCTTAGCTATGGCTTTAAGTTAGAATTTTCTAAGTATGAAGAATGTTAAAATTAGAGGAGGGTTTCATTTAAGTGATTTAAGTATTTTGGATTGATTTTATTTTATGTTTTGACTGGGTTTAAGTGAATCCTATAATTAATTACTAAGTTATAAAGAGAGGGAAAGAGAAGAGAACTTCTCTTTCCTTCCCTAACCTAAGTAATTTTTAAAGTGGATTCATGTTTTGGTTTTATTTAGTGAATGTTTTAATTAAATATTTTAATTAATCCTAAGTTCAGATGAACTCTAAACAAACTTATTCAAAAAGAAAGGCATTTTAAGATCAAGTAAAGTGAACTAAATTAACAAAATACACATCACTTCATTTTCTTTCCCAGCATGTATAACATGCATATGAATGGATCCTAAGCATATCTATACATACCAAATGGAAAAGTTTAGCACCTTTTATGATGCATGCTAAGTAGTTTAGTTAAGGAAATTTGAATGCTTATGATGCATGATTTTCATTAAGTAGCAAAGGGGTTTCTTATCCAATTTTCACATGTGCATATGAATGTGTGAAAGGCATAAGTGAGTACAACGCCATTGTTAATTAGAGGTGTAAGGTACAAGACCTACTTAGGGCTACTTAAATCCTTGCAACCTCAGGGTTGTCCAGACTAATATATCACTTTCCTTAAATGCGAGCATGTGTACAAAAAAAAATGCATGGAAAGAGAATGCTAAGTGAGTTACTTAAAAAATTTTGAATGCTTTACGATGCATGATTTTCATTAAGTAGAAAAGAGGTTTTTTATCCAATTTTCACATGCATATATGAATATATGAAAGGCATAAGTGAGTACAACACCATTATTAACCGGAGGTGTAAGGTACAAGACCTATTTAGGGCTACTTAAAATCTCTCAACCTTGGGGTTGTCTAGACTAATATACCACTTTCCCAAAATACAAGCATGTGTATAAAAGAAACGAATGGAAAAGAAAGAATGTAAAGGTTTATATTTTTTTTATGTTGGTTGATTTCTTTTTGTTTATGCAATTTATATGTGCAAGCATAAGTATCTTTCTTAAATGATAGTATATGAATGAATAGGATATGGAATTAGGCAAGTGTTCCGTTATTTTCAAATGAACCATACATCTTGCCAAATCCTATTCAAAACTATACTAAAAGAGAGGGAAGGAAACCTACAATAAGCACATACTTATATTTTACTCACATGCAAGCTTATAAATAAAACATAAGTAGCACACTTTCAGTTTTGATAATTGATTCATATATTTTGAAAATAATTTGAATTTCATAGTGATGATAGCCACTCATCTTTTTTTACTTTAGCCAATACATGCAATTTTGACATAAAGGAAATATTTTCATTTTTAAATTTGAAAATATGAAAGCATGGATGCATGAAACCACATGACATACATATTTAACATGTTTGGGAAAAAACTAAAGCAATGAAAGCTTGTAAACACATTCACTTTAATTAAATCCTAAAGGCAATCTTATGAAATAAGAAAGCTTAAAGTAAATCAAAGTTTATTTAGTATGATTTTTGTTTGATTTTGAATTTGATTTAATTTTGAAAATGTGAGTTGAGTTTGTTGTTCCTAACCCATTCCCACATGTGTTTGACATTTTTATTTAATTTTTAGGTGATTAGATTCATTTTATATTTTGATTAGGTCAAGGTATGAATTAAACATGTTAATTAACCCTTACCTACACCACCTTAGCATAGTTAAACAAATAATTATGAGCCAATGAGATGACATAAAACCTCACAAGGAATTTAAATTTGCAATGCACCTAGGTAGAAAAGGGTCTAATGCAATTTGGCACATGATTAATTGTTAATTAAACTAAGGGGTTTAACTTAAATAATTTCAAAACACCCCTCACAAATATGACTTGAGTTTTGATTTCTTTAATTGAACTTAGACCCAAAGTAGATTAATTAAGTTTTGGAAAGTTTTAAGAATTTTAAGAAAATAATTAAGAGGGTAATGAGTGAATTAACCCTTAATTAAGAGAAGATTAGGAAAGAAAATGGGATTTAGGGAATAGCTTAGGGGAAATGCCCCAAAATTATTCCCTAAACCTCCTATTCATCGGATCAAACCTTAATTAACTTCAATAAGAGATTAAAATACTAATCGATCCCTTAATTATCCTTAATTACATGAAAGGGTTAATTAGGAAATGAATTAGTAATTCCCCCAATTCAGCCACCAATAAATCCCAAGAAGATTAGGGGAGGCAGAAGTCATCCCCCAAAATATACCCAAGAAGTTTGAGATTATTCAGTGGATTAATTAGGGAGTAATTAGCAAATTAAAATTTTAATAAAAGAAAAAATTAGAGAAAGATATAATTCAAAATCCATAATAACTAATTTTAGAATATTCTAGAATAAATTATCTTTTAGTGGCAATTTACCTCATATTTTTTTTATTTTTCTTTAGGGAGATATATAATTTTGAAGTTTAGAGGATTAATTAGAATTATTTAAACCTAATTAATCCCTTAATCTAATGGTGTGACACGCGACGGCTAAGTCAAGTGCGCTTTCCACACTTCAACCCGTGAGCAGCCACTTAAAGATCCTGTCACATCATTCATGGCGGTGGTGCTATGCAGTTTTATATCCCCAATTTGATCAAGGATCGAAAGGCCATGAATTAACCCATAATTTTAAAAGGTGAAATAGGATTTAAAATGTGCATTTAATCTCAGCCTTCCATCCATAATGCATGAATGGATGGCCGGGATCATCCCTGTTCTTCCCCGAGGAGTAATGGAGACCATCCACTTCCAAAGGAAAGATCCAAGCTTGATCGAGCTTGGATTGGGATCAAACTTTGCATACACCATCTAACACTAATGGAAAGCCTATCCAACCATCAAATTCTCATGCCATTAAACTTTCTTTCATGAAGGACCAACACCCAAAGAGTTTAGTGGTTAGAAAATGTCTAACCTCACCGAAGGTAATCACTGACAGTCGATTCCCTTGGAGGAGCTTCTTCTAGTTGAGACAAAGCTGTGGTGAAAGTATCAGCTCCTGAGGTTGAGTAACTTGCTCTATGGACCAACCCCTCCTTAGCTCCTTTATTATTTTGATGGAATTGGATCCCCTCTTGAGTAACTTGCTCTATGGACCAACCCCTCCTTAGCTCCTTTATTATTTTGATGGAATTGGATCCCCTCTTGCCTTTGGAGGTTGGGAAAGAGCTTAGGCAAGCTCGACTTGGCCCTCTGGTGGAGCGTGCAAAGAGAATTTGGTGGAGTTTGAGTGTAGAGGAAGTTTGCAATTCAATGGACCTCCCTTATTTTCAAAGGATGAAAATTGAGAATGGCAATTCCCAATTCATTCTAGGAAGATTAGGATTACTCTAGGATGGCTCCTAACACTCTCCCTTACTCAATTGATAGTGAGGATGTTCAATTCAAGTGGAATTAGGGGGAGTATATCTCCCCCTATGGCAATCTGATGGTCGGAATAATTTTTTTTGATTTGATCCAATTTACAAGATTGAAAGGGTTGTTTGATCTATTAGAAGTGTGCACATGGTCAGTTTGGGCTAAGGAGTGGAGTGGTAACCTCCCATGTGCTTCAAATTGAGTGGAGGGAGGTTTCACACATGGCAAACTTGAGCCATGTGCTCAATTTTGGCTTTGGGTCAATTTGGGCTGACCCAAACTCATTGAGTTGGGTACACTACCCTCCATAGGGTCTGCTTGACCTATTAGGAAGGTATCAAGTTGATATGAAGAGGACTTGACCAAATTTCCCATAGCTTTGACCAAAATTTGTTCTATAGCCTAAAAGTAGAATGATCATTTGGCTGATTTTTGAATTTGGATATGTTGGGTATGTTGAGAAAAAAGGTTTGACCAAGTTTTATTAGATTTGGAGTTGATTTTCTATGATTTGGCTCATATTGACCCATTTAAGTCAAAATGGGTCAACTTGGGTCAAGTTGACCAAATGGTCAAATTGGGTCAAACTAAGGGATGGGTCAAGTTCATATGACCATTTGAGATATTTTGGTGGCTTTGGTTTGATTCAATGTGGTTTATGTTTGAATTTGGTTCATATGACTTCATTTAAGTCAAATGGGTCAAAACGGTCAAGTTGACCAATTTAACCCATTTGACCTATTTGAGCTAGGTCATGGGTAGTTTAGGTTTGGTTAGTCATATGAAATGGATTGGTATCTTTGTTTCCAATCAATTTTGGTTAAGTTTGAATTTAGCTCAGCATGACCCTTTAGGTCAAGTTGGGTTCAAAGTCAATTAGGCTAGGTTAGGTCTAGTTGGCCAGTTGAGGCTTTGGTCTAGTTCAACAAGTGATTTGGAATGAACTTGACCCATTGGTTTTAATCAATTTGACTTAGATCAAGTTTTGATCGATTTTGACTTTTTAGGTCAAGTTGGATCAACTTGGGTGAAGTGGCAGTTAGGCTCAAATATTGACTTGGTCATGTTCAAACATTATTCATGAATGAACTTAGCTCAATGATTTCAATCAATTTGGCCTATGGTGGATTTTGGCTATGTTAGGTTCCGTTTTGGCTAAGTGTTGACTTGGTCAACCCTTAGGTTTGACTTGGTTTGACCCAATTTGGGTAATTAATCATCTCATGATGATTGTTGATCATGATGAGAGGCATAAGTGAGTTTGATTCAATCCAATTTGGCTAGGATTAGAATTTGGCTCATAAAGGGTACTTTAGGTCACTTTGGGTCAAGTAACCCTAAGTGGGTCAAATGGCTTGGTCAAAGCTTGATTTGAGTTTGATTGATCTTGTATACGGACTTATGATTGAAAAATATAAATCTATTTGCAAGTGGTTTGAAGTCAAATGAGTTTTGATTCATTTGACAATTTCATATTCAAAGGAAGAATATGAATGGATTTGGGGTTTGATTTTTGAATTGAGTTTTGATTTAGTGATTGAAGTTTGTATTTATATTTGGATTCATGATTGTAGGGTTGATTGAATAATGAAGTAAAATCAACAGTTTGGCTTGATTTGAAATTGATTTGGCTAAGTTCAAGATTTTGACTTGAAAGGCTTAGGTTGGATTTAGAATGGATTTGGGTTTAATTTTTTGGAATTTGTTTTGATTGTTTGAATTTATATTTCATTTATAAATGTGAATATAAATGAGAATATAAATGGTTCATGTGAAAATTTGATGAATTTGAAGTGATTTGATCATGATCTAGGCTAAGTCTTTTAAGAGGGAATTTAAAGGGCTTAAAAAGTTTTGGAGTTGGGATTTGATTTTTAGATTTAGTTTGATTGATTTATATTTATATTTCATTTATATATGTGAATATAAATGAGAATATAAACGAGTTATGAGAAAATCCCATGAATTTGAATTGATTTGATCATGATTTAGGCTAAGTCTTTAAGAGAAAATTTAAAGGACTTAGGAAATTTTTGGAGTCTGGAGCTTGAATTTTGGATTCATATTTGATTGATTTGATTTTATATTTCATTTATATATGTGAATATAAATGAGAATATAAATGAGTTATGAAAAAATCTCATGAGTTTGAATTGGTTTGATCATGATTTTGATAAGTCCTTAAGAGAGGATTAAGGAACTTAGAAAAGATTTGGAATTTTTGAATTTGAATTTTGGATTTTAGTCGTTAAGAGAATATTTATTTTAGCACACTTATATGATGAATGCATACATGTATATTAAAAGTTTACATTCTTTTATGTGATTGAATTATTTGTCATATTAGTTTAAAGCTCTATCTAATTTTTTATACAAAAATACATAGGGATGAAATTAAATAGGTACGTGTCATTGTTAACTAGAAAAGTGAGATAATAAAATGACCTCCTTGAGGCTATCTAAAGCCTCGTATCCCTGAAATGTCCAAACTATATACTCATTTGCATTCAAACATATGTAAATTTGTATACATGAATATGTGAAAGAAAGCTCCAAATCACATGACTAATTAATCCAAACACTTAGTCAATTATGAATGCATGCATTTTTAGAAGAAAAGAGGGATTTTTATCCTTTATCCACACATACATACAAATATAAAGAGAAATAAGCTAGTACGTGCCTTTGTTAACCAGGGAATTGAGGTAATCAAATGGCCTCCTTGCTAGCTAAAGTCTCGTATTCCCAGGATGTCCAAACTATATAATTTGCTATCTCACTACACATGAATGTTTATGCAAATAAGAGAAAGAAAACAATATAGAAAGTCATATTTTCTTTGATTGAATCATTTATGTATGTGAAGCAAAATACCATCCAAATTCTAATGTAGAGACACATATAAACGAAATCAAATAAGTAAATGTCATTATTAATCAGGGAAGTGAGGTAATCAAATGACCTCCTTGGGACTAACTAAAGCCTCGTATTTCTGAGATGTCCAAACAATATACTTATTAACATTCAAATACATGTAAAACTACACATGAATTAAGAAAAAGAAAGCTTTACTTCACCTACCTAAGCTATAAGCACATGCAAACCTATATGTATTCATAACTACTATCACTCTGACCAGTACAATTGATTTATAAATTTTTGAAAAATAATTTTAATTTATTAGTCATAATAGCTACACATAATATAAATTAATTTAGCACGTGCAAGCTTACATAAAGGAAAACCATTTAACTTAATTAATTTTTGAAAAGATGAATGTACGACTTCAAATGACATACAACATTTAACATGATTAGAAAGAAATAAATAAATATAAACACATGATTTCATTCAATCAAGTTAATTCCTAAGGACAATCATATCAAATAAAACTTGATATGTCACTGAAAACTCTCCTAGTTGAAGCACAAATTTTGATATCGAAAGTAATCTAATTATGAGTCGAGTCTAGTAAAATTAAGCAGTTAAAATATAATTGAAAAATTTAGGATATCAGTCAAATCCATAAATCTCTCCTAAATATAAAATGTTTATAGACAAATCAAGCATCTTGATGAGCCAGATCTAACAAGCCAAAGATCTCCTAATTTTAACATCATTTGAGCATTCAAATACATAAAATACATCACATGATGGAAGGAATCATTTTGAGCCGTCCGATGGAGTGGTTTGGATTTTGCATGTATTGATAAAAATGCCACTCCCATAATCTATAAATAGCCCCTCATTCTTCATATGAGAGGACCCAAGCTAAAGAAATGAGAGAGCTCTGAGAATCGAAGAATCTCAAAGCATAATTGGGCCACCGATCGATTGTCACCGGATCATCGTCGACCACTACCGGCCACCGACTTCAGCCACCACCACTGATCATCACCACCACCGACCGTCGCTGACCACCATCAGTCATCGCTGAGCATCGCCGATCACTGCCGCTCAACCACTATAGGATCATCGCCAGCCACCACGGTTGGTCACCATCGACTGCCCCCACTAGTCACCACCACCCGACAGTCACCAGGTCACCATCTATTAATGCCAGCTATAGCAATCGACTACCCTTGTTGATCACCACCAGCCACCACCACCGATCACCACCGGTAGCTGCCACCGTTTGATAGTCGCTGGATCACCATCGACTCTTCATTGGTCAGACGCGTAGTACCAATACTAACCGCCACCCAACCATTGCTCGATCATTTTCATTGGATCATCGGACCACCACCTCAATCATGACCTTCATTGCTAATCTAGTGAGGCTTGTCACAAAACTTATGTAAGCTATCGTTCTCCAACTTTGAAGAAAGGAAAATAATTGTAACAAAAGCTAATATAGTAAAATTATTTCTAGGCGGGCTAGACCCCGTGGTTTTTTCCTTCTTGGGTTTTCCACATAAAAATCTTGAGGTCTCTCAAACTCTTTTGTTGTGTGTGTAAAACTTTTATGCAATGCTAAGACATCGAATTCTCCTACTTTACCGACCAGAATCTTCTTGCAAGCAATAGTTTGGCACCATTTGTTGGAAGGAGAATTCCACAATCGCAATCTCTCTGAATACCTGCACTATGACCAATAAGTGCAATACTCGCAACAACGGAGCTTCCCACTCTAACTCCCATCATTCCTGAAACCACTCCTTAAACCAAGGATGTCAAGCTTCTGCCTCATTTCCCCCTAATAGGCGTTACCCTATCAGTGAAGGTGCAACAGGAACCTCTCTAGAAGATCATATTCGTTGAATGGAAGACTCTCAAAATGAGATAATTCAACTTTTATGAGAAACGTGACAACCACTACTGCAATAAACACATCTACCCCAAGATCAATCATTAGCTAGAGGAAGTCAAAATGCTTACATGGGGCCTTCTTGCCATCAGGATGAAGTTCCTCCGCTTCTATACCATGATGTCGACCTCTTTGACATTACTAGTTCTACCCATCCATCACTTGGGACTCAATTGATCGCTAACCCACCAACTATTCCTAATGGCTTAGCATGTTCTTGCCCTTCTAATTCCACCCATCATGTTATACATGCAAAATTACAATATTTAATGTGAGGAGAATTCCACCTTAAAGATACAAATCATCTTCCCTCTCACCACGACTATTAGGAGTCTTCACCTTTAGCTGAAGTAATTCTTCAACATTCTATTCCCGTATGTTTCAAGCTTCCAAGCATTGACTACTATGATGGAGCAATGACCCATATGAACACATCGACCATTACATAACCATCATGCACATCCAAGGCGCTCTTGACACACTACTTTGTCAGGTCTTTCCAGTCACCCTCAAGGGTCGGGCTCGCACTTAGTTCTACTCCCTTCCAAGGGGATCTATTCATACCTTTGACAAACTCACCAAGATTTTTGTAGAACAGTTTATTGCGAACCAGAGGATCATTAAAGATTCCTCTCATTTTTTAGGAATTCATCAAAATGAAGGTGAATCACTCAAGGAGTAGTTCCAGAGATTCTCCTTAGAAGCTAAATACCAGGGGTGGACCCTGAATTACTAAGAGGAGTTTTCCTTGGAGGGCTCTGTCCTGGGCCTTTCTACTCATCACTAATGCATGATAATTTTATCTCATATGCCAACTTGATTCATCATGTGGAAGCACACATTTTTGTTAATGAGGCTATCAATGCACATCAAAAGTAATTCGAACGATATATAGGGAATAATCATGAACTGGGAGCGCAACCCTTATTATAACCTCGAAGGATTATTTATGTAAATATCTAGGGAATGGTTATGATATAGAATCTCCTTATACACTTTCTTAATTACCAGTCCTAAGATAAACAAGTCAAGATTGTGGAGCAATTCTGATTGCAACATTCAAATGATGATATTCTGACATAATTGCAAAGCTCGTTTCTTCTATCATCTGATTTTATATTAGATTTATGATGAGTAAGGCAATATGAAGAGGCTTTTACAAATATATAAAATGTCATAAGAAACTCTTGGGCGAGATCAAAATTCTCCATATTGTCTTCAGCTAGGCTTCTACTCCTTGGGCAAGACTATAATTCTGATCTCGAAAGTGTAGTAATAGCCTAAATACAATTAAATTTTTATCTTTGATTCAGATACACATGGAAATCACCTCATTCTAATCAGAGTATAATCAATCCTAGGGGGATTTGATTCAACCCCTTCCATAAAAGTTAATGTCATCAAGTAACACTTTGACAAATAACCTCGAATGGGTCAAAAATCCTTGGTGAATTTCTTTTGATCTATTATATACAGGTTAATGTCATCGAGTAACACCATGACAAACAACTTAGGATAGGCCAAAAAATCTTTGGTGGATTTCTTTGAGCCTCTTTGATACAAGTTAATGTCATTGAGTAACAATCTGATGAACAATCTTGGATAGGCCAAAAATTCTTAATGTATTACTTTTAGGTTCTTCCATACAAATTTATGGCATCAAGCAACATCAAGAATATGATTATGAGCTTCTTGGATATGATCCTTGATAGCATCATGATAAGCTAGAGAGTTCTTAAAGTCTTCCACTACCTTCAAGGATATGACATTTGCTTACGCCTCTAACATAATAAGCTCCTTCTCAGAAAGATGATCCTATAATGCTTTCTTTTCTAATTCAAGGGCCTTCTTCTCTGCTGTAAATGCCTTGAGTTTTTTCTCTTTATGGTGAGTCTCTACCCTCACCTCAATCAGCTCATCACGAGTATGCTCCACCTCCTAATGCTGGAGAGAAAAGAGATGTTGACATGTTTGCCAGCTCAGTTCTAGACACAATTAGTTGATCACCTCCAAACCTGGTCGATCCGATGAGGATAATTGATGCCCCTTTTAAGGAAAAACTAGAGCCTCATCATATAAACTACGGGCCTTGATCACCTTAAAACTTGGTCGGTCTGAAGAGGACAGTTGACGCCCCTTTCAAGCGAAAACTAGAGTCTCATCATATGAACTATGGGCCTTGATCACCTCTAAACTTGGTCGGTCTAATGAGGACATTTGATGCCCCTTTTGAGAGAAAATTAGAGTCTCTCCATATGTACTATGGGTCTTGATCATCTCCAAACTCGGTTGGTCTGACGAGGACAGTTGACGCCCCTTTCGAGGGAAAACCGGATGCCTCAACGTATGAACTACAGGTCTTAATCAACAAAGCAAATAAATTTCTTTTCAAAAGAAAATTAGAGCCTTATTGACAAAAGAAAATTTTTTTTATTACCTCGATATGAAAATTCTAGATGGATCCCATGCTAAAAATTCTATCCAATTTTTTATACCTCGATATGGAACACCTCCCTAAGCATCACATGTGAACCTACACATTTTGCATAAGTACTTGATGTTCAAAGTCACACCATGCTCTCTTAAGAAGATGGTCAAACCAATAATGATCACTATAGCTCAAAATAAAAATTATGATAAAGCTACACTGCACATTTTAAAAATCTCAACAAATTCGGGAGCCAAAGGGAATCATAGTCCTGCACGAAGAATCATCTTAGAAATTATAATGTATCCTTTCAGAGGAAAACCTATCCAATCAAACTTTTTGGCAATAAGAGCCACCAACTCATTTGGTAAATAAAATTTCCAACGGAGCACCATTAACTATCAACTATGATAGTGGATGATATATCATCTGTAGTTGTCATGATATTAGTTTTCTTCTAGCCTTCATCCTATGAAAATGCATAATAAATATGAAATAGAAAAGAGGAGAGAAAGACAAAGGTCTGCTAAATGTGTTAAATAACTCACCTAACTTGGGCACATCCTCTTCTGACATTATTTTCAAGGATAAGTTTGGATATAATCTTTCACCTACAATTTGATGAAAAATATATGTATACATATGAGTTCACAAAAGAAGTTATATCACTCCAATGATACTCCAAAATTATCTTCTAGATTTTTTGAGTTTTTTTAAGAATGGTTTTTAATCGACACTTCCCCACCACCTTGGCAGTTGTCAACTACTGAACCATCCATTAGAGTTTTAAGAAAATTAGTTTCCTACCAAAAAAAGTAGAAGATACGAGCCTTGATCACCTCCAAACCCGGTCGATCCGACGAGTACAGTTGACGCCCCTTTTGAGGGAAAATTGGAGCCTCACAATATGAGTTACGGCCTCGATCACCTTCAAACCCGATCAGTCTGATGAGAATAGTTAACGCCCCTTTCGAGGGAAATCTTGAGCCTCACTATATGAATTATGGGCCTTGATCGCCTCCAAACTCGGTCGGTTTGATGAGGATAGTTGATGCCACTTTCAAGGGAAAACCAGAGCATCACCATATAAACTATGAGCCTTAATCATCTCCAAACCCAGTCAATTTGATGAGGATAGTTGACGCCTTATCGAGGGAAAATTGAAGCCTCGCCATGTGAACTACGGGTCTTAATCAACAAAGCAAATAACCTTTTTTTTCGAAAAAAAGTTAGAGCTTTGCTCACGAAAGAAAATTTTTTTTACCCTTAGCCCCTGAACTTTTGTTGGATAATTTCTCATCCAATGTAAGAGAACATTAGAATATGGGAGAAAACTATGACCTTAATGGGGGTATTTATAGATCCACAATAGGGGCAAAAATGGAAGAAATTTGGAAATATTTAGATATATTTTGAAATTTCTGCCCTCAAATATATTCTTCCTTTTAGAAAAATTAAAAAAGAAAAAAATAAGAAAAAATCAAAGAAAATATAAAAAATTCTAAAATTTTTGTTATTTGTGCTTATCCGTGTTTGCGCATGTTGTAAATTAGGCACCGCAGCCTGGCTACCATGTGAGCTGGCCCCGATTAATGACCCTTCGTACATCCTGGGGCCTCACATACCACCAAGCACCCTCTCGGCCCCACGCACCAACATCCCTGTATGTTTGCATGTGCACGCCTGCACCAAGTTGGCCAGGACCTCAAGCATTCGCCGCTCTGCTTGTCCACGCATTCATGGCCTCATGCACCAATGTGATTGATCTGTTGCACCCACTTCTGTGATCATAGCCTTGTGCGCCCATTAAAATCTATTCTCTCAAATTATATCTAACGCAAAAGTTAATGAATTTGTAAATTTCATTAACATAAAGGAAGTAATTGTATGAATAAATTTCTTAAAATTATAATCAATTATTAGAAAATTATTCATCAACTTGACATGTATTTTTGGATGATAGAGATGACATCATACAAAAATAAGGGGAAACTAATATGTCACTGAAACTCTCCTAGTTGAAGCATGAATTTTGATATCGAAAGCAATCTAATTCTGAGTCGAGACTAGCCTGGATCAAGCACTTAAAATATAATTGAAAACTTTGGGATATTAGTCGAATCTCTAAATTGCTCCTAAATATGAAATGTTATAGTCAAATTGAGCATCTTGAAGAGCTGGATCTAATAAGCCTAAGATCTCTTAATTCTGACTTCATTTGAGCATTCAAATACTTAAAATACATCAGATGATTGAAGAAATTATTTTGAGTCGTCAGATGGAGTGGTTTGAATTTTCTTGTATTTACAAAAATGCCACTCCCATAATCTATACATAGCCCCTCATTCTTCATATGAGAGGACCCAAGCTAAAGAAAGGAGAGAGCTCTTGAGAATCAAAGAATCTCAAAGCATAATTGCCGTCCATTTCATTATGATCACCACCGCTTTACCAGCCACCACCGGTCATCAATGCCGCCAACCATCACTAACCACTGCTGGTCATCGTCGCTCGACTACTATCGGATCATTGTCGGCCACCACGGTTGGTCATCGCTGACCACCGCCACCGATCACCACCGCTCGACAGTCACCAGGTCACCATCAGTCAATGCCATCCATCATCGTCATCCACCACTATTGGTCACCACCAGCCACCGCCACTGGTCACCACTGCTAGCTGCCACCACCCGACTATCGCCGGATCACAACCGGTGACCACTTTTTATCACCACCGTTCACCGTCGCCAGCTGCTACCAACTGCCACTCAACCATCGCTCGATCGTTGTCATTGGATCATCAAACTACCACCTCAAGCAAGGCCTTCATCTCTAATCCTATGAGGCTTGTCACAAAACTTTCTCTTGTAAACTATCATTCTCCAACTTGAGAGAAAGAATAATAATTGTAATAAAAGCTGATATAGTGAAATTATTTCTAAGTGGGCTAGGCCCCATGGTTTTTCCCTTCTTGGGTTTTCCACATAAAAATCCTGAGGTCTCTCAAACTCTTTTGTTGTGTGTGCGAAACTTTTGTGCAACGCTAAGACATTGAATTCTCCTACTCTACCGACCCAAATTTTCCTGTAGGCAATAAAACTATTTAAATTAAACCAAAGCTTTCTTAATATCATTTTTAATTTTATGTTTTGATATGATTTAAGGATATGAGAAAAGGTTTGGTGATCCTAACCCATCCCCATAGTAGTTGATTCATTTGGTTTAATGAAATATGATTAAGTTAATATTATGAGTTAATTAGGTTATAATATATATTAAATCCATTAGTTAACCCTTTCTTATATTACCTTAACATAATTACCTAAATAATTATGAGCCAACATGATATGCACATGAATTGAAAATAAAATTAGCAATGATCCTAAGAGATGAAAGGGGCCTGATGCAATTGGCTCATGATTAATGGTTAATTAAGCTAAGGTACTAAATTAAGTACTCTTATGATTCTCCCCACACATGTGGGTTAACCATAATTTCCTTAAGACTTCTTTAGGTTATTGAAGACCTAAAGTTCTACCCAAACCTACTTAATTAAGTTCTGATGTGATTATAATTTAAATTTATCTAATTGAGTGGTTTAATTGATTAATTAAGCCTTAATTAGTTTGATTATAATTTTAATTTAATTAATTAAGCTTTAATTAAGCCCTAACCTTATCCAATGGGTTCATTCATTGTTGAACAATGATTATCCACTTAATTAATTAACTTTTTATTATTCATGTGATTAATTAACTTAAAAGAGTAATTAAAGCTTAATTAGACAATTTTTCTAATTAATTAAGCAACAAATCCCAAGAAAATTATGGGAGCAGAGGTCATCCCATTAAATTAACCAACAAAGTTTGGGGTTAATTACTTATGTAATTAAGAAATTATTAAGCTAATTAATTTTATAATTAAACCCTAATTAAGTCTTAATTACTATTCAAAATTAATTAAGAAAAATTTTACTAAATTCTCCTCTAAAATATCTTTAAAATGCATATTTATTTACATTTTTATGATTTTTAGAAGTTTTAGCCATTAAAACACATTAATTAAACCTAATTAACTCTTAATCCCATCAACGCCACATGGCACGCTGATGCAGCGCGCTTTTCATGTGGCGCATGGGATTGGTTATTAAAAATAATTTGAGTTAGCGCTTGCTTGTCAGTGGTGGCACACTCTTTCTCATGTGTCATCCAATCTATGATCGAACAACTACGATTAATCTCACAGTGCTAAGGATTAAACTGGATAATTCTAAGATATCTAATCATGATCATCTGTTTCGATCACACAGAATGAATGGAGCGTGATCCCTCATCTATTGATCGATGAAAGATGGACACTATACACCTTCCTTCGATCAATTCAAGCTCACTAGAGCTCGGATCGATCTCAAATCGATCCCACACCTATGCAAGGATAATTCAAAGGGATCCGATGGCTAATATCGCACAAGATGGAAGTTCTTTTCAAAAAGCTCAAACAAATTTTTGCCTAAGGATCGATTTCAATGGCATACCTCACTGGAGCTTAAGAGTAGTGAAAATCTCGATTGAGGAAGCTTTGTCTAGTGGAGATGAAGCTCTACTGATTAGCACGAGCTCCCATTTGAGGTGGTTTGCTTAAAAGGCCATTACCCAAAGTGTTGGTGGTCGACATTGATTGAAATCGGTTGTCTGGTAGTCAGAGAACTCAGGAGGTGATTCATTCTTGCTCGACTAGCTCCTAGGATGGTGTGTGTAAAATTAATTGCATTTAAGTTGAGCCTTGAGAAAATGGGAATGAAACAAAGATTTCCCTATTTCAACTTGAAGGAAATCGAGAATGGGGAACTTGGGAGGCTTGGAAACTCTCTAGGAAGCTCTTAGAGGTTCGTCTTAGGGTTCTCTAGTTCTGAGGAATGAATTCATGTGTCTTTGAGTGGAAATGAGGGGGTCTTTACCCCTCCTCCTCTTAATCTGACAGTCTGATCAAATTTAGCTCCTAGTGGCCATCCGACCACCTCAGAAGGTCGTGGGTGGCAGGTGGGTGATGAGTTAGCTCGATTTGGTTGGGTGAAAGTGTGGAGGTGGAGGAAAGGAAGGTAGTGGGTGTCCTTGTTGTTTCAAGTGCTCCAATGGGGGAGTTGAGGTGATTTCACCTCTCCTTGGGTCATGGCTGGCCCAACCACCTTTGGGTTAGGTTGGGCAGTATCCTAGGAGCCTAGGTGGACCAATGGGAGAGTGTCAAGTGGCCAAGGAATGGAATTGACCACTTACATGAGTGATTTATCTCATGTGATACCCTTGACCCAAGGGTAGAATGGTCATTTGGCATTGGATTTGATTTGGATAGATTTGGAATGATTCAAAAGGAGTTGGACCAAAATTTCATATCATTTGGAGTTGATTAAGTCCACTTTGGCTCAATTTGACCCATTTGGGTCAAATTAGGTCAAATCAGGTTAGGTTGACCAATTGGTCAAATTAGGTCAAATTAAGGGTTGGGTCAAGTTCATATGATCATTTAGGATGTATTGGTGTCATTGGTTTGGATTTGATTTTGGCTTATTTGAGTTCATTTGAGTCAAATGGGTTAAGTTGACCAATTTGACCAAATTGGCCAAATTGGCTTGGGTCATGGCTTGGTTTGGGTTTGGTTGATCATTTAGAGTATGTTGTGGGCTTTGGCTGAGTTTAATTTGGATTTGATTGGGTTTTAGGTTGGTTTGACCCTTTAGGTCAAGTTAGGTTCACTAGGTCATTTGGTCTAGTGAGTTAATTGGGCTCAATTGAGGCTTTGGTCAAGTTCAACAATCAATTTGGAATAAACCTGAGCCATTGGTTGCAATCAATTTGGATTATATCAAGATTTGACCCATTTTGGCCATTTAGGTCAAATTGGGTCAACTTGGGTCAAGAGGGCCAATTAAGTTAGGTTTGGCTCAATTGAAGGTCAACTCATATTCAAATATTAATTTTGGGTTGGTATGAATCATTAGTTTCAATGGATTTGGCTTAGGTTTCAATTTGGCTATTTTAGGTTCATATGTGTTAAGGGGTTGAGTCGGTCAAAGGGCTAGGTTGATTTGGTTTGACCCAATTTATGAAAATTGGTCAACCTAGGATGATCAACAATCACATTATGATGTTTGGATTGGCTTAATTCACTTTGGTTTGGATTGAATTGGATTTTGGTTCAAATAGGTCAAATTGGTCACTTTGGGTCAAGTGAGTCAATTGGGTTTAGTTGGCTTGATTTTGGGTTGAGTTTGATTTAGTTCAGTTTATATATAGATTTGAGATTGATATATAAATTCAATTGCAATTAATTTGGGTTCAAATGGGTATTGATTCATTTGAAAACCTCAAGTCCAAAGAGCTAGGTTGGGTTTGACCTGGGTTGATTTTGATTTGGCTTGATAATTGTAGGTTTTACTTATATTTGGAATGATGATTGATGGAATGATTGATTTATGATAAAATCAATTGGTTTTGGTTTGAATTTGAATGAAATTTGGCAAAGTCCATGGAGTTGATTCATATGGATTAGATTTGAATTTTGATTTAGTTTGATTTAGGTTTGGTAATTTGATTGTAGATTTAATTTAAATTTGGGAAGATAATTGAAGGAGTAATTGATTTATAAGAAAAGCAATTGAGTTTGGATTGATTTGGGTTAAGGTTTGTCTAAGCTCATGGGATTAATTCATATGGCTTAAGAAGGATATTGATTTAATTTGATTTAGTTTTGATCATTTAAATGTGGATTTGATTTATATTCAAGAAAATGATTGAAGATGTAAATTGATTATGAGAAAATCAACTGATTTTTGAAGTGGTTCGAAGGCAAATTTGGCTAAGCTCATGGAATTGGGTCACATGGATTAAGAGGGATTTTGAGTTAATTTGATTTAGTTTGATTTAGTTCTGATGTATATTTCATTTATATTTATGAGAATGATTGAAGATATGATTGATTTATGAGAAAATCAAATGAGTTTGAATTGATTTGGATAGTATTTTGGTTAAGTTCATGAAATTGATTCAAAGGACTTAGGTTTGGATTTAATTAGATTTAGTTTTGATTATTTGGATGCCGATTTGATTTATATTTAGAAAGATGATTGAAGATATAAATTGATTATGAGAAAATCAATTGCTTTTAGATAGATTTGAATTTGGCTAAGGCTAAGTCCATAAGATAAAATCATAAGGCTTAGGTTGATTTTGAGTTTGGATTTGATCATGAGCTTCAATCATTTGGCTTGAAATTTTGATTTTGGATTTTGGATTTGGATTTGGATTGAATTTGAGGTTTTATTTTGAGAGGGTGAACATGGCTTGAGTTTTGGCTGCAGGGTATGGTTAACCCTTCTAAGTCTGTAAGCTTAGGTTAAGTGTTTACCTATTTGCTAGAAGTGTCTTATGACAAAGAAAGCCTTAGTGTTTAGAAGTCTCCTAAATCTAAGATGGGAGATTAAGAACTCACTCCAAAAGTAAGGTCAACATACCTTGGCCGGATGGCTTCCAAAGGCTAAACCAATCTCAACCCTTGGTTCAAGTGGGGAGGAGAGTCTCCATCGATTCAAACTTCACAGAGACCTTCCTCAGAGCATTTTATATAGTCTGAGCCTTCTCCCCAAGCTCCTCATGCACCCCATCATCGGTGAGACCAACCACCAAGTGAAACTGAGGGCCTTGTCCGTCCCGCCTCACCAAAACTCCACCAAACCCAAATTAACTCTTCCCACACCTTCATAATACTCCGACGAGATGAAATGAAACATTTCCCCAAAGATTTGATCACCAGAATTCATCCCTAGACCAACTTCGGTGAGCTTTGTGGTGGCGTTTGGTCCACAGAGGAATCAATGAAGAGGAAGCTCGAGATCTTCTTAATAGGGCTTCATCTCTTCAAGACAAAGCTACCTCAGCCGACGGACCGTTGGTCTCTAGCTCCAACGAGGTAAAAATTCATCAACTATAGATTCTCCCTCTAGATGTTGGTCTTTTTCGAAGTTAAATGTGATTTCATGTGATTTCCACTTATAGGTCCCTCTAGATTCTCTCCATGATCATTTTGGAGCTAATTTCACCATCGAACGAGCTTTGGTGAGCTCAGATCGAGCGGTGGAAGGTGGATGTGTTTGGCTTCTAGCGCTCGGGAGATGACGGATCATCAGCCATCCATTCCACATGATTAGAACAAACACCCATGATTTAATTTGCTATATTTTGATTTTATCCATCTAAAACCATGGGATTAATCCCGACGCTTGATTCGAGATTGGATGACTGAGACAAAATCATATACACTGCCACTAAGTCAGCTGCCATGTCGGATATTTTAAATAACCAATTCTATGGTGCCATGTGGAAAGCACTACCGCTCCAGCGCTAGTATGTCGTCGATGGTTTAAGTGATTAATTAGGCCTTAAAAATAATTAAATGGCCAATAATTTAAAAATTCATAACTAATTATAGAAAATTTAAAAATACAAATAAACCCATTTAAGAAAGGTTAAATAGTGGAGAATTTAATAAAAATAAAATCCATAATGTTTGATCAGTGAATAATGCTTAATTAGGATTTTAAATGTAAGTTAATTATCTTAATTAAAGCTTAATTACTTGGCTGATTAACTCCAAATTTGGTGAAATAGTTTTTTGGGATGTCCTCTTCCTCCTATAATTTTCTTGAAATTATTGGCCATGTAATTTAAGGAATTTAAAATTTTCAATCCTAATTACACTCATTAATTAATTTAATATTCGTTAAAATTGTTAAATAATAAAAATTAAATGATTAATGATAATTAATCATTGTAACTAGTGAGAATGGTGAGGGGAAATATTTAGGACCTCTTTCTTAATTACTTTCCTAAATACATTTCCATAGGAGGGTTAATTAACATGTGTAATAATTAAAGATTAATTAGGAAAAGTAATGGTCTAATAAAATTTAAATTGAGTTAATGGTTGTTCGAGATAATTTAAATGTAATTTATTAGTTTTTCCTTTATGTGTTTGTTGACCTCACTTTTGGAGTAAGCTCTCAACTTCTCTATCTTAGGCATAGGACTCCTCTAGACTAAGAGTTCCTTAGTCTTAAGACACTTCTAGTGATTAGGTGAACACTTAACCTAACCCTATAGACTTAAAAGAGTTAGTCATAGAATAAGTTATGCCTTAGGGGTTTAGGAGGACTTGCCTACCCTATTTCTTGAACCCAATCCTTTCTTCCTTCTTTCAAACCAAACCTCAAATTCAAATCCAAATTCCAAAATCCAAGTCATGAACCAATTCCAAATCAAATGATTGAAACCCATGATCAATTCCAAATCCAAAACCTTCCTAAGCCTTATGAATTACATCCATAAGCTTAGTCAAACCCTTCAAATCAACCCAAAGCCAAGTGATTTCTTTATAAATCACTTATTCTATCATTTGTAGTGACAACTATAAATGAAATTGGAATCCAAATTCCAAAATCCAAATCATAAATCAAACCAAATCAAAACCGCTTTTCAAACTTTTTGACCTACCTTAGCCAAATTCACAATCAAATCACTCCTAATTCACATGATTCTCTCATGGATCATTTATATTCACAAATATAAATGAAATATAAATTCAAATGGCCAAAATCAAATCAATATAAATTCAAAACTCAAACCCAAACCCTAATTTATATCCTTTAAACCAATTCCTTGAGCCTAGCCAAATCATTCTCAAATCAATCCAAACCCTTGGATTTTGTCTTCAAACAATCACTCCTTCAATCACATGCCCAAATATAAACATAAACTATAATCACCAAGCCAAAATCAAACTAACCCAAGGAAAACCCTTGATTCATCCTTTTAACTTGAAAGTATCAAATGAACCAAAGCCCATTGGACTCCAAACCACTTGCAATTGGATTTGTATTTCCATCATAAGCCCATATATATGTTCAACCAAACTTGAATCAAGCCTTGATCAAGCCAATTGATCCATTTAGGCTCACTTGACCCAAAGTGACCTAAAGGACCTTTTGAGCCAAATTCTAATCCAACCCAAATTGGATTGAACTAAGCCCATCCAAACCTCATATTGTGATCAACAATCTTCCTAGAATGAGCAATCATTCAAATTAGGTCAAACTAAGTCAAACCTAGCCTATGACCAAGTCAACATTTAACACAAATGAAACACAAACTAGCAAAAATCCATCATATGCTAAATTGATTGAAACCATTGACCCAAACCCATTCATAATCAATGATTGAACATGAATTTAGCCAAATCAACCCTAATTGGCCACTTGACCTAAGTTGACCCAAATTGACCTAAAAAGCCAAAATGGGTCAAATCTTGATCTAAGGCAAATTGATTGCAACCAATGGGTCAAATTCATTCCAAATCACCTGTTGAACTTGACCAAAGCTTGATTGACCAATTAGACTCAAGCCTTGACCATGAACTGACTTGACCTAAAGCATCAAATCAACTTGAAATCAAACCAAACCAAAAGCTTAAAACTTTCATTTCAAATGATCAATGAAGCCTAAACCAACCCATAACCTAACCCAATTAGGTCAAATGGGTCAAATGGGTCAACTTGACCCATTTGAGCTAAATGAACCTAAATGAACCAAAACCAAATCTAAACCAATTTGAACAAAACCAATGATACCCATCGACTCCAAATGATCATTTGAACTTGACCTAACCCATGGTTTAACCCAATTTGACCAATTGGTCAACTTAACCCAATTTGACCCAACTTGACCTAAATGGGTCAAATTGAACCAATTCAATCCAAATCACTTGAAATTTAGCCCAACCTATTTTTGAATCATTTTAAATCTAACCAAATCAAACTCATGGCCAAATGACCACTTTGCTCTTAGTTCAAAGGGTATCCTATGACAAAATTCACTTGGAATTTGGTCATTTCTTTCTCAAGGCCACTTGGCATCCTTCTAGTGGTCCACATGCGCACCAAGGAGGGTGGTGAACATGACCCAATGAGCTTGGGTCAACCATGACCCAAGGTAAGGCCAAACTGACCTCCTCAATCATATTTGAACACTTGGATCACCAAATACACTCACCACTCACATGGGCATCCACTCTCCCTCACACCACTACCCAAAATGACCCATGTGGGATGTCTTGCAGCTCAAACAGTGCCTCCAATCCAAACCATTGAGAAAAATTATAATTTATCCTCTCACCATCCAAGGAGGGAAGATATGCTCCCCCTCATTCTCACTCAATATACAATCAATCATTTTCTCAGAGCTAGAGAGATTGAATCGAAGCCTCCCTAAGATTTTCCAAGCCATTCCAGAGCTAAAACAGGGGAGATCAATTCAAAATCTAGCTTAATCAATTCTCAACCAAAATCAAATTAACCTTGCCCACACCATCCTTGGAATAAGGAGAGTTCAATTGAATCATTTACCAAGTTCCATTCCACAAGAAGCACCACTTCGATCAAGGCTGATCACCATTGAAGAGGAGCTTGGTCAACCGAGAAAACCACTTCAAGTCAAGGCTAGATTCCTTCAATAGAGCTTCGTTTCTACTAGACGAAGCTATGTCCTCTATTGAAAGCGCCGGTGATAGCCTCCTGCGAGGTATGCCATTGAAATCGTAGCTATAGGAAATTTTACTTGGTCCTTTTTGAAGGAAATTGTCACCCCATACAATCTTGATAGTTGGATGTGCATCCCCCCTCCTTTCGATGGTGTGGGATCATTTTTGATCTCAATCCGAGCTTGGATGAGCTCGAATTGAACAAGGAAAAAATGAACGGTGTTCATCTCTCATCCCTCGCAAAGGAGAAGGATCACACGTCATCCTTTTCGCGTGATTGGAATGGACGGCTGTGACCAAATCACACTAGATCCCCTCTAATTCCTTCCTAAATCATTGGATTAATCTTGGTAGTCCGATCTAAGATCAAATGACCCATAGAGAAAGTGCGTCCACCACCAACTGACTCAACCGACAGATGTGATAACTTAAATAACATATCCCATTGCGCCACATGGAAAGAGCGACGCGTCAGCACACCGCGTCAACCGTCACATGGCCCGATGGGATTAGGGGTTTAATTTGGATTAATTAATGTAATTTTATTGATGAAATTTCTTAAAGTCATAACTAAATGTAGAAAAATCCAAAAAATGTAAACCTAGGCTCATTTTGAAGATATTTCAGAGGAGAATCTAGGAAAATTATAATTAATTAATTTTGAAGCATTTAGCTTAATTAGGGTTTTATCAAAAAACTAATTAATTTAATTATACTTTAATTAAGCACTCAATTAATCTCAAATTTTCTATGAATTTTTAGGGGGATGACCTCTGCCTCCCCTATTTTTTTGGGATTTTATTAATTACTTAATTAGGGAAATCATTTGAGTAAGGCCTAATCACCTTCTTAATCAAATTAATTATAATTATGGGATGAACAATAACTTAATTCATCACTTGAACATAATTATCCCTACTAAACAGTAAAGTTACCGAGGGAATATGATTGGGGACATTGTTCCTGATTTATTTCCTAATTATCCTTTACCTTTGAAAAATTAAATTAATTGATGGGTTCATGGAATGATTAGTTGATTAATCAAGTGATTAGATCTTCAAAATGAGGGAATCAAAGCATAGTGGAATGATTAAATGATTTAGGGATTAGGATTGAGGCCTTGCCCTTGATCCTTTCTCCTAAGTTAATTTTATCATTTAAATCAAAGCATAATTAAAGCATTTAATCAATTATTTAATGGCCTAATGAAATCAAAATTAAAAATCAATTCACCCAACCTAAATAACCCTTAATTGGTCTTGGGTAGCTCCTTGGATGTTCAATAACCCAAGGTGAGAGATAATGAAATTATGATTAGCTCATATGTGTGAGAAAATTATAAGAGTAATTAAGTGAGATCCCTTAAGTTTAATTAACTATTAATCATAAGCCAATTGCATTAGGCCCCTTTCATTTCTTAGGAGCATTGAAAATTTACTTTTCATGTGGTTGCATATCATATTGGCTTATTATTAACTAGTTAATTAACTTAAGGTGATTTAAGTAAGGGATAATTAATCCATTTAATTCATACCATAACCTAAACAAAACATAAAATTAACCTAATTATTCTAAAGTTAAACTAAACCAATTCACACATGAGGGAAATGGGTTATGACTAGCAAACTCTTTTCATATTTCCTAATTCAAATCAAATTCAAAGATAAAAATCTCCTTAAGGAATTTTGATTCATTTTAAATGATCTTATTTTATATGATTGTCCTTAGGAATTAATTAGGGTGAATGAAGTCATGTGCTTACATCCCTTTATTTCTTTCCAAACATGCTAAATATTGCTTGCCATATGAAATCATGCATTCATTTCTTTTGAAAAATCAATTAAATAAAATGTTTCCTTTTATGTCAAATTGCATGTGTTGGCTAAATTAAGAATATGAGTGGCTATTATCACTATTAAAACCAAAAAATTATTTTTAAAACCTATAAATCAAAGATTATGAATGAAGTGAGGCTACTTATAAATATTTATAAGCTTGCATATGATTATAGCATAAGATGTGTATTATGAAGTTCTCTTTTCTTCTCTTAACATGGATTTCATAAGATTTGCAAGTGTATAGTTCATTTGAAAAGAACACATCACTTGTTTAAATCTATTCCTATGTGTTTCTATGTTATGACTTAAGACGGATCTTCATATTATACATGTAAATTATACAACTAAACCAAACATAATCTTTCGCATGATTCTTTATCCATTTGCTTCTTTTTATACATTCACATGTATCTAAGAAAAGTGGTATATCAGTCTAAACATCCTGGGGCTGGTAGGCTTTAAGTAGCCTGAAGTAGGTCTTGTATCTTACGCCCCTAGTGTAGAAAATAATGACACTGTACTCACTTATAACTTTTATACATGTGGATGTGCATTTAGTTAATAGATGAGAAATCCTCTTTTCTACATAACAAAGACATGCATTAATAATCCAATTAATAAATGGAATATCCAAATTTTCAAATCACATCTCTTTGCATTCATCATCAAAATGTGCCAAGATTTTCATTGCATGTATAGGTTTGCTTAGGATTATTCATATGCATGGTATACATGATGGAATGAAATAAATGGGTGTGTGTTATGTGGTATAGTAATCCACTCTAACAAATCCTAGGATGCCATTACTTATTAAATATGACTATTTAAAGAGAACCCAAACATAGGACAAATTAAAACACATATTAAATCATTCACTAAACCAAATTCATTAATCAATCTACCTTAGAAATGTTTTAAGGTAGGGATGAAAGAGAGCTCTCTTCTCTTTTTTTCTCTTCACAACATTTAGTCATCAGTGTAGGTTCATTCAAACCAAATCAAATCACCAATTAAAATTGATAAGTCAACTAGAACACTTGAAATGAAACCACCATATAAATTGAATCTTTTACACTTAGAAAATTCCAACCTTAAAGCCTAGCTAAGACATGCCACACAAGCCTTAAATGACACACACATTAGACCAAGTCACTATTTCTAGCTTTAAGTTAGGGTGGTGCATGGTTTGATGAATGTTTTTGTTTTGTAATATATTATTTTAGACTAGATGTTAGGGTGAATACGTGTAGACTGGATGATAGGACAAGCTTAGCCTAATCATATTTTCTACTGGGGGTTATGCTTAAGGGGCGCTATAATAAAAATATAAAAACTTTTTTTGCTATGCAGGTTGCTTATACCCTTAAGCATAACCCAAATTAGGACATGTGGACTTGGTTACCCATGTGTGGAGTACTAAGTCCAACTTATTCATATAACTGCTTAGGTTGTGTGGTATGTTTACCTAACCTTTGTTTTATAGGTTTAGTTAGATTTACCTTTTTCATTTTGATGTAAATTTTACAATTAAGATTTGGAATGAATGTTATGGGAGATTAGTATGAACATTGGTTATATGACCAAGTCTTATGCGATGCCTTTGGAGCAACTACATCCCAAGTCAAGCCAAAAGAAAGAAAGAAATGGAGCAAATCAAAATGAAAAAAATGAAAAAATGAAGAAATTAAGAATGACGACCCCCATAACATAAATTCCTTCTAATTATAATTATTCATTTGTAATTTGGGTTGTATAAGGGTAGAGCTCGGCTACCCACATTTTTTTTTGAGTTGTACGGCAGTACCCAATCGCACTGACCTCTTTTCCTTTTACGCTAATTTTATAAATTTATTGATGTTATTTTTATGACTGTGCAATTAGGATGGCATAATTTTTCTAGTTTCTTAATTATTTTATGGTTGTTGAATGGCCTGGATGCGATTAGGCTCCTAGAGAAAAATAAATTTTCTATCAAATTAATCAATTTAAAATTAAATTAAATAATTCATAACCTCACCTAAAGCCTAGGATATAAATCAAGATAATAAAAGATTTAGAAACCCCTTAGTTGGATTCTATATGTCTCATATCATGCATAAATCATATTGTCTCACTCTTGCTAATGGAGGGCTTCCACCTTTTTCAAAGAAAATGGCTTGACCTTTGAGAGCCATGGTGGAAACACACCTCCTCTTTCTAATTTTGGCCCATAATCAATTTCTCATACATTAGGCATATGAAATCCCATAGCCTGTGCCAAATAAAAATGTCCAAAAAATAAAAATAAAAATTGACAAAATTTGCATTAGATTAAGTCATGAATTCATGCCCCTCTTGATCTAGTCTCTTAGGGAGTAAGTTTAAGAACTTAGTCTCATTTCTAAATAAATAACAACTTGGCCATCTTTGCAAAGCATAAGACTTGCCTACATGTACTTAAAATCATAGGAGGAGCTAGTTGGTGGCCACCCCCAAGCAGTTGTAAGCCCCACAGTCGGGTGATTTACTCTCTCTTGTGGAGGTATACCATATACCCATTTTAGCTTTAGATTTAGGTCATACTTTGGCCCTCACCAAAGCTCCCTAGATTTAGGATTTGTGGCTATTGTTTCCTTTTGGGGCTACAAGCATAAATTCTCACCTCTTAGGTATTTCAACAATCTTGTATTATGGAATTATAAGCCCTAAATTTCTAATAAAAATTCAACTCAAACATATAATTCTTGTCAATTTCAATAATATAAAGCCAAACCATAAAATAGTTTAGGATGCTCACTAGGCTTCTTAATATCATAAGCATCCCCTACTCATCTCTCTTTGGTTTCGATAATAACTCTCCCCTTTTTGATCAATCCCACTTAATTTTCTAAAAATAACCAATTGATTGATAGTCCTATCTTTGAAATCTTTGGAGATAACAATCATTTACCTTAATCGAGAGTATTCTTATGGAATCTCATTTCTTATGATGTAATTAACTTTGGGG
The DNA here is from genome assembly GCA_021442155.1 of Cymbidium sinense. NCBI lineage: Eukaryota > Viridiplantae > Streptophyta > Magnoliopsida > Asparagales > Orchidaceae > Cymbidium > Cymbidium sinense. The sequence goes on from CM038221.1 coordinate 191,280,671, forward strand.
GCTTGCCTCCATAGGCCCCCACAGCGAACTTAATGCACCCGATTTAAATAAACCTACTTTACTTTTCCATGTAAAGTAGGGGAAAGATCTATGGTACATTCGAAAATCCATCATGCCATAGGAGTTCTCATTAGGTGATCAGGTCCATTATAGGGTAGTACTTCTATCTCTTGAGATAGTATTCTATTCCTTAATATCAAACCCGATCACCCTAATAAGTACATCTACAGATCTGTGTGGTGTCCCTTCACATAAACACACAGCTAACAACACCCACAACACCAAAAATTAAACACCGCAGTGTTTAATAAAATAAAGTCATTGAATAATTTATGGTTAACCCATTGGTCTAGAAAAACCATAAAAGTACTTAACTTAGATTATTTTTTTCTTTAATATAATTAACTGTTAAGCATGAGCCTAATTGCATGAGGTCTCTTAAGTGCATTGCAAATTTTAATTTCTCATAAGCATATCATTGGAGGCTCATGATTAAGTAGTTAATTAAATTAAAGAAGCATAGGGAAGGGTAATTAAATTGATTGCGTAATGACTTGAACTTAATTAATCCATAAAACTTACTTAATAACTTTTATTAAACACATTAAGTCACTAATGTGGAATGGGGCAAACACTAAATTCCATTCTCCTCTTTAGGTTTTGATAATTCAAACATAAAAAAAATCAAATTTCATGAAAGGTTTGGTTAATTTTAAAGACATTTATTTAACTTGATTTCCCTAGGGAATTAATGTGGTTGAATGTATTATGTGGCAATGTTTAGTCATTCCTTTTTAGTTATTATAAATTTGTATGCCATTTGGTGTCATACCTTCATATTTTCAAAACAAAAATAAAAAGAATATGGTTATATTTAAATTGCATGTGTTGGAAAAATATTATATGGTATGGTTATTATGACTAATAAATCCTAAATTATTTTCAAATTTATAAATTAATGATGAGAATTCAAGTTAATGTTGGCTATGAATACTCATTACAATTTACATTTAAACATGGTAAAATATTATTCTATTTTCATAATTAATGTGTATGTTTACATATGTTTGAAGATTAGAAAGTGTATAGTCTGGACATCCTCGGGAATACGAGGCTTTAAGTAGCCCCATGGAGGTCTTAGGTAGTCTCACTTCCTTAGTTTAACAATGGCATGTATGTATTTACTTTCATTCATGTGTATGTATGTACTAGAATTTGGATAGAACTTTACTTTACATGAATAAAGAATTTGCAATTATATTATCTTTGCATGATTTTCATTCCTATGTTTATGTATTATTTTACATGTATTGAAGATTAGCAAGTAATAGTCTGGACATCTTAGGAACAAGAGGCTTTAAGTAGCCCCAATGAGGTCTTAGATAATCTGACTTCCCTGGTTTAACAATAACACTTACTTGCTTAAATCTTTAATACATGTGTATTTGTGCCTAACTAAAGGATAAAATCTCTCTTTTCTACCAAAATACAAGCATTAAGAATCATCAAGTGTGCAAATATAAAAAAATATATTGCATGTATATATAAGAATGTTAAATTAAATATTCTGAGTAATAAAAACAAAGAGATGTGTATGCTATTGATGATGAGAAGGAATGTTGAAATGTTATCCATGTGATAATGATTTAATTTTATTAATCCTAAGATGCCTTTCGTGTTTGAATGAGATTCTTTAAGATTAACCCAAACTTAGGTTTAATAAAAATATTTTATAAGCCATTCATTAAAGAAACCAAAGCCATAATAATATACCTTTAGGAAATAACTTAGGATAGAGATGAAGGAGGTCAAACCTCTTTCTTCTCTTTATAATAATTAGATGTTAAATAGGCATAAAATGAAAAAAATACAAATTAAAATTAATTAATCTTTTCAATAATCTGAAGTGAAACCTCCCTTAATATTTAACTTAAGAAAATCCAAACTTTAAATAATATACATCTAAAGTTTAGATAGAGACATACCACACCAAACCTTAGCACACATATTAGAATACTAAGGCACCACTTTTAGCTCTAGGTTATGCCGGTGTATGTTGTAGTGTTGTATTTTATTTTATGGTGTAATATTTTAGACTGGATGATAGATCGTTAATAGCCTAATGATATTTTCTATAGGGGATTATGCTAAATGAGCCATTTAAATAATAAATAAATATTAATATTCTTGCTTACATGTTGCTTATGCCCCTAAAAATAATCCACAATTAGGACAGGTGGGCTTGGTTACCCATGTGTAGGGTGTTAAGTCCAAATATATAAAATATAACTATTTGGTTTATATGTTTGTTTAGCTAACATCTATTTTGCAGGTGTAGTTAGATTTTATTTTTTATAAACATGTAATTTTTCCAATAGGAATTAGGGTTAGTGCTATGGCATTTAGGATGAGCAGTGGCTAGAAGGCAAAGGCATGGGAGGCCCTCTGAAGCTTGGAGCAAGCCATTCTAAAAGAAAGAAAGAAAGATAAAGAATGAAGGCACCCATAGCATTTATTTCATTGTAATTATAATATTCTTTTGTAATCTGAGTTGTATAGTGGTAGAGCATGGCTACCTAATTTATTTTCTCTTCCAGGGTGTATGACAGTACCTGGCTACACCGACCTTTTATTCTTTTACAAAAATTCACATGTTTGATTATTGTATTTAGTTTGTGTAATAGAAATGACATACTTTTCATAGATTTCTTAAAGTATGATGATTTGATGTGTGGCCTAGATGCGGTAGGCTCTTTAGGATAAAATTAAATTTTTTACCCTCACTAATAACTCATAACTAAATTTTAATATAACTTACAACCTCATCATAAAGCTTAGGTTTATGATCAAGATAAATAAAAGATATAGCAACCCTTTAACTGAATGTTGAATGTTATAATATCACGCATATCATCTTATTTTACTCTTGAATAGGGAGGGTCTCCATTCTTGCATGATATAAGATATGCTTGACCTTTGAGGGCATCCCTTGTAGTGGAGAACACCTCCTCATGCTAATTTATCCCATAACCTTATTTCATCATGCATATATGCATAATTGTCCCAAGCATTAGCCCAAAATGAATGTTTCAAAATGGTTTAAACATTTGTAAATATTTGCATTAGTTTAAGTCATGTTCTCATGCCAGTCATGATCTAGCCTCTTAGGGAGTGAGTTTAGGATTCTAACTTCCTTCCTAATTAAATAACAGCATAGCTATCTTTCATATACATAAGACTAACCTATATGGTTTTGAAGCATAGGAGGTATTACCTGGCAGCCACTCTAGGCGGTTGTAAGTCTAGAAGAGTCGTGATGGGTCTATCCTCTCTTATGGAGGTAAACCATTATGTCCCAATTTTTTGAATAGACTTAAGTCATGCTTTTAGCTTGTGCTAAAGCATCATAGATTTAGGATCCAAGGCTACTTATTTTCTTTAAGCTACGAGTATAAGTCCTCACCTCTTAGGTATTTGCATAATATTGTATTGATGATTTATAAGCCCTAACATTTTAATAAAGATTTCAATTTAAATAAAAAGGAAATCATCTCTTTCAAATATGTAAAGCCTCATTATACGGTAGACCAGAGCACTTACTAGGTTTCCTATTATTATGGGTGCTCCTTACTTATCCTCACATGGAATCCATAAATAAGTCTTTCTACTTAAACTCTCCCACTTGAATTTCATAAATACCAATCATTTGATAATCTAACTTTGAAATCTTTAGGAATATTTATTGACTACTTTAATCATGAGTATTCTTAGAACATTCTAGTTTTCTAAGATGTGATTAACTATGGAAGCTTGCTTCCATAGGGAACTAAAGAGCCTGACATAAAATAAACCCTGCTTTACTTTTTCATGTAAAGTATGGGAAAGATCTCTGGTATACACGAAGACCCATCTGCATTAGGAGTCCTTGTTATGTGATTAGGTCCATTATAGGATGATGTTTCCAGCATAGTACATCTTTCATGATTAGGTGGTGATTTCTTTAAAAGAATTAAAGTCTTCATTTATTTTCTTTTCATGATTTGTCTTGAAAACTAATTAAGGCCATTCATGAAATATCATTTCATTCAATGAGAGAAAACTCCCATTAAGAAAGTTGATTTCAATTTATTAGGTTTAAATTTCATTCATTTCAATTTTATTAGGAGAAATAAAATTTTCTTTCACTACACTCTCTTTTTTTATTGATTGGGAGCAAAAGTGAATTCTATCACTTTATCTTTGTTTATGTCATGTCAACTTCCTCTTTTGACTCTCTACTTTATTCTTAATGATCCAAGGTTTCACAGAGGTCTAAAAGAGGGTAACATCCAAGTCACTCCCTAAAATTTGCCAATCAACTTGAACAATTAATTTTCTAATATTCTACTAGACATGTGGAGATGAATTAAGATTAAAGGTGATTTGTATTTTTTGTAAAATATTTTTCTATAAGGATAGAAGATTTACATTTTGTTCCTTAATCAACCTCTGTCCAAGGTCAATAAGGCATTCTTTTGGGTTGATTTTTGTTTTTATCCCTCCTTTTATTTTCTTTTAAGTTGATTCTTTTTTAAATGCAATTCAAGCTTCAATCATAGTAGGAAGGGGCAAGAGGTACAACTATGCCTCTTTTTGATTTAGATATTTTCAGGATTTGAAGGAACTCCTTCATTTCAATATACATCCTTAGGTATTTGTTACCTTTGAATGTAGTAGAACCAAGGGTATCAACTTAGGACTTTGTCCTCATTCTCTTTTACTTCAGTATAAAGCCAAAGTAAGATCAAAGAAAAGTTTAACTTTGAGATTTTAGTTATGAGATTTACATTTCAAATTTTGATGTAATTTTTAAACTTTTTTGAATTTAAAATTTCTTTTTCACATTGAAATGGCTTCAAATTCATCTTGATTGGATTTAGGTCTTAACATAAATGACTTGATTTTTATTTATTTCTATCCCCCTTTTTTAAATTTGGGATTTAGTTTTAGGACCCAATCGTTTAATTGTGGCAAACTAAGAGTTCTAGAACCTTAGTTCAAGATGTTGGATAGGCTCAACCAAGAAAGAAATGGAGACATATCAAACAAAAAGAGAGGTAGTCTTGACCTATGAGTGGCACTAGTACACTATCAATATAAAAATAATCACTTATTTCTAAAGATAGGGAGAGTAACCATTCCCTAACGGAGTCGCCAGAGAATATATCTGTGCAAAAAAATTTATGACAAAGCATAGAGTTTTAGGAATTTCTTATTTGGATGATCAAATACATAATTAAGGAATAAACATATTATCTCAAAAGATAACATATTTTCCTATAATGGATTTGATCATTTAATAAAAGACTCCTAAGGCTATTGGGTCTATCATTTACTAGAGATTTATCCTTAAACTACATAGAAGGTAGAACCAAGTTTAATTTAAACTCGATTCATGGTTCCCTATAGAGGCAAGCCCTTATAGTTAATTACACATTAAGAAGGGTCTCTTCCTAAGAATACTCACGATTAAAGAAACAAGATGTTATTTTTAAAGATTTCTATGGTTGGTTTTCGAAGGATTGATTTTTGGAATTTTCAATTAAGATTTATTCAAATTGGAGAGAATTATTTTGGAGGTCAAATGGGATGAAGTAGGAAATTCCTATTGATACTTGGATGCCTAGTAGACATTTCAACTATCTTGTAATTGGGCTTTAAAATTTGAAATTTAATTTAGATTTTGAGTTGACATTTTCTTAGAAGTCTAGGACTTAGATTCTGGCAGCACAAGACTGCAAAAATTCCTAGGTTTGAAGACTTATTCCCAAAAAGGATACTTCAGAACCTAGTCTACAGGTGCTTCTGACACATGTCAGATGCTCAACCAAGTTTCATTTTTGAGATTTATTAGTTATTCCTCTCACTTGAGGGAATTAACCTATCCTTGACTTTTTTGGACTTATAAGCTGCTTAGAGAGGGCTACTAGTTAACACCATCTAAGCGCATTTTAAATTCATGATGCTAATTCTTATGAATGTAAGATGGCTAAACTGTTATAATTTTAAGAAAGGAACCTATGAACCTAGACTCACTCATTAATCCCTAGAATCATGTAGAGTATGAAATGCATCTAACTAATGCACATTTTTGAGATTTTTATATGTTTTGATTCAAGATTTATTTGACATATTGGGTATGAATTTTTATGCCTAATGCCATGCAATTAGAAATAGTTAAGGGCCAAATCAATATAGAAGACAGGTTTCCCCAAGAAGGTGGTCATCCTCACAAGTCATATGCCCCTTATGTGCAATGGGAGAAGTTGCCCAATTTAAGGATTGGAGCAATATGTTTTCATAGTTTTAAAACTTGATTATTTTTAATTGATTTTATGTTTTACCTAAGGCTTTAATTTATGTGAGATTTCAAGTTTTCTTTAATTTTGTTTCAGTTCTTTAGATTTAAGTTGGGTATAAAATTTAATTTTCCTATGAGCCTAATTGTCGAGGCATTCAATCACAAGAAGGCACAACTCAAAAAAAAACTTAGAAAATAAGGTTGATTCTATTGCACACCCAAAAATAAATCAAGCCAATTTAATTAAAAGAAAAGGCCAATGCGACCAGGTATTGATGTACACCATGAAAGAAAAGGAAAACGGGCAGTTGAGCTCTGCCCTTATACAGCCCAACCTAGAACTACAAGTCTAGATCTATGGGTCTTCTTTCTAGGATAGTCTCTTTCCTTAGGGACATCCATTGGGCTACACAAGGGACCACTACACCTATCTTCTGGTAGGGTCATCTCTTGCTAATCTTAGACCTCATAGATCTTAACCTAATTCTAATCTCAAATTTATATTTTTATTTTAAAATTAATTGCTAAGCCTTGCGAAGCAAATGTTACCAAAATACAAACATCACACAATAGTTATATTTCACAAACATATAGGCTTAGCATTAGCTGCTTACCAAGCCCACCTGTCCTATGGGCTGTGCTTAAGGATTTAAGCATACTTGCAAGAAATAACATTTTAGAAGACAATGTTAAATCTAAAAAGGATGTCCCTACCATCTAATCTAACGGGCAAAAATCCTAGACATGCAGTCTAAAATAGTACACCGCAAAGACATGTGAAGCAAATCATATCACAACATATCACAAGAAATCATAAAGAATCACAGATCGGTGTAACCTAAGTCTAGGGTCTGTGACCTAATGATCTAGTGTGTGAAGTAAATAGACTTGTGTAGTAAGACTTTGTTAGGCCTCTTAAGTTTAAATTTCAATTTTGAGTTTGAGTTTGTTTGAATTTTATATTTGGGTGATTTCAATTCAAATGATTTAGTGATTTATTTTTCATTTCCAGGTTCACTTTTATTTGGTTAAAGTGATGTTTAGGTTTTCAAGAATGAAGAGTAGAATGGATTCCATTTCTGGATGGAACTCACTCTATTCTACACCATAACTCCTAATGAAATGAAGACTTCATCCTAAGATGAAGATCCATCCTAAAGGTCTAACTAAGATTTTTAAGTACCTTAATTAATCCTTTTGATTTCACTTATTTTGTTTGAATTTGAATTTAGTTTAGATTTTGGATTGATTCTTTTCTTTTATTTGAAATTTAGTTTTGATTTTAATTTGATTTGATTGAATTATTTCATTTGATTTTATTTGAATTAGTTCATTTCATTTAATTTATTTATTTCATTTATTTTATTTGATTTAGTTTGACTTGGTGTTTTTACTTTGGTTTGTTACATTTTTATTAATGTTTTGGATTAGGTTATGTTGGTTTCAATTAGTTTGATTCATGTTAACTTAGAGTATTTAGGTTTAGGTTTGATTTCATTTGATTTGATCTAGGTTGTTTAATTATGAATTTATTAACTTATAATATAATTACTCTTAATCTGATTTATTAATTTCATTAATATTTAAGTATTTAATTGATTAAATTCTTTGACTTAGGATGTTGGAAAACATTCCTAATTATTTCTGATGTTTAATTGAAATTAATTCAAGTTGTTTCGTGATTTAATGAATTAAGGAATTTTATTTTTATTCATTATTTGATTAATATTGACATATAGATTTGGAAAATCAATAATTCCCAATCCAAAGATCAATTGGGTTCGAAATTTTTATGGAAAGTGGGGTATCATGCCAATTTCATGTTTCCAAAGTTTCATCTTGATTAGATCCATAATTAGGCAACAATTAATATTTTAATTATTTCATTAAAACCCAAATTAAGCCTAATTTAATGCAAATTATTTGAGGGTTTCATTTTTCATTGATTTCTCTTTGAGAGATGATTCAAAAGAGGGTAATTCATAATTTTGGGACATTTGGTTGATTTGTTATGATTTAATTAATTTTTGGTTAATTATTTGAATTATTTAATTCACTTAATTGCTTAATTAAGCCAATTTGTGATTTATTAAGTTTAAATGAGTTTCATTAGTATTTCAATGTTCATTAAGGTTCATTAAGTTGATTTAAGGTTGGTTGATTCATTTTCATTAATTAATTCATTTTATATTAATTTATTTAATTAAAATGGAGGTTTGGGATTTGAAATTTTATTTCTCATGAATTACATTGTAATAATTCATGAAATTTTTTTGTAAGGTGTGGTTTAACTTCAATTTCATTTCCCCAAAGTTTCTTTTCAATTGGATTAATGGTTTGATATAATTATGATTTAATTTATTTAAATTAAACCCAAATTAAGGCTCAAATATCCAACTTAATTGGGGATTTTAATTTTTATGGATTCCTCTCATCAAGATGAATCATAGAGACGAAGTTTATATATATATATATATATATATATGATTTATATATATATATATATATATATATATATATTTCAAAAATAAAATATATATATATATATATATATTTTATATATTATATTATATTTATCTTTCATGAATTTAGATGATTTTATCATGAATGGATTAGTGGGTGATTGACATCCATTACTCCTGGCATTGGATTAGATGTTGGCATTAAATTTGTGCATGCGATGATCGGTCCATAAGATGGATGGTCCTCCATTCATTTTTGAGCTTAATTGATCCATCCAGATGTTAAATTTGAAGATTACTCCAATTCAATCATGCATTTAGAGACACAGATCTTTTCCATCTCTAATGATTTTCATCACAATTTTGATTAACAATCAATGTGTTGACTCATTTTATATATATATATATATATATATATATATATATATATATATATATATATATATATATATATATATATATATATCTTATATATATATATTTGATCTGGGAGCAAATTTGTTTCAAAAGTGACTCGAGCAGGTAGGTGGCAAGGGAGCTCTTGATTTTGGCGATCATCCGATGTGATTGATCCATCCTTCTTGATGAATGTGTGGGTGAAGTTGACTTACTCATGGATTGATCCAATGGCAATTTTGCTGTTGGTGATTCTTCTTCTATCTCTTCTTTGAGGTCTTCATCTCTTTTTAATTTGATGAGACTCTCCTTTTCACCATTAGAGTTCCATCCATTTAAATGATTAGGTTTTAAGGGTTCCATCTGCCTTGGTGGATTTGGAATGAAAAAGGAATGCTCACTCTCTTTCCATGGATGGCCAAGAGCTCTTTTATGGGCTTTTTTGAGAATTACCATTTTAGAGTTCAAATTAACCTCCTTGGCCCAACATGCTTATGATCACATGGGAAAGATGGCAATTGGCCTCTTTTCTTATGGTAGCATTGTTTCTCCTTCTTCTTTCTTCTTCTTGTTTCTTTGGCTTCTTCTCTTGGAGAAAGCAAAGTCTCTTTTCTCTTTCGCTTGGTGGCCATCAATTGATTTATTTGGATTGATTTGAGTTAATCCATATTTGAAATCTAGGTTGATTATAAGGATGATTAAACCCAAGGAATGCACTACAATGGTATAATGTCCTATTTAATTAAAATTCTTATTAATTAAATTATATCATTTTAGAGTTCAAATTAACCTCATAAAAAAATGATGAACACCTTAAATATGGGATAGTGAATTGTCATTGTTTCTCCTCTTTAGTTGTTTTAACAACTTGAATATTAGAATTAAGCATTACAAGAACTTTGATTAGATTTAAGGGATGTTTATCTAACTTGATTGTCCTTAAGTTCTAATAAAATTAAGTATATTATGCAGTGATGTTCAATTATTTCCTTTCAAATTATCATAAATGTGATTGTCATGTGCTTCACATATTCATATTTTAAAATTAAAAGAATATGACCGCATTTAAATTATATGAGTTAGACAAATGTTACCATATGATGTAGCTATTATCATTAGTAAATCTCAAATTATTTTGAAACTATATCTTAGTTATGAATTAAATGATTTGAAGCTTAAATAAATGCTAATTATAAATAATTAATTAAGTGAAAAAAAATGAAATGTTCATTTATTTGTAATCAAAACATGAGAAATGATGGTTTTATTCCTATATTCATATTTATGTATTCATGTATTTGAATTAGAAAATATATAGTATGGAAATCCCAGAATAAAAGGCTTTAAGTAGCCCCAAGGAGATCTTAGATAATCTCACTTCCCTGATTTAACAATGGCATGTACTTGCTTTATTTCATTTTTGTGTGTGAATATATTAGAACATAAAGTAAACCCTTTTTTTTGTCCATTAAGCTTTACACAAATAAATGATATTTTTACACAACCTTTTCATGATTTTTATTTCTACACTTATGTATATGCTTATGTGTATTTGAACTAGAAAGTATATAGTTTGGACATCTCGGGAACACAAAGCTTTAAGTAGCCCTAAGTAGGTCTTAGATAATCTCACTTTCCAGGTTTAACAATGACACGTACTTGCTTAAATCCCTTGCACATGTTTGCATATGCTTAAATGTGAGTTGAAATCCCTTTATCTGTCAAATTCATGCATCAACATTCATTAAGTGTGCAAAAAAAAAAAGAGTATATTGCATGTACATATATATACTAAACCAAATATTAAACAAATTAAAAAATAAAAGGGTGTGGATGTTATTGATAATGAAAGGAAGTAGTGAGTATCATTCATGTGATGGTGACTCAATTTCATTGATCTTAAGATGCATTCCATTTTTGGATAAGATTCATTAGGGCTAATTTAAACTTAGGCTCAAATTAAATTCATAAATGATCTATTAAGAAAGTTAAAGTAATAATAATCTACCTTTAAAAATTAACTTAGGTTAGGGATGAAAGAGTCAAGTCTCTTTCTTCTCTTCATAATGATTATATTTAAATTGAGAAGTGAAAAAAAAATACATAAGTTAAAACTCAATCAAGCTACCAATAGACTTAAAGTGAAACCACCCTCATTGGATTCTTTAAACAATCCAAAATTTTAGAGAATCCTAATCTTAAAGCTCAATCAAGACATACCACATTAAACCTTATCACATGCTTTAAAATGTTAAGTCATTTATCATAGTAATAGGTTAAGCTGGTGTATGTTGTGGTGATAAACTTTGCTTGGTGATGTAATATTTTAGACTGAATATTAGGATTGTTTGTGCATAGACTAGATGTTAGGCCATTATTAGCCTAATAATATTTTATGTAGGGGATTGTGCTTAAGGGGCCGCTGCAATAATAAATGAATATAACTGCTCTTACTTGTAGGTGTTGTCTATGTCCCTATGTATAATCCAATTAGAGAAGGTGGGCTTGGTTACCCAAGTGCAGGGTGCTAAGTTTAAATATGTGAAACATATTTACTTGATTTGTATATTTTTTTTAGCTAACATCTTTTTTACTAGTGTAGTTAGATTTTATTTTTTTATAAAGATGTAATTTTTGTAATAGAATTAGAATTAGTCTATGGGGGTAAGGATGAGTAGTGGCTAGAAGGCAAAGACTTGGGAGGCTCGGTGAAGCATAAAGCAAGCTAATCCAAATATAGAAAGAAGAACAAGAATTGAAGACCCTCATAACATTTATTTCACTTATAAGATTTAATTATAATCTAGGTTATATAAGGGTAGAGCTCAGCTACTCAATATTTTTTTTCTTTTCCTAGGTGTACGATGGTACCCGGCCACACCGACCTTTTATTATTTTATAAAATCTAAATAATTGATTGTTATGTTTAGATTGTGCAATATAAGTGACATGCTTTTCATAGGTTTCTTAATGCGTGTATATTTGATGTGTGGCCTAAGTGCAGTAGGCTCTTTAGAATAAATTTAAATTTTATATCCTCACTAAATAACTCATAACTAAATTCTAATACAACACATAACCTCATTCTAATTCCTAGGTATATAAAAAGTATAATAAAAGATATATAAACTCCTTAATTGAATGGTTTTATGCTACAATAACATGCATATCATATTATTTCACTCTTGAAAATAGAGGATCTCCACTCTTGCATGATAGGGGACAAGCTTGACCTTTGAGAGCAGTCCCTTGTTGTGGAGAATACCTCTTCTCGCTGATTTAGCCCGCAACTCAATTCCATCATGCATGTAGGCATAATTTTCCTAAGCCTGGATCCAAATAAATGTGTCTAAATGATCCAAAAAAAACTTGTAAATTTCTAACATTAGTCTAAATCATGTTTTCATACCAAACATTATCTAGTCTCTTAAGGAGTGAGTTTAGGATTCTATCTTTCTTTCTAATTAAATAATAACCTAACTATCTTGCATCTACATAAGACTGACCTACATGATTTTAAAATCATAAGAGATGTTAGCTAGCAGCCAATCTAGGCAATTGTAAGTCAAAAGAGTCGGGATGTGTTCATTCTCTCTTATAAAGGTGGACAACTATATGCCATTCTCCCCCATTAGATTTTAGGTCATATCTCTAGCTTATGCTAAAGCATTTTAGACTTAAGTTCTTAGGTAGCTTATTTCTCTTTTGCTATGAGTATAAGTTCACATTTCTTAGGCATCTCTACAATATTGTATTGTTGGGTTATAAGTCCTTGCACTCTAATAAAATTTCAACTTAAACAAAAATAAATTCTTCTCTTCAAAAATATAAAGCCTCATCATAGGGTATATTGGAGCATTCACTAGGTTTCTTGGTATCTTGGATGCTCCCCACTAATCTTCCTACATAATCCATAAATAAGTCTTCCTATTTAAATTTTCCCATTTGATTTCTAATAACAACCAATTATTGATAGTCTAGTCTTGAAATCTTTGGAGACATTTATTGGATACTTTAATCAAGAGTGTTCTTAGAATATTCTCATTTCCTTAGATGTAAATAATTATGGAAGCTTTCCTCCATAGGGAACAAAAGAACCTAGCTTCAAATAAATCATGCTTTATCTATCAATGTAAAGTAGGGGAAAGATCTCTGGTATATACGAAGACCTATTTGCCTTAGGAGTCCTTATTAGGTGATTAAGTCTATTGTAAAGTGATGCCCCTATCTTTCAAGATCGTATATCATACCTTAGTCCCGCACTTGATCACTTCAACAAGTATCCCCTAAGATCTGTGTGGTGTCCCTATGACTCCAAATAAATAAACCACACACCTTTATCATTGCTAAATAGAAAGGTAGTGCACATGATAATCATATTTTCAGTTTAGCTACAAGAAATCATTGATTCAATTTTCTTATGCCGCCTCCAAGTTAGTCAATATGTAAATTATAGAATAATAATAACATTAAGTGTTTCATTTTTGTTACATTAAATGAAAGTTAAATTTTTTAACAGAAGAATATTATCTAGTGGATGTTGGATATCCAATGCAACCATGATTTCTGATGTCCTTTCTTGAGAAAAAATATCACTTACCAGATTTTGAAAGAAGTGACCAAACAATTTGCAGAAGAAAGGAAATGTTTAACAAATGAAACTCTTCTCTACAAAGTGTCATCGAGAGGGCCTTTAGAGATTGAAAAAAAGGGTTATTCTATGCGATATGCCACTATATCCATTTAAAAAGTAAGTGAAGATTGTAGCTGCAACAATGGTGCTCCATAATTATATATGTCGCCATCCCTAACTTATGGCATTGATTTCAATAGTGTAGATGAAAATCAATCTTATGCCCCTCTTGAAGCGTATGAATAATGCTTAGTGAAATCATTATTACAAGTAGATGGTGACATAGTTGAGTCATGCAAACAAAATGGAAAAGGTGTCAAAGAGATGATTTTATTGCAAGAGAAAATTACAAATGCATAAGCTAATGAGTGAATTGATCATATATGTTAAGTCTAGTTGAGTTGTTTAATGTTTAAAATATTGTTCATACTTTTACTCTTTGTTAAGTTTACATTTTTTTAATACAAAATCATTGAGTTTGTATTGATTTCTATATTTATTTTATTAGTACAGTTACATATAAAGAGTGATAACTTCTAAATAATCTTTGTATTCATTAACATAGATGTATAAGAGTATTTCAATCAATCATCTATAGACAACTACAACATAGTAGTTTCACAATTGAGTTTTCTAAATGGAAACAATACTTCAATAATAATAGCTTGCTCACAGTAATTTCTTCCTACAACATATTCATAGCAGCTTTCTAAAACAGCTGCAGCTACCCCAAACAGACCTTAGTTCAAATGAAGTGCATTAAGGATAAAGATCAAAAAGTACTTTTTTAGAAAATGAAATTCAATATAAATGGTTGAGTTATTTTGATAATTTTATTAATGAATGTTGTGAGAATAAAATTTACTTTAGAAATTTTATATCATAAATAAAAATAAATATATTTATTTTTATCATTGTATTAGTAAAATCAAAGTTGAAGAGGCTTTAAAAACATGATGTATAGAAAGTAATAGTACCTGATGATATTCTAGTAGAGGTGTGGAAATACTTTGAAGATCAAGAAATTTTTTGGCTTACTAATCTTTTTAATGCTAGTTTAAAGACTAAAAAGATGTTGTATGAGTGGAAAAAAAATTTGTTGGTTTCTATTTTTAAGAATAAAGATAATGCACAAGAGTGTGAAAATTATAGAAGAATTAAGTTAATGTGTTATACATTGAGCATAGGTTATGACATGATACAAAAGTTTCTCATAACTAGTTTAGTTTGATGTTGGGTAAATCTACAATGAATGTTACATATTTGTTGAGAGGTTCGATGGAGAAGTAAAGTGAGAACAAAGAGGATCTACATATGATGTTTACTGAGTTAGAGAAAGCATATAATAAGGTGCCAAGAGAAGTGCAGTAGAGAGTTCTAGAAAAGAAATGTGTTAATATTGCTTATTCAAGTCATTTAGTATATATATATATATATATATATATATATATATATATATATATATATATATATATATATATATATATATATATATATATATTACATATATATATATGTGTGTGTGTGTGTGTGTGTGTGTGTGTGTGTGTGTGTGTAATTTTAGTTATAGAAGATCAAGTGATGAGGTTGTGACAATGGGAGATCAAGTCATTGAAAAGAGTGAACATTTTAGATATTTCATGCCTATTGTTCAAAGCGATGGTGAAATAGATGGGAATATTATTAGTAGAATTCAAGTTGAATAATTGAAGTGGAGGAGTGCATGCATCATGCTTGTTCAATGATAGAAAGTACTCCTTAGACTCAAAGGAAAAAAAATTATAATATTATGATGAGACATGCAATGGTATTTGGTGTAAAATGTTGGCCAATATAAGAAAAGAATAAAATTAAATGTTGCATAGATAAGGATGCGGATGTGTGGATTTACACATAGAGACAAAATGCAAAACTTATATATACTTGAAAAGGTTGGAATATCTCCAATAATATATAAGATTAGAAAGAGTTGCCTTAGATGGTTTGGTCACATAAAACATCGACCATCTGATAATCTAATTAAGAGAGTAGATAAATTAGATTTGTCTTATGCTAAGAAAGATAGTGGTAGATCTAAAAAGACTTGGTTATGAAGTAAAAAATTGACCTTATTTTATTAAAAATAAATGAGAATTTAACACTTAATTGGACACAATGAAGAAGAATGATTCATATAACCGATCCAATATATAGGAATAGAAGCTTTTTGTTGTTATTGTTGCATTGCAATTTTTCAGTCCCATACAAATAGTTGTAGTTGCAGAAGAAGCCGATGAGTACACATACAATGTTTGTCAACCATTGTTCATCGTATTTCATGCTACGAATTTAATTTTCCCGTCCTGCTAATCATATATATATAAGAAAAAATTCTTGCATATATATATATAGATAAATGGAGACCATCTTCTAAACATTTTAACATTATGTGTATTTTTTTTATGGATCATTTAATATGTTTAATATTAGTATTGTATTAATATAAATATCGCAAAATATTGAACAAAATATTAACCCAAAAAAATATATTTATAAATTTTGAATTAAGCACCCCTTATAATAGCATGCTGCTCAATTTGCAATTAACTTGATTTAATTCCGTAGTGTTGACCTTATTTCCATGACTAATCAGATTTTTTCTCTCGTTGACTGCACTAATAAATTTTAAAAAAATTGTTGAGATTCTTTTCTTTTTAAAAGATAAAAACTTATCGAAATATTTGATCAATTAAAATAGGACATAAAGTCAATTAAAAATAAGTAGGTATCAATTAATTAAAAATAGAACATAAGATCAGTATCATAGTGATTGTGTTATTCATTTGGAAAAAAATCACTTTATAATCATGAATTCATGTAAGGCCATTTGGTTACTTGAAAAATGAAAAATATAAAGTTAGTTTTATAAATTTTGACTTTATTATTTGATTTTTTCTGTAAAAACTAAATTATTATATTTTAGAATTTTAGAAGAAACAAAGTTCACTTATAGTTATAATTATTGTGTATTTGAACATTCTTGATGGTAGAGAAAAGCCTAGCACATGAATAGTACACTAAGAGCATCTCTTAATAACATATTATTATTTACATAAAAATTTTGACTTTAAAGAGACTACGAGGCCTTGCCCAATTGAAATGATTTCATTACTTCTAATAAAATATTATAAAGGACATCTTTGTTCCATAATAATCCAAAAAAATATTAGTATAATGTAGTTAACTTCTTCAAAATTTATCTTCTATTGTGAAAGAAGAAATTTTGAGATGTTCAACTCATTATTAAATGATAGTGAGCAATCCGCTTAGCCATTTCCTTGATAGTAGGACATATTAGATGATCAATAAAATAGGCCTTATATGTTAATAGTTGGCAAACATCATAAATACTTCGTTAGTAGGTGTTGGGGGTTGGTCAATGAGAAATATTAGAGGTCAGGATACACTTAACAGTCATTTTAGTCGCTCATATGATAAAAAACCAACATATTGAAAAGTTAGGCTTACATTAAATGTCAATGAATGAATGACAAATTCTACCCTTTGATATACATCAAAGAATGATTGATGAAGAATATTGAAGGTTAGGTGTATACAAGTGGTGTAACTCAATCATTTTCTTATAGGAAAAGAGGTCAAATTATCATGAAGGCTTGAGTCAAATGACATCATTCTTTGGGCATGTGTTGAAACATTAGAGGTTGCATCTTGTTTAGCTTTTTGACTCAGCTATTCTCCTTATTAGAAGAGAGTTTGGGCATGTGTTGAATGTTAGTGGAAGTTTGACGCCTCTCTTTGACATTGATTGGGCATCAATTCGTAAAGAATGTTGAAGTCAAGTGAAATCAAGTGGTTTAATTTACTTGTACTGAGAGGAGGAGACCAAATAATCGAGAAGGCTTGCATCGATTGTCATTGACTCATAGGCATTGAATATTACTCCTCTCATGCATTAGACAATGATTGATGGGAAACATTAGAGGTCAAGCATTATCAAATGACCTAACATTTAGCTGTAAGTCATATGTCATATTCTCTCTTTGGAATGCATAAGGTGATAGTTGACGAGGGAAATTTGAGGTCAAATGATCTCGGATGATCTTTCAATCTCCCTCCCACAAATTCAACTTATTCTTAGTGTTTATAGATTTGGTGCAATGTGTAGAAGCTTATATGTTTATAATCATCTGATTTCCAGTTAGTTCTGTCACATATTTATTTACTTTTAAGTAAAAATGAGAATTGGTTCAAACTCTTTGATCTACAATGAGCAGTGAACTTACAATCCAAATTTGTGTTTGATTGAATATGAATCTTTAGATTCTTGATTAAAATAAAATATATTCTTATTAATAAGATATTTTACAAGATCTTTTTAAATTTTAAAGATAAACATTATAACATTTTATAGGGGAAAAATATAATTTAAAGTTTTATTTCTTGCAGACTTTGCTAAAGCTCATTTTTAAGTTTTTTCCAACAATAAAGAAGACATATGTTATCATAATAAGTTATTTATTTAGAACTTACAATTTTTAATCAATTAAGTAAATAAATAACTATTTATTACAAAAAAAAATCTGATTGCTAAAGTAGTTTTTAGATGAATTCATTTTCTTTGTAAGCATGCATAAAGCAATGACACAAAATCTACCTAAGAATAACCTGAAAAAAAATCCATCAATAGTTATATAATTACATATAAACATTTTGTCAAAAAAAAAATCCAATATAGTAACAAAAAACTATAGCAAACTGAAAACTTATGAGTTGATTTATATAAACATAATTTTGTAAGAATGTATTAGTATTTGGAAATCTCATGAATAATATAAGCCTAAAAATTATAATATCCCATCACATATGCTTGTCACAAATATTTATCTAATGATCAAATTAATATTTATGAGGAAATGGTTGATATTGTTGGCCCCTATAGATTAAAATTATACTTGAGATCAAAGTCATGCAGCCTACAATAAATAATGAAGCTTGACAGATTTCAACTCTATTAAATGCTAGCATAAATTTATAAATATAAGTTAGAAAAGCAAGAATGCTAATTATGTGATGCTAGCTAACATAATAGTACATTAGATACTCACTAACATGTCACAGGATGTATTTTTTTAAATATGTTGATGGAATTTTTTTTTCATAAATTTTATGAATTTACTTGATGTAAAATATGCTTATAATAGTTCATTTTTTTGGTAGTGAGTATTAATTTACCACTCATGTGGAAGAAATGCATTGAGTTCTCCTGAATGCTTCATATAACTCATTTCTTGAGAGTGAGACATTTGATATAAGCAATTCATAAGGTCTTCGACAAATTCTTATCAGCATAATATAGGATGAGACCACCCCATATAATATTGTGAATGCATCAAGGCCCATAACCCTTTCTACTATTAATATAATATATTTTGGGATTTTTAAATGCTTCAATGAGCCATAATGACTCCTCATTATAGATTTCTTCCAAGCATTTCTAATTTTGGCTATCTCTTTTGATTTTTAGCCGATGCAACCCTAAGATAAGAATGAAATTTAATTAAGTAGAGATAATTAAACAAATAATTTTGTCAACTAATTCATATTCAAAATAATGATTTAGATGAAATTGACTTAAAACTAACTTTAATATGATTTTAAAGGGTTGTTTGGACATTGAATAGGCATGAGCCTATAAAGGGAAAAGATGTGTGAATTCATTTTTGAAGTTTCTAACTAAGATTCTCATTATGGCATGATAAATAAAGCAAATAGGAAATAAAGTTAGAAAGGATTTGATATTACATGCTATTGAATACTTAAATATAAAATAGATATTATCAGTTCTCAATGATCTCACCCATATAAGATTATTATAAGGGCATTTCTCTACCTTATGATCTAGAGGTATCAACATCGTCTCTAATCAAAGAAACAAAGTGCCTTTAATCATGTTATCATGGGATTCACCCACTTCCATGAACTCTAGCAAATTTTATATTTATATAAAAGTGATTAAAATAATTTAATTATCAATTAATTAAAATGCACATGATATTTATTTAACATACTAAATTATAGATAAAATTGAAATACACATAATGTAATAAAAACTATAATCTAATCTTTTAATCATACAAATGAATGATTAACCATACATACAATTTCTATAAAAAACTTGTTTATGTTGAATTGATTATACATATGATTAATGAACATATATACATATATTCAATGGTCATGTGTGATCATCCAGCTAGCCATGGCAATTTTTTTTCTTTTAATAAATCAAATCTTCTGTCGATTTATTTTTAACAAGTAGGAACAAAAAAGAAGATTATATATGAGCACCCTAAATACACCCACCCTTGAATTTCCCACTCTTGAATTTCTAAAGTTTTTTAAAGCCAAAACATTTTCATTTCTCCTTCCAAGGACTTAAATTTCTTGAGCTCGAAGTCTTCCATAGTTGAGACTGCAAGATTCAGAGTGATTAGTTGTTTTTTCTAATATACAAAAGATAGCCAACAATATTTTATAAAGAATAAGACTATAGTAATAGTATGGTGGTGGTTCGACTGCAACAAACATTGATAGTAAGTTTATTTAAGCTCTCAAGCTTAGCTCTTAGTTCTTTCTCTTTATGTTGAGAATGCGGTCCTATTTATAGAGTTTTATAAGGGTATTTGATTAATTTAATTAAAATCTTAAAATACTCCATTAAATTATTCATATTGAATCCTTTGATCATGGATCATTAATTTAATATTTAAATGCCTTATGAACTCAAAATTGAGTGATGTTACACTCATTGGATTCCTCTCATTTAACCACTATATGTAATTATAAGCATAACAAATTTGGAATTCATTTGACCTATTAATTAATACTTTGAAGCTTCTTATTATATTTTAACTACTTGATTTAGGCTCATCTATGCTGAGATTGGATTGCTTTTGGTGTCATTAGTGTAAACATCAATGATGTTAATAATACCTTATCTCATGTCCTCCTTAAACGATAAAAACCTCAACCTAACCTAACACATTAAGTTGGCCTTAATGAACCCCTAGAAGGATGATTCATTTATAAATCTTTCCTCAATCATAGGTTTGACTCTAGTCAGCCTAAGAGTAGACCTCTTTCATAGCTTGAGTTTAACCATTCTATACTAGATGTAAGCATTGGGCTTAAGTGATTAATCTATCTTATTGATTTAATTTGGAGAATTTGACTTGCAGTTGAGTAAAATTTACCCACCAATCTAACCCTACTTAGACCTTTAGACAGGTAACTTCCTTACTTAAAAAAATTGGTTAATCACACTAAATATTCAAACTTACGATGTTCTTAGCATGGCCATGAATCACACGACCACTATAATCTTTGGGTACATACTTGATAATCTCAAGGCCAAGAAAGTCAAATTTAACTAAACATGGGCCAATCTAAGAACCATGTTAAGGTTAACCCATATTAAATTGATCGCTCAACTTGGTCAATACATGAGTTAATATGCTAAAATTATCCTAATATAAGCATTTAATCTATCAATTAGGTTAATTACACCTAAGTCAACCAATCTGACCCCAAATTGAACCAAATGAGCCAATTTGTCCAACTTAGCCTTAATTATTGAATTGATTGGAATAATTTGATGTATGAACTTCCCTAAATATCCTAAACATGATCTTTTGAGGGCTGATTAAACCAAGCAAATCATGATATTCAATTAAATTCTTAAGTGATTGTAGCTAAGGATGTTATTCACAAATGCTTAGTCAACCCAAATTGATTTGACTCCTTTTAAAATGGTTAATTTGACCAGATAGGTAACATCATCTTTTTAAGTTTAATTAAAAACATTCATGTTTATAATAAAGTTAAACCTATCAAATGGTTGAATCACTTCAAACCCTTGAAAAATAATTTTATTCATGGGTATCACGAATAATTCCTTAGTTCAATCTTAGTTTATTTGCTTACTTCAAAAGAGTTAAATTGACCCATTGGGTCAAGATACATAATGTGAGCCAAATGAAGTAAAATTTCTTCATCTTAACCCATAAAAATTACCTTGAATTTTTAAAAAAATATTTTTGGATGATTATCTACAATGTTGGAAATCTCCCCTCCATAATAAGCTGAGCCATAGCTAGCTTAACATGGATAAGAACTCATTAATGGGGAGGCTATGGAAGTTATATGGAAGCTAATACAAATTTGCCCTTTAATTAGCCTAAACACTCAAACTCTTCTGCACAACCACATACAAGAGTTCCAATTGCTCCACTTGGCTTGAGGAAGGACTTAATCATAGTTTGATCATGGTTAAGCTAGGGATGCTCTCAGCTAAATGACCATTCAATACTATAGCATTCTCCATTGAAGAGGGGATCTCAAATTCATCTTTCATAAGCAGAAAAAGCTCTACAATTACTTCCATACATTAATTCCCATATTGACCAAGTGATCCCAACCACTATTAACAACCAAGAAAGCTTGGGTTTACATCAAGGCATCCATCTAAAAAGATTGAAGCCAAGCTTAGTTAAGGGATCACTCATGCCAATCATATGAAGATCCTTTAAAACCTCTAGCATAGCCTGTTCTCTAGACTAGCCTAAGTTACGACAAGCTTTATCAAGTCATGCATTTGATTCCTCTCACGTTATTTAAGCTTCCCAATGAAGGAATTTTCTTATAATGGTTTAAAGTTGGAGAAATATAAATAGGTTAGGCATGGGATGCATTGACCTAAGCCCAACATGTTTCCTATCTTGAGTCTAGATAAAGGTTGAAGGTGATCCTATAATTATTGGATATATTTTAAATAGATTACAATGGCTTGGATCACATTGAATCACTTGATGGTTCAAACTATTTATTTTTGTTAAAGTTTTCTTTAGATTCTTGCTCTAAAATTAATTATTAAATCAAAATAACTAAAATTATTACCATATATAGTATTTTATATGGTGCATCTAAGAAAAATATTATTATCTAAATATTCACACATTTATATTATATAAAAAAATATTCTTTATTTTAGCTATTTAAGACTCTAAATAGATTGCACAAATTCATATTCATTAAGAAGGTCTTGAATAATATTTTAAACATCTCATAAAAATTTCAAGGTCATTTGAATATAAGTATAAAGGAATGATTTTTTAAATACATAATCCATTGTTAAAATGCTAATATTTAAAATAAAATTATAAAAATTTGAAAAAAAAAATTTAATTCATTATTACACTTTAAAAAATCTACTAAAATTTTAATATAATTTAACCCATTATATTAATTTAAAATAAAATATTTTTGCCATTTTTAATTATCTAAAAATATTTAGTAATATCCAAAAATTTAAAATAAATTACAAAGAGTTCTTTGGGATAAAAATACCTTGAAAATTTTTCTCAAAAAATTCATTAAACTAAATACACATTGTTGGCCTCACTTATAGTGAGGTTGGCATCTACTCTCTTAGTCCGATCTTGATCTATGCACTAAGGCTTTCCACATTTATGGTTAGACACTTCTTGTAGTTAAGAGGATACCAAGTCCAAACTTAGAAGACTCACAAAGCGTAACTCTAGGAACAAATCTCGACTGGACTTAGTGGACCCCACTTAGCCCAAACTCACACAAATATTAACACATCAATAGGGGTGTGGATTTGGTTAATTTGGTTAGTATAGTTGATATTTTCATCAAACCAAACAAACCAAATCAATTATTCCTAATAACTGAACTGACCAAATTAGTTTGAAAATTTTGAATTAACTAATCTAATTCAACCGGATAATACTTCAGTTTATTCAGGTTGATTTTTGATAAATCGAATAACAATATTAAAGAAATGAAAGAGTGCAACTATACAAGCAAAAAAAAAGGAGAAATTTATTAACTTAACTAAATATATACATATTTTAAAGGAGATATTCTCTTATAAGAGGTGCAATTTAAGTTGCACTAAATATGAATAATATCTACTAACAAAAATAAAAGAGAAAAAAATTTACAAGTGGACATCATGATTCATATTTGTTGACTACATTTAGGTGAATAAATTTGAGTAAACTGTAAAAGTATCACCTATGTAGATATAGTTGTAATCATGGGGCTTAAGCTCAGCTATAAAAATATCACTTGTTAACAAGATTTAAGTGTAATATCTGAAAAATATGATCACCATGTATACGTTCAAGACTAATAAATTTGAGAAATTGTGAGCTCCAAGCCTCTAATAGGATAATAACACCAAAAATAAGTAACGAACCACATTTATACATTGCTCATTACATCATTTTTCCTAATAAAAATTTGAATATTAGCATTTAATAAAGACTAAAGAGAAATTCATCAGTCAAAATTAATAAAAAAACTAAGTGTTGAATAATAAAGCTACCATCGATTTTAAACACAACCCCACACATAGGCTGCAGGCCTGTAGCCTAACAGTCAGGCAATGAGGCAAAGTAACAAAGCTAATAGCCATAAATTACTTTCCAATAGTAAAGTAGTAAAAGTCATAACTCATAAGTAGCAGTAAAATATATACATGGTTGCATCTAAATGGTAGCAAAGTATACAAAATTTTAGCCAATACCTCACTCCCCAAAGTTCAAAAGGTTTATCTAAATGGCAACAAAGCATGTATCTTTTAGCTAATACCTCACTCTCCAAAGTCTAAATAATAGCAAAGTAAGTGAGCAATTAAAAATAAGTTAAATAGCAAGAAATATAGTGTCACCGTAATCATATAAAAATTGCTAGAAGTTCACCAACATAAAATCAAGTAAATAGCAAATAGTTCACTATTCACCGAACCTTCTCAATAATTCAATAAAATAAAATCTCGAAGAGCCTCATATTGTAAATTTTTTCAAGCAGCATCATAAGCCAAGTCACAAAGTTTATGTTTCACTTGTAAATTTTGCTAAATTTGTAAAGTAAATAAATAAATAATTATTTTAATTTATAAGATTAAAAAATAATAAATAATTATAAAATTAAGAAGTACCTTCATCAAATTTATCAATTTCATTAATATTCTCTTCCACATTTAATGGATTAACTATCCAATTTACTCGCATCCAATTCTGAGCACATATTGTAGCTTGTGCAATCTATGGGGATAATGAGCTTCTAAATGCATCTAGAATATGACCACTTGTGCCAAAAATTGACTCTAAGCCAATAGGAGAAATTGAAATTTGAGAGAACATGAAATCTCAGTGCACTAACCTTCCACGAACCTAGAATATCAAAATCATCTTTCATGACTTTAGACTGCTTAGATAAATACTTATTTAGATCTGTTTCATTATCTAAATCATCCTTATTGAAATTAGATCTTTTGAATTTCTCTACTATTGCATATCTTCTCCAACAGGATTGCATTTGTAAATCACTAGACATATAGAAGAACTTTGTTTCTTCGACATTCAGAAGAACTTTGTTTCTGAAGAAGATTACTCTTTACTTGGCTTCCACCTATTGTCTTCATTTTATAATCATAAAACATATTATAGCATGTTAATATAATAAGTTGCATCAAGGTAACACCATCTGCTTCTTCATACATATCCATAACAACAGACTGTACATATTGTGGTTGAAAATGAGGATCTAAAACAAAAGGAAGATATATACTCAATTTCATTTTTTCTACATTACCCCAATATTTGTCAAATTTTCCTTCTTTTTTGAAGCTATGTTTCTCACATTTGAATCATTATCCATTTGCCAAGTTTGAAGAGGATAAATAACTTCTTCACTTTCATAAATGAAAGTATTTGATGTCACATACAAAGATCTAGAAATTCTTAAAGTGATGTCATAAAATTTTTCTAAGAAAGGGAATAATATTCTAACATTGTCCCAATCATTATTATTTAAAACTCCCATTACATTATGATCTCCATCATTTTCTTTCTCTAATTCAAATTTAAACTTAGTGTCAACCACCTTGTATCTTTTAAAGTCTCTCTCAAACTTCTGTGTTGCACCTAACATAAAAAATGTTGAATTCCATCTAATAGGGACACTAAGCATAACATGCTTTTGCTTTTTATTTTTTCTATGTCAATGCACTCTTTAAATTTTTGTAGCCTTGTAGGGGATTATCAAATATATCTCACTGCTTCTCTGACATAATGCATAGATTCACATATTTTATTTATACCATCTTACACAATTAAGTTAATAATGTGAGTTATACATCTCAGATGCAAGAAACGACCATCAAGAATACTACCTCCTCTCTTGCCAAATTTTTTACAAGTGTATGATGATGCCATTATTTGAACTTACATTATCAACATCACATTAAAAATTGCATCAATCCCCCAATCAATAAGATATTTCTCAACTTGTTGCCCAAGTAACACACCTCTATGACCGTAGATAGAATAAAAAAACTATAACTCTTTTATTGAGTTTCTACACTTCATCAATAAAATGAGCAGTGACACACATATAATTAATTCACTGAATGGATGTCCAAGTATTAGTTGTTAGACACACTCTATGGCAAGACTTCTTGAACATTTATTTTAAAATTGCTCTATCATCCAAGTAAAATTAAAAACAATCACGTGTCAACATATATTGTGAATGTATTTGAAACATTAGACAATATTAAGACATCACATATTTAAACCCCCAACCTTCAACATGTTTTAAAGGCAATTCATCATCAATAACCATCATTGCTAAAGCTTTCCTTATGTTTTCTTGATCAAATCTCTATGCCTTAAGGCTTGCACATACCTCTTCATCTTTAACACCAAATTGTAATGCTAGTCTAGTTTGATTTGGTGCATTATTAAGAGGACTTATCCATAAGTTTGAAGTGGCATTAATCTTTGGATCATTGTGGTATGACTTTTCATAATAATTATATTTGCTAATTTTTTTTCTTTGAAATAGGTGGCTTCTCATTGCTAGCACTCATGTCTCCTATAACTTGAACTTGTTGAGTAGCAGTTATAGCTTTAGAAGAACTAATAATATTTTAACTTTCCCCAACTTGTGACATCTCTCTAAAAATCTAAGCAATAATGAGGAAAGAAAATTATACTTTGATAAATTACAAGAATAAAACTTTTTCCAATTAAATAATGATTACACGCTACGATAGATCATGTAATGCTATGATAAAAATATTTACAATGACTAATTATTATCATATAATAAATAAAGTAAGCATTGATGAATAATGATACTAAATCAACTCCAATAAGAAATGTATCCCAACTTGCAAGTATCAAGGAAGTCACATTTCCCGACATTAGCATTCAATTTTGTTTGGATTAAAGCCTTCCCAATAATATTACTTGCATAAAAGCCTTTACCAATAATCAATTAAAATGAATATATATATATATATATGTAAGAAATATACCACTACAAACAATTAGATACTTAGATGGCATGCTTTAATACTTCCATGAATTTAATGACAACATTATAGGCTTGCACAAAAAATCAAAAAAAAATTTGGTTTAGGCATCTCGCAACCTAAAGAAAATAAAAAAAAATCAATTTTTTGTTTAACCATCACAAATAGAAAATTTGGCTACCCAACTGACTGAATGAACAATACTCAAATAGTTTAAAGACAACATCAAGCCTTATAAGGTTACAAAAATACCAAAAACATTCTCTTCTCAATCATCCAACAATAATAAAAAAAAAAGATAATGCATTTTCTGTTCAGCCCTTGTGGTGTTTTATTTGGATGTCGGGTGGACACCACGTAGATCTTAGGGGGTACTTATTGAAGTGATCGGGTACGACATTGAGGTATGATGTACCATCTCAAAATATAGAAAATATCATCCTACAATGGATCTAATCATCTAATAAGGACTCCTAAGGCATGGTAGGTCTTCGTATATACCAGACAACTTTCCCCTACTTAACATGAAAAAGTAAAGCAGGTTTATTTTATGTTGGGTTCTTTAGTTCCCTATGGAGAAAATCCTCCATAGTTAATTACATCATAGGAAATGAGAATTTTTTAAGAATACTCTCAATTAAAGTAGTCAATCATATCTCCAAAGATTTCAAAGTTAGACTATCAAAGGATTGGGTATTTTGGAAAATCAAGTGGGAATGTTCAATTGGAAGGAGTTATTTTTGGATTCCAAAAGAAGATAAGTAGGGAGCACTCATGATACTAGAAAGCCTAGCAGGTACTCCAGTCTATCCTATGGTGAGGCATTATATGTTTGAGAGAGTGATTTGCTTTATTTGAGTTGAATTTTCATTAGAATGCTAGGGCTTATAATCCATCAACACAAGATTATAGAAATGCTTAAGAGGTGAGGATTTATGCTCGTAGCCCAAAGGAAACAAGTAACCTCGGATCTTAAATCAAATAGGCTTCAGCACAAGCTAAAAGCATGACCTAAATCTAAATGGAAAGGGGACATTATGGTTTACCTCCACAAGAGAGGATAAACTTGTCCAACTCTTTTGGACTTACAACTGCCTAGAGTGGCTACCAGCTAACACCTCATACACTTTAAATTCATGTAGGGCAGTCTTATATAATTGCAAGATGGTTTAAGTTTTTATTTAATTTGGAAGAGATTAGAGTCCTAAACTCACTCCTTAAGATACAAGATCATGTTTGGTATGGGCATATGACTTAGTCTAAAATACAAAATCTTATAAATTTTATATCATTTTGACACAATATTTTGGACAAAGGCTTTAGGATAATTATGTTTAAATGTATGATGAAATAGAGTTATTGGCTAAATTAGAGAGAAAGAGAGAGAGAGAGAGAGAGAGAGAGATAGAGATATATATATATATATATATATATATATATATATATATATATATATATATATATATATATATATATATATATATAGAGAGAGAGAGAGAGAGAGAGATCTCCATCATGAAGGGGTGCTCTCACAGCTCAAGCGTTCCCTAAAGTGGAAGAATGGAGACCCTCCTTATTCAGGAGTGGCATAAGATAATATTCATGATGTTAGACATTCAAAATTTAGTTAATGGGTTGCTAAATATTTTAATTATCATGATTATATCCTAGATATTAGAATGAAGTTGTGAGTTGTTTTACATTTTTAGTTATAAGTTATTAATTGTGAAGAAAAATTAATTTTTCCCAAGAGCTTACCGTATCCAGGCCACATATTCAAACATCAAGTTTAAGAAATTATGAATAAGATGCAATTTCTATTACACAGTCTAAACATAAAATCCAAACATTTAGATTATCATAATAAAAGGTCACTGCAGCAGACCCCAAAAAGAGAAAATCAGGTAGACGAGCTCTGCCTTTATATGACCAAGATTACAAAAAAAATATTATAATTTAGAATTAAATTAGATGTTATGGGGGTCTTCATTTCTTGCTTTTATTCTTTCTTCTTTCCTTTCTTCTTGATTTGATTGTACTCCAAGGCTTCATAGGGCCTCCCAAGACTACACCTTCTAGCTACTGCTCATCCTAATCCCCATAGCACTAATCCTAATTCCTATTACAAAATTACATGTTTATGGAGCATTGTAATTTTATGAGTGAATTGCATTAGGTCATTTAGGAGCATTGTAATTTTATTTTCCTCATGTTCATCTCATTAGTGCTTAATGATTAAATGATTAATCAAACTAAAGAAGCATAAGAAGGGGTAATTAAATGGATTGTTTAATGGTTCAATTTAAGTAAACTATAAAAATCACTTTATTATCTTTCCTTAAACACATTAAATCATAAACATGGGGGAGAAAATAGCAAATGATTTCTTTTCTTTAAGTTTAATCAAAAATCCAAAATCAAAAGTAATAAAAAACTTTGGTTTTCTTTAAATATTTTATTTAATGTGATTGTCCTTAGGAATTAGTATACTTGAATGAATCATATGGTTTTGTTTGGCTATCCCTTTGCAATCATTTTAAATATTGTATATCATATGATATCATGCTTTCATGTTTTTTAAAATCAAAATCAAATGAAATTTGCTTATGTAAAATTGCTTATGTTGGCTTACTCTTATTATATGTCTGGCTATTATCACTAATAAATCCAAATTTATTTTCCAAAAGCTATAATGATAATAACATTTGGAGTGATAGTAGTTATAAATACATATAGGATTTGCATGTTTTTATAGTCTAAACATGTGAACATAAAGCTTTCTTTCTTATGTTCATATATGGATTTACATATGCTTGAATGATAATAAGTATATAGGCTAGACATCCCAGGAATATGAGGCTTTAAGTAGTCCCAAGGATGTCATTTGATTACCTCACTTCCCTAGTTAACAAAGTCACGTACTTATTTAATTTCATCATTATATATATTTGTATTAGAATTTGGATAGAGCATTAATCTACATGCATAAATAATTCAATCAAATAAAATATAATCTTTTGCATGATTTCCATTATTATAGTTGTATATACATTCATATGTATTTATGATAGCAAGTATATTATTCTGGTCATCTTGGGAATATGAGGCTTTAAGTAGTCCCAAGGAGGTCATTTGATTATCTAGCTTTCCCAACAACGAC
The DNA here is from genome assembly GCA_021442155.1 of Cymbidium sinense. Classification (NCBI taxonomy): domain Eukaryota; kingdom Viridiplantae; phylum Streptophyta; class Magnoliopsida; order Asparagales; family Orchidaceae; genus Cymbidium; species Cymbidium sinense. The sequence goes on from CM038221.1 coordinate 191,311,070, forward strand.
ATGTCTTTGCTTACATATTTTAAACATGTATATGTGTATTTAATTAAAGAATGAAAATATCTCTTTTCTATCAAAATACATGCATAAATAATCTCTTAAGTATGCCAAAAATATGTTGCATGTATAGGTATATTAAGTGTTAAATCATATGCATGTTATGGGTGATAGGAAATAATGGTTCAATGTACTCTATGTGATGGTAATTCAACCACATTAGTCTTAAGATGCCTTTCATGTTGAATAGGATTCTTTAAGGTTAACCTAAACTTAGGACTAATAAAATATTTAATAAATCATTCACTAAAAGAAACTAAGTCATAATAATATGCTTTAGAAAATAACTTAAGGTAGGGAAGAAAGAGGTTAAGCCCTTTCCTCTCTTTATAACACTAAAATGCTAAGTGTAAATCAAATGAAACAAAAAAAAATACAAGTTAAAACTTATAAATTATCTAAATAACTTGAAATGAAACCAACCCTCATGTTAAATTAAATAATTCTAAACTTAGAAAATCATGACTCTAATGCCTAGCTAAAGACATACCACATAAAGTCTAAGCACACACACTAGAATTAAGTCACCACTTCTAGATTTAGGTTAGGATGATGTATGCATGATGTTGTGTTTTATTTTATGATGTAATATTTTAAATTACATGTTAGGAATGTGGATCGTAGATTGGATGTTAGGTCGTTATTAGCATAATATTATATTTTGCAAGGGATTGTGCTTATGGGACCACTGTAAAAATAAATATAAATGCTTTGCTTATAGGTTGTTTAAGCCCCTAAGCATAATCCACATCAAGATAAGTGGGCTTGGTTACCTATGTGCAAGGTCCAAATTATAACTATAACTATTTGGGTTGTATGTATATTTAGCTAACCTCTATTTTACAAGTGTAGTCAGATTTACTTTTCATAAAATATAGTTTTTCAATAGGAATTAGGATTAGTGCTATGAGGTTTAGGATGAGTAGTGGCTAGAAGGCTTAATCCTGGGGTGCCCTATGATGCCTTGAAGCAAACCAAATCAAAAGAAGGAAGAAGAAAAACATGATGAAATGAAGAAATGAAGACCCCCATAGCATGTATTCAATTCCAATTGTAATTATTCTTTTATATTTCAGGTTGTATAAGGGTAGAGCTCGGCTACCCATCTTTTATCATTTCTGGGGTGTACCGGTCATTCCGGCCTTTAATTCTTTCATGGAAGCCTATAAAATGATTGTTGTTGTGTTTAGTTTGCATAATAGAACAACATGATTTTTATAGTTTCTTCATGATTGATGTTTGAATGTGTGGCCTAGATGTTATAGGCTTTTAGGATAAAAAATATTTTTTTTACCCAATTAACAACTCATAACCAAACTTTAAAATAATTCACAACCTCATTCTAAAGCCTAGGTTATAATCAAGATAATTAAAATATTTAGCAACCATTTAGCTATATGTTGTATGTCTCACATCATGCATATCATATTGAATCACTCTTGCAAAAATGAGGGCCTCCATTCTTGCACTTTAGGGATCGCCTGACCTATGAGAGCACCCCCTTATGGTGGAGATTCACTCTCTTGATTTGGCCATCAATCAAATTTCATCATTCATTTAAGCATAAAGGTCATAAAGCCTTTGTCCAAATGAATAAAAAATGAAAATTATAAAATTTTGCATTTATACTAAGTCATCGGCTCATGTCAGTCATGATCTAGTATCTTAGGGAGTGAGTTTAGGACTTTAGTCTCTTTCCAAATTAACTAACAAGCCTAGCCATCTTGCAATTACCTAAGACTAGCCTACATGGGTTTAAATCATAGGAGGTGTTAGCTGGCAGTCACTCCTGGCTGTTGGAAGTCCAGAAGAGTCATACGAGTTTATTCTCTCTTATGGAGGTAAACCATTATCTCCATTTTTTGCTTAGATTTAGGTCATGCTTTTAGCTTATGCTAAAGCTCGGTATAAGTAGGATCCGAGGTTGCTTATTTCTTTTAAGCTATGAGCATAAATCCTCACCTCTTAGGCATTTCCATAATCTTGTGTTGATGAATTATAAGCACTAGCATTCTAATAAAAATTTAGCTCAAATAAAAATAAATATCTATTTAAAACATATAAAGCCTCAACATATGATAGATTCGAGTACTCACTAGGCTTCCTAGTATCATGTGTGCTCCATACTTATCTTTTTTTGGACTCCAAAATAAGTCCTTCTAATTGAACATTCCCACTTGAATTTCCAAAATATCTAATTTATTAATAGTCTAACTTTGAAGTCTTTGGAGACAATTGATTGACTACTATAATCAAGAGTATTCTTAGGAGATTTTCCTTTCCTAGGATGTAACTAACTATGGAGGCTTGCCTCCATAGGAAACTAAAGAACTCAATATAAAATAAACCACTTTACTTTTTCATGTAAAGTAGGGGAAATATCTCTAGTATATATGAAGACTCATCTATCTTAAGAGTCCTTATTAGGTGATTATGTCCATTATAGGGTGATATTTCCATCTTCTGAGATGGCACATCACACCTCAATGTCGTACCCGAACACTTCAATAAGTACCTCCTAAGATCTAGTTGGTATCCACATGGCGCATCCGAAATAAAACACTACACACTCCAAATGTTATTATCTATTTATAACTTTTCAAAAGTTGTTTTGAATTTATTAGTGATACTAGCCACACATAATAAGATTAAGCCAACACATGCAATTTTGCATAAATAAAATTCATTTGATTTAGAAAATATGAATGCATGATATCATAGGATATACAATATTTAAGGTGATTGAAAAGGAATAATCAAATATCTCCACATGATTCATTCAACTATACTAATTCCTAAGGACAATCACATTAATTAAAATCTCTTAAGGAAAACCAAAACTTCTTATTAATTTTGATTTTGGATTTTGAATGGACTTAAAGTGGAGAGATCATTTATAACTTTTCATCTCATTCCCATGTTGGTAATTTTAATTTGTTTAAGAAAAGATAATTAAGTTATTTTTATAATTTGATTAAATTGAACCATTAAACAATTCATTTAATTACCCTTTTCTATGTTTCTTTAATTTATTTAATCTCTTAATCATGAGACATAAAGGATATACACATGAGGAAAGTAAAATTGCAATGCTCCTAAAGAACCTAATGTAATAAGCTTATAATTAGAGATTAATTAGATTAGAGAATCCAATTAAGTACTTTTATGATTTTCCAACACTTATGGGTTAATCATAATTTTCTTAAAGGTATTTATGTTATTGGACACATAAAGAGCAACCCTAAATTTAAATGTTGATTATCTAAAGTGATCAATTTTTTTTTAATTTGATTCAATTTAGCCATTAATTAATTAATTAAATCTTTAATCAAGTCATGTTTTAATTAACTCTCTTTAATGAAATGAATTTGAAAGAGTAATTAGGAAAGAGATCCTAATCACTCCCCCTCATCATCTCACTATTAACAAGTGATTAATGAACTTTTACTAATTAACTTTCACTATTTGTGGTTTTAAATAATCATTAGATTAATTAAGAGAGTGATTGGGGTTTTAATTTCAAATTTCCCTAATTGCATAGCCAATAAATCTTAAGAAAATCATGGGAGGCAGAGCTCATCCCACTAAATAATCATGTCAAATTTGGGATTAATTGCTCAAGTAATTAAGACTTGATTAAGCTAATAAAAGAAACATTTAAATCCAAATTAAGCTTTAATCATTATTCAAAACATAATGGAATCATTTTTATTAAATTTTCCTCTATTCTACCTTTCTAAAATATATTTATTTGTATTTTTTAATATTTTCTATAATTAGTTATGATTTTAGAAAGTTTTTGCCAATTAATTATAATTTAAAACCTTAATTAATCCTTAATCTCACCGACACTATGCGGGCGACTAACATGGCAGCGCTTTCCACATGGCGTCATGGGATTGGCCACTTAAATGGTCTAACACGATGCGTGTGGCATACACTTTTCATCCCCGTCGTATGATCTAAGATCATATGATGGGGATTAATCTCACAGTTCCTATAGGAATAAATTGAATTAAATCTAATAGATTAATCACGGTCATTCATTCCAATCAAGCGGATGGATGGTGGATGATCCGTCATCCCTTGAGTGATAGAAGATAGACACCATCCACCTTCCTCCGCTTGATCCAAGCTCGTCAGAGCTCGTGGAGGCTCAGGATCAACTCTAAAATGTTCATGGAGGAGATCTAAAGGGATCCTATGGTGGGATTCACACAAAATCATGATTTTATTCAAAAAAGACCAACACCTAAGACTATTTCTATGATATACTAAAAAAATACCTCGTTAGAGCTCATGATCGAAGGCTAACTGACTGAGGTAGCTTCATCTTGAAGAGATGAAGCCCTATTGAGAAGCTCACACCTTGACTCCTCGTCGGTGGCTCCATGGACCAAACATCATCAAAATCCTCACCGGACCTTAGTGAAGGTGTGGGTAAAGTTAATTGGAGTTTGGTGGAGTTTTGGTGAGGTTGGACCGAATGGGTGCTCTATCCTATTTGGGTTTGGTGTTTTTGGCGATGGGGAAGCTTAGGGAACTCAAGGAAAGCTCGGGGGAGTTTGTCTCAGCTCTCTTTAGCTCTAGGAATGCTCTGATGTTAATTTAAATTGAATGGGGAGGAGTATACATTCCTCCCCATCTAAACTGATGGCTTGGATTAATTCTTCTTTGGGTAGACGTTCAGCCAATGCAGGCGGCCGAGCATGTCAGGGAATCAGTGAGGTGGCTCGGCTTGAGTGGTTAAGTGCAGGGGAGTGGGCTACCAAGGCTAAGGTGGCTTGTCCTTGCTTTCCTAGGTGAGTCAATGGGAGGATGTGGGTTAGCTCACCTCCACTTGGCTCATGGATGACCCAAACAACTTTGGGTCAGGTGAGCTAGTGGTCCTCATGTCCAATTGGAGCTTAGGCTGGCTGCCAAGGGTAGGAGAGTGGGTTTGACCATCCAAGAATGAGTTTTATCCCATATGGAAGGCTTTACTCAATTGGTAATGGGTCAATTCAGGTTTGGTTTGGGTTGGGTTGGATTTAGGTTCACCCATGGTGATCAAAGCATGGATCACGCCAAGTTTGAATGTGTTTGGGTTTAGTTTGAGAGGGTTTGGCTCAATTTGATCGATGTAAGTCAAATTGGGCTAGGTTGGGTTAGGTTGATAAATTTGTTAAATTGGGCCAAACCAAGGCTTGGGTCAAGTTCAAATGATGATTTGGGGTGTTTGGGTTCAATTAGTTTGATTTGATCTTGCTTGGATTTGAATTTAACTCATATGAGTTCATATGAGTCAAATGGGATAAGTTGACCAATTTAGTTAAATTAACCAAATTGGCTTGGGTTAGGTGTTGTTTTAGGTTTAATTGATCATTTGAAGATGATTGTAGGCTTTGATTTTAATTAATTTGTATTTATGAATGATTTAGACCAATTTGACTGTTTAGGTCAATTTGGGCTAAATGGGTCAATTAGGCTGACTTGGTCAAATTGGGTTCAATGGAGGCTTTGATCATGTTCAATAATTAATTTGTAATGAATTTGAGTAGTTGGTTGCAATCAATTTGGATTAATATTTGATTTGGCCCAATTTGGCCTTTTAGGTCAAATTGGGTCAACTTGGGTCAAGAGGCCAATTGAATTTGGTTTGGCTCAATTGATGGTCAAGTTATATTCAAGGATTAGTTTGAAGTTGGTAGGTATCATTAGGTTCAATTGATTTGGATAGGGATATGATTTGGTTCGATTTGGTTCATGTAGGGTAATTGGGTCAACTTGATCAAGTGAGCAAATTGACTTGGTTTCACCCAATTGAATGAAATTGAACAATCAAGGGTGATCAAAAATCAATATAAGAGGTTTTGGATGATTTGGTTCAATCCAATTTGGGTTGGATTGGAGTTTGGCTCAAAATGGTCCTTTAGGTCACTTTGGGTTAGTGAACCTAATGGGTCAATTGAGTTGGTTTTGGGTTGAATTGAGTTGAATTGAGCTTAATAATTAATTTAGGATTGATTGATATCTTTGATTGCAATTGATTTGGGTTTAATTAGATTTTGGCTCATTTGGACATTTTGGGTTCAAATGTGCTAACTTGCGTTGATTGGATTGATTTGGTTGATTTAGTATTGATTGTAGATCTTGGATAGGCTTCAAATGATGATTTAAAGGTTGGAGGAAATCAATTGAGTTTGGTTTGATTGAAGGAATTTTGGTTAAGTCCATAGGGTTGGATGATTGTAGGATTGGTTAAGTTACGCTTTAATCATTCAGCTTGGAATTTGGATATGAATTAGGATTCAATTGGGATTGAATGTATTGATTTGAAGTTTGGTTTTGCATGATTGGATAGGCATAAGTCATGGGTTAGGCCATAGGGTAGGTGGGCTTCCTTAGATCCTAAGACATAGACAAAACCTATGGTGAGTCCTCCTATATCTTTAAGTTTGGATATGCATTCACTCAGTCACTAGAAGTGTTCTATGACTAAGAAGATCCTAGTGTCTAGAGACTCCTAGGTCTACGATGGGAAGATCGAATCCTCACTTCAAAAGTGAGGTCAACACCCATGTAGTTCAACTTGGTTTCAATTGGTCAAATTGGGTCAAACTAAAGGTTGGGTCATGTTCAAATGATAATTTGGAATGTTTAGCTTCAATTGGTTTGGTAAATTTGAAGTGAATTTGGATTTGGCTCATATGGGTTCATATGGGTTCATATGGGTCAAATGGGATAAGTTGAACAATTTGGTCAAATTGACTAAATTGTCATGGGTTAGGTGTTGGTTTAAGTTCAATTGGTGATTTGAAGATGATTGTAGGTGTTGATTTCAATCAATTTGGATTTGGGAATGATTTGGTTCAATTGAATCCTTTAGGCCAATTTGGGATAAATGGGTCAATTGGGTTCAATCAAGGGATTGATCATATTCAATAATTAATTTATGATTGATTTGAGCCATTGGCTTCAATCAATTTGAATTGGATTCAAAGTTGATTCAATTTGCCCCTTTAGGTTAAATTGGATCAAAGGGGCCAAATTAACTTGGTCCAATTTGGTGGTCAAATCATTTCCAACACTCAATTTATGAATGATTGAAAGCAATGGTTTCAATCAATTGAGTTTGGAATGAAGTTTGGTTCATTTTGGTTCATATAGGCTAATTGAGTCAACTTGGGTCAAGTGGCCAATTGGACTTGGTTAGACTCAACTGATTGTAACTGGACAATCAATGATGATCAATAATCATTATAGAAGGCATTGGATGGGTTGGTTCAATCCAATTTGGATTGTATTGGAGTTTGGATCAAATGGGTCATTTATCTCACTTTGGGTCAAGTGAACCAAATGGGTCAATTTAGTTGGATTGATAGAATAGAGTGTTGAGTTGAGTTTAATGATGGGTTTGATATTGATTGTTGGCTTTGATTGCAATTTATCTATGTTTAATTGAATTTTAGCTCATTTGGACATTTTGGGTTCAAATGGGCTAGCTTGGATTAATTGAAATGGTTTGGTCAATTTGATTTATTATAAATTTTGGAAGAACTTGGAATGATGACTTGAATGGTTGGAGTACTTTTGTAAAGTCAATTGGGTTTGATTTAGTTGAAGGAATTTTGGGTCGAGTCTACAGGATTGGATCATAGGGTTAAGATGGGTTTAGGTTCAAATCATTTTGGTTTGGAGCTTGGATATGAAACAAATTCAATTTTTATTTGGTTGTGTTAATTTGAGGTTTGGTTTAGATTGATTGGGTAGGCATAGGTTTGGTTTAGGCCATAGGATATGTAGAACCTACTCACCTTGGGGTATGACCTAAGCTAGGGGTATCCCTTCCTAAGTCTCTTGGCTTAGATTTAGTGTTCACCTAAATCACTAAAAGGGTACTATGACTAGGGAAGTTCTAGTGTCTAGAAGGCTCCTAAGTCAAAAATAGGAATGAAGAGTCCTCACTCCAAAGGTGAGGTCAACAAAAGGACCCTCAATAGGTGAGGTGTAACGATAAGGCACAACGCATGTATTAGCGTTGACCGAGGCGATCAATAGCACCCAAGAATAACACAAGCATTAAGGATGGCTATCCATAACTAAATGAAGAAATATATGGAACAATGAATCCTAATGCGATGCAATCTGTTATCATGTCAATGGCATGAGCGAGATGAGTAGATTTAATTTAATTGGTTGAGAATTGATTTCATGCCAAGGACACGAAGGAAGATCCACTGAAGATACACACATGAGTTTGATTGGATTATAGATTGATTTATGTCAAGAGCATAAAGGGGGAGATCCACTGGGGGATTGAGATTTGGATTCATTTTGATTGGTTTGATTGGGATCCGCTGGAGATATAAGTTTGAATTTGTTTGATTTTATGAGGTTAAGATCCGTTGGGGATATAATTTGGATTTAATTGATTTAGTTTATTCCCAGGTTATGGAAGGGAATTCGCTGGGGGTGTAGATTGGATTGAATTTGTTTAATTTAATTTGATTTGATTTGTTGTTGACTGATTTGATTTTTTTTTGTTGGTTTAATTTAAATTTGGTTGATTAATTCAGAGGAGGATCCACTGGGGATGTAAATTATTTGTTTGGTTTGTTAATTTATTTATTGATTTAGTTGATTGATTTTGATTTGGTTTGAATTTGATTGAGTTTGATTGATTTATTTTGACTCCACTGGAGATGTAAGTTTAAATTTGTTTCCATTGGGGAGGTAAGTTTGAATTTATTTGATTGATTTGATTTGGACTCTATCAATTTGTGAGGGAACGCACTGAGAAGGGGTTATGTGGGCCTAGCCCTGCCTTATATTTACCTGTCAAAGGGAAGTCTACTAGCCTTAAGAGTAAGGACTATCCAACCTAAGGGTTGACTGTCTGTTTGCAATGGCTATATTATGAAGAATGCTCTAGGACTCACATCTTCCAAAGTAGAGACAACCATTGGGGTGACTTGCTGATGACACAACAAGTCAAACCTGACCTAGAGTGACTATCAAGTGAGTGTCACTAGGGCTCTTATCTTAGCTCAGAGTAGTCAAGGTGATTCCTATAGGGAGTTTTTCTAACATTACTTGAAATATAGGATGCCTACTTGGGAAGAGGTGCTTCTAGGGGTTTTATCCTAATCCATAAGAGATTGTTTTTTATTTATTTATTTGATTGATTTGTTTGGTTATTTGTTTTGTTTGAATTTGTTAGCATGGACTCTGCTGGTTTATGAGGAGCCACAATAAGAAGAAGCTAGGGGAGGCCTTAGCCTACCTCAGATTTATCAGCCCAAGGGAGAGTTCATACATCCACAGTATAGAACTTTCAACCACATGGGTGGCTACTAGAAAAGAGGAACTGTCCAATCTAGTAGTAGCCCAGGTCATATCTAAATGGGGTCATGAAGACATAATCCAAATAGAATGCCCACAAGGAAGGTTCCTCTAGGGGTCTTATCCTAATCCCTGAAATATAAAGCCTATAGGTATACGATGGCCAGCTCAGAAAGAAAGCATGGGGACTCACATCTTCCTGAGTGGTGTTCTCCATCAGGTGGGTTACCGTCAAAAAGGGAAACACCAACCAACTTAAGGTGCAAGTCAATTTGTAATGATCAATATAGGAAGAAAGCATCAGGGACTCACATCTTCCTAAGCGTAACTAATCATCAGGATTGTTTATCGTCGGATCAACAACTACTTTTCGACCTAGGGCGATTACCAAGTGGGGAGTCATAAAGAAGGACTGGACCCAAACTTATAACAGACAAGGAGAGGAGCCACTAGGGGTCTTACCCTAATCCTCAAAGATAAATGCAGAACTAGTCAGTGCACGATAGCTTGTTCAAGAAGAAAGCTTGGGGACTCATATATTATTAAATAAAGCCAACATCAAAGTAGCTTATTAGTCATGCAATAAGACATACCACACTAACAAGGTGCTCAACAGTTTGTAGTGGTGATGCTAGGAAGAAAACACGGGGACTCACATCCCCATAAGTAGAAGAGACCATTGGGAGATACACTAGCTAGGTAGTCAATCAAGCCCAACCTAGAGTAGCTACTGAGTGAGGGCCATTGGGGGACTTATCTCAACTCATGGTAACCCAAAGTAAATAGATTGTGTTTGATTTGTTTGTGTTTGTGTGTTTGTGTCTGATGTGCTAATGAAGGATAAGATGTCGTTCGGGTTCTCTTATACCAACCCTAAACACGTCACACAAGTAATTTGATAATTGAAACATTTGAATTTGGAATAAAGTTTGTTTAAAAGAGGAATTTTATTGATGAAATTTATTTTAAACATTGTTTATCGATAATATTTTTTTAGATAAAGCCCATTGATTAGAAGTATTGGACGTTCTTCTTTGTGGTTGATAAGTTGGTAAGATCCACCTTAGTAGGCCTTTTCTATAGAGAAATGGCCTTCTTAAGTGGGTTCAAACTTGCCTACCATCTTACGAAGGGTAACAATTGGTCTCCTTAGAACTAAAATAAACTCTCCTACTTGAACCCTAGGACGGACCAACTTGTTATGAGCTTAAACCTTCCTTGCCTTTTATAACTCAAGGTTCTGGCATGCTTGTAAGCGTCTTTCTTCTGAACCTTCAATCTCTTCTAATCGCAACTTGGTGTTCTGGTCGATTATAATTTTACTACCCATAGCAATCCTTAGTGATGGGAGTTGGACTTCTAATGGTGGAACGACTTCAGACCCATACACTAAGGAGAATGAGTAGATTGTGTTGGAGTTCTGTAAGTAGTACGGTAGGCCCTCAAAGCTTCAACTAACTCCTCATGCCACTATCATTTATTATTATCGAGCATCTTCTTGAGTATTTGGATAAGAGTTTTGTTGAAGGCTTCTACTAAATCATTTGCCCTTGGGTAGTAAATGGTAGAGTATCTTCAATCTATGTTGTGTCTCTAGGCAAAGTTGTTAATTTTGGTGCTCTTGAAGGCGGTACCATTATCGGATATGATTCGATGGAGTACCCCAAATCTATATACGATATGGTTCCTAAAGAACTGGAGCACATGCTGAGTTTTGACCTTCCTGAGTGAAATCATCTCTGCGCACTTGGAAAAGTAGTCCGTAGCAATCGGATGAAACGGTGACCCTTGGACAAAGGAGGGTCGATCGGACCCACTATATCGGTGCCCTAACACTCAAATGGCCATGAGGCCAATGTTGGATGTAGAATGTTAGGTGGTTGATGTAGGACCACTCCATGTACTTGATGCTAGTGGCAATGCCTTGCAACGTTCATGCGATCTGTGATCATCGTTGGCCAATAGTACCCAAGTCTTTTAATTTTGGCTTTCATCTTGGGACCAGATTAATGAGCTTAACATAATCCTGAGTATACCTCGATCACGATCTTATGGGCTCCGTGCTTATCTAAACAATGTAACCATATATGATCGAAGGACCACCTGTATAACACACAATCCACGAGGCCATAGGAGAGTGCCCTTTGCTTCACTTGATGTGCTTAAGACTTCTCTTGAGGTAGTTTGCCTCAGTTTAGGTAATCAATGAAGGGTTATCTCCAATCAAATTCTTCATCCTTTTTAGCAATGATAACTTTCCCTTCAAGAGAGTCTTTGTCAATGAGTTCAACATCAATAAGAGGCAGGACTTGCCTATTGTGGGACTTTATTGATATGGACTCATCTTCCAAATATAACAACTCCTTGGAAAGCTTTGTTAAGGCATCCACTATAGAATTTTCTCCTTGAGGAATCTTGTATATTGTGACCTCTTGAATTTAGGCTAATAGGTTCATGGTATACTTGTGGTATTGATGGAGTTTTAGCTTCAAGATATTGTAGGACCCAACGATATGGTTGACCACTAGCTGAGAATTTGCAAAGATATTGATGTTATAGAAGCCTAGAGAAATGGCTAACTCCAGATCATCAATTAGAGCCTCATATTCAGCTTCATTGTTGGTGCGAGGATCAGATAGAGGGTATGAAAATCTTATCATATCACGGTCTGGCATTAAGAGAACTATTCCTACCTCTACCTTTCATGAAAGAGTAGATTATGGTTATTCTCTTCTTTGAGAGGAAGCTGTAACATAAAAAATACATCTCCTAGTAGTGAATGATTAAATCTCCTAAGTTCATGTTTTTTTCATATGGGAGATCATCACCGAGTGGAGAATCAGCAGAAAGTGGGTGTGCTGCAAAGAAATTTGCTAGTGCTTGTCCTTTCATCACATGGAGGGGCATGAATGTGATATCAAACTATGATAAAATCATTGCCCATCATGCCAACCATCCATATAGCGTCAGCCATGTCATGAGATATTACAGTGGATTGATTCTAGAAATCAAGTTTACTTTATGAGAAAGCATATAATATCGTAGCTTTTGAGACAAAGATTAAAGCTAGGCAATCCTTCTCAATGGGTGGATAATTTGCTTCAGTAGGTAATAGATGACGGCTAAGATAGTCGAGTGCATTCTCTTTCCCTTCGTCATTGGCTTGGGCCAATAAAGCATTGAGGGAGAGTCATCTAATGCAGTAATGTATAGTATAAGAGGCTTGCCCATGATAAGGGCAGCTAGAACTAGCAGCGTCAAGAGGTACTGTTTGATGCTCTTGAAGGCATGCTGGTAGTTATCATCCCACTTGAACATGGCATCCTTCTTGACAAGTGCTAAAAATTGTTAGCATCTGCTTGATAGGTTGGATGTAAAGCATCTTAGATACGCCAACCTCCCTTGGAATGATCTGAGTTGAGTTAGACTTTTACGGAGTGGCATTTCTAATATCGCTTTAATCTTCTTTGAATCAATTTTGATTTCACAGTGTCGGACAATAAACCTAAGAAATTTTCTAAAGCTACTCTGAATGCACACTTCAAAGGGTTCATTTTAAGGTTGTATTTTCTTAACCGCTCAAAAATTACTCTCAAGTCAAAGAGATGGTCTTTCTCTTCTTAGCTTTTGACAATGAGATCATCGATGTAGTATTCGACTTGATGTTGAATGAGTTCATCGAAGATTCGAGTCAAGGCCTGCTGGTATGTGGCGCTAGTATTTTTAAGGCTAAAAGGCATGACCTTATAGTAATAGATTCTAATCGGAGTTCTGAAAGAAGTGTTCCTTTCATCTTTAGGTACCATCTTTATTTGGTTATATCCAAATGAACCATCGATGAAAGAGAAAACCACATGAGATGAGGCAATGTCCACCATCAATCGATATTGGTAGTGTAAATTCTTCTTTTGGGCATGCCTTGTTATGATCCTTAAAGTCGACAGATATGCAAATTTGGTCATTCTTCTTCTTAATTGGGACAACACTAGCCAGCCAAGTGGGGTATTTTTTCTCTCAGATGAAACCAATATTGATCAATTTTTTGACTTTAGAAATGACCTGTTGTTCAATGTCTAATCGCATGTGTCTAGGAGCTTGCTTGATAGGATTAGTGTCAGGCTATATCGCTAGCTTATGCACCACTACGTTAGGAGCTAATCTGAACATTTCTTCATAACTCTATGCAAAGCAGTCCTTAAACTCAGTAAGTAGCCTAACTAAGTCATTGGTTTTAGTTTCATTCAACAAGGAGCTGATGTATGTACATGGTTTGTCTTCAATCCCCATGTTGATTTCTTGAAGTTCATCAATGGTTGATTTGATTTTTCTTTGAATCCTGGAGGTGCATCTTTGACGTGAAAATCATCTAGATTATCTGAGGTTTTTAAGCACACCTCCTCATATGAGTTAATGTGATTTAAAAAGAACCTATCAGATTCTAATTGATTGTTGATGACCAAGCAGTAATCATCATCATCCACCGAACTTACTATGCAAAAGCCTAGTCTGAGTCTTAATTGAGAGCTTTTGCATTTGTTGTTTCATAGCCTTTGAAAGTATTCTGACCTGTGTATGTGAAATTAAATCTTTCTTTGCTAAATTATGAACACAAGGTGAATACCAATCAAAAGGAAATTCTATTAATTCTTTATATGAATCATCCTTAAGTTCTACATCAACTTCTTGACTTGAGGATGCTACTCTTGGATAAAACCTCTAAATTTTTATTCTTGTACATGCTTTGGGGGCTTCCTTAACTACCAAACCCTCAAGTTTTTGTGAGGAAAGTGAGGTTAGATCTAAGGTTCTCATCTGGTGCCTGATAGTTTCACATAAGGAAGACTTGGATACACTCATGCTTTACTTGGGAACTCGATCTTCATCACTATCTAGCTCGAGTGTCACCTCCAATGGGATCTACTATTGAGATGAGCTGGCCAGTGTGCTAACTACATAAGACTCATCCTTCAAACTATATTCTAAGTCTATGTAGATAGCAGATGTACCGCTGGGCGCTAGAACGAATCCCCTGGTAGGTGGTAAGTATGGAGGCCTTCCACCTCTGGGACTCCCTTTGGACTTGCCCTTCCTCACCCTGGTGGAGGTCGGGTCATCCTCCCCACTTGTTCGAATGGAGTAATGAACTATGGGTGGAATATAATCTCAGGCTCTACTTTCTCCCTAAGGCCTTCTTCTTGTTCCCTTTTCTTTTCTTTTATTTTTTCTTTTTTTTTCTTTCTTTTTCATTTTTTTACATTTCTTTTTCTTTTTCATTTTGACTAAGGTCACAAGAGAAGACATTTTATTTCTTAGGGAGATAGTAGGTCGCATCCTCATATATCTTTATCTCATAAATTGTGAACAATTTGAGATCTCCTTTGACATAATATTCAATTTCACCTCTTAGGAACTTGATGCACTGATGTAAAGTTGATGGAACCATATTGTTCTCATATATCCATGGTCTCCCAAGCAAAGCATTGAAAGATGTATCTGAATCTATTATGTGTAACTTAGTCTATGTCTTCCACTCATGTTCTCCAAAGGTAACACTATGGAGCCTAAGGCCCTCTCACCTTGTTCATTGAATCCTTTAAACATCAACCTCTTTGCTTGGAGTTTAAAGATGTCAATCCTCAAGTAGGCAAGGGTTCTTAGGGTCATAGTGTTAACCGATGCACCTGGATCTACTAGAACTCTGGATATCCTAAATCTACCAACATCCACTATAATGTAAAGGAGATGATTGTGTTCGATCGTTCCTAGAAGTAGGTCTTCATCTATGAATGTATTCCTTGGATCTCCTTTGAGTAGCATGCTTTCTCTCTAGTAGCACCGAAGCTAAGAATATCTCTAGATCAAGCAATACTTTGATTAATGACTCTCTCATCTCTTTAGATAAGATAAGGGCATCATATATGCTTAACTTAGCTGGTAGCTTTCTAAAGTGAGTGAGGACATTATAGTCAACTTTGAGCTGGTCCTCCACAAGAATATCCAAGGGTGGAGCATCCTATAGAGGGGCTATCTACTCACTGGAACCAATGACCTATTTTCTCTTATCTTGAGGTGCTACCCTAGGAGATAGAACTTTGTCACTATGGAGGTTGACTTGACTTCTTGAAATGTGGGACTTGTGGAAAGTTCCACCTGCTCATTGGGTATACCTGCAGCTTCTCCTAAAGAATCATCAGAGTCAGATGACCCCAAATCAACCTCAAGAGGTGAACCTGGATGATTCAGAAAAGGGAAATCTATTTCTAAATCAGAAGAGGATTGATCAGAATTATTTGAGTTATTATTATTTTGACATGGAAAGCTTTCAATTGGAATAAAATTATTAGGATCATCAAATGCAAAAAGATGTAAGTGGAATCAGTCTTCTTCATTAAGTTCCTTAATTTTGGAGGTGGTACATGATAGAAATCAAGTAAAGTAAGTGGGATGAGGGGTTTTGTGCCCTCATCCACTAATACAATGCTTTTGTTGGAGGTGGAGGAGCTAGTGGAGATAGTAACTGTAATGGTGGAAGGAGGAGACTTGGACAGTGGTTGCGCTATGGATCTATCCTAGGAAAGTAATGGCTGTTGCTACTACTGGGCTTCCACCCTCCCCGAGTTCTCCTTCACAACTAGCCAACCTTCCTTGACGTTGGAGGTTTGAACTGAGTCAGGGACCGGTAGAGAAAGTTTCTTGATTTTAGAAATTAGCTTTTTTAGAGGTTCAGGATAAAGTGATATCCCAACCTTCTTTTGTCTTAAGAAGATCGATTGTATCCCAAAAGATTACTTTGGCAAAACTAGAAGGTTATTCTGCTAAGTATTCCTAAGGAATAACTATGGCTCCTGACTTGTAGCTACGCTCATGCTAATTCTTAAATTTGAAATAATCCTCTATGATGTGGTCTATCATGCGGTGGTAGGGGTTATAACTAGGATCATCACTCCTGTCCACTTCCTCTAGCTTTCTATGCTCGGGTAGCTAAAAATCAGGCTTCTTAAGAAGGTTCTTAAAGATCTTCCAGCCTACCTCTTTCTTGAATGAGATTGGTTTGTTGATTTTATCAGCAAGACTAGGTGGAAAATAGCTACCTGGTGGTGGATATTGATACATGTCATTGTTAACCAGGAAAGTGAGGCAATCTAAGGCCTCCTTTGGGCTACTTAAAGCCTCATATTTTGAGATGTTTAGACTATATACTTGTTATCTCAAATATATATATGAATGTACTCACAACTATAGGAGTGAAAGTCATGCAAAAGATTATATTTTTTAATGAATTATTTACTCATGTAAAGTAAAGTTCTATCAAAATTATAGTATAAGTACACATTAGAATGAAATTAAATAAGTACGTGCCTTTGTTATCCAGGGAAGTGAGGTAATCTAAGGCCTCCTTAGGGCTACTTAAAGCCTCGTATTCCTAGGATGTCTAGATTATATACTTATTAATATTCAAACACATATGAACACATACATGAGTCATAAAGATAAAATGATACTTTAACATCTTTAAGCTTATAAGCACACACAAATCCTATGTAGTATTCATAGCAACATCAATCCAAATTTTCATTATCAATTTATAACTTTTGAAAATAGTTTTGAAGTTTATTAGTGATAATAGCCACATATATAATAAGATTAATTCAACTCATACAACTTTAACATAAGTATATTCATTTGATTCATTTGATTTGAAAGCATGAATGTATGATAAAAATGACATATAACATTTATGATGATTGAAAAGGAATAATTGAACACTTCCACATAATTCATTCAACTACATTAATTCCTAAGGAAAATCACATTAGATAAAATCATTTAAGGTTAACCTTAGCTTCATATGTAATTTGATTTTTGGTTTTGAGTTATTAATATAAAAGAGGGGAAACAATTGTTGTTTTTATCCCATCCCATGTGAGTAATTTAATGTGTTTAAGGAAACATGATTAAGTGATTTTTATGGATTAATCAAGTTTGAATCAATAAGAAAATGATTTATTTTCCCTTTCCTATGCTTCTTTAATTTGATTAGTCATTTAACCATAAGCCTCCAATAATATGCAAATGAGAAATTAAAATTGCAATGCACTTAGGGTCTAATGGGATGAGGCTTATAATTAAGTATTAATTAAATTAAAGAATCTAATTAAATACATATATGATTTTCCCACACCCATGGGTTAATCATAATTTTTGTAAGGGTCTTTATGTTATTAAACACATAAAGAGGAACCAATAAATTCAAATTAGATTACCTGATTTAATTTCCATTTTAATTTGATATAATTTCATAATTAATAGATTAATTATTACTTAATTAAACTATAAATTAATTACCCCTTAATGAAATGGATTTGGGAAAACAATTAGGAAAGAGGTCTTAATCATTTCCCCTCACCATTTCACTCTTAATTAATGTTTAATAATCATTAATTGCTTAATTTTTACTATTTGATATTTTTAATAATTATTAAATCACTTAATGAGTGTGATTAGGGTTTGAAATTCAAATTCCCCTAATTATCCTAATAAATAAATCTCAAGAAAATTATGGGAGGCAGAGGACACCCATTAAATTAATATTTCAAATTTCATTTCAATTGACTAGGTAATTAGGGCTTAATTAAGGTAATTAGGAAAACCTTCAAATCCTAATTAAGCTTTGTTCATTGTTTAAAACTTAATGAAATCATTTTTATTAAAATCTCCTCTATTTATACTTTCCAAAATGGGTTTATTTGTGTTTTTATGATTTGTTTACAATTATTTATGATTTTATAAAGTTTTGAGTAATTAAACAAATTTTAAGCATAATTAATCCCTAATCCCATCGGTGCCATGTGGGAGCTGATGTGGCAATGCTTTCCACAAGGTGCTACAGGATTGGCCACTTAAACTATCTAACATGGCATGTTGAGTTAGTGGCAGCGGACGCGCTTTCGTCCCCGCCGTCCGATCCCGGATCGGACTATGGAGATTAATCTTGTGGTTCTTAAGGAATAAAATTGGATAAATCTAATCAGATTAAACATGGTCATCTGTTTTGATAATGTGGATTGGACGACGGATGATCTTTCATCCCCTGAATGATAGAAGATGGACATTGTCCACCCTCGCCCACGATCTAAGCTCACCGGCGCTTGTGAGGCATCGGATCAACTCCAAAACCTTCAAGAGAGAGATCTAAGGAGATCCTATAGTGGAAATCATACAAAATGAAAAATCTTCACAAAAGACCAACTCCTATTCGCAAGAATTTATCTCGCTGGAGCTCAAGATCGGCGATCCAATGACTAAGGTAGCTTCTTCTTGAAGAGATGAAGCCCTGCTAAAAAGCCTGCGACTTACCTCCCCGATGATGGCTCTGTTGACCAAACGCTGCCAGAAATGTCATCAAAGTTGATTTAGAAGTGATCTTCGATGTTTGAATCGATCGGGAATTGAATGTGTTATTAAACATCGAAGATCACTTCTAAATCATGTTTCCTTAAACATCAAAGATCACTTCTAAATCATGTTTCCTTAAACACATTAAATTACTCACATGGGATGGGTCAAATTGGGTCGAACCAACGGTTGGGTCATGTTCAAATGATGATTTGGGATGTTTAGGTTCAATTGGTTTGGTTTAATTTGAAGTGGATTTAGATTTGGCTCATATGGGATCATATGGGAAATGGGCTAAGTTCCAATTTGGTCAAATTGACTAAATGGCTTTAGTTAGGTGTTGGTTTAGGTTCAATTGGTGATTTTAAGATGATTGTAGGTGTTGAATTCAAATAATTTGGATTTGGGAATGATTTGGTTCCATTTGAATCCTTTAGGCCAATTTAGGCTAAATGGATCAATTGGGTTCAATCAAGATCTTGATCATGTTCAATAAATAATTTTTGATTGATTTGAGTCATTGGCTTCAATCAATTTGGATTAGATTGAGATTTGATTCAATTTGCCCTTTAGGTCAAATGGGTCAAAAGAGCCAAATTGACTTGGTTATGTCCAATTGGTGGTCAAATCATTTTACACTCAATTTATAATTGATTGGAAGCAATGGTTTCAATTATGAGTTTGGAATGAAGTTTGGTTCATTTTGGTTCATAAAGGCTAATTGGGTCAACTTTGGTCAAGTGGCCAATTGGACTTAGTAAGACAATTTGTAATTGGGTATCATGGATGATCAACAATCAATAGAAGGTATTGGATGAGTTGGTTCAATCAATTTGGTTGATTGGACTTTGGATCAATTGGATCCTTTAGCTCACTTTAGGTTAAGTGAACCAAATGGGACAATTGAGTTGGATTGATGGAATTGAGTGTTTGGTTGAGTTCAATGATGGGTTTGATATTGATTGTTGGCTTTGATTTGTAATTGAGGTTTAATTAAATTTTGGCTCATTTTGACATTTTGGGTTCAAATGGCTAGCTTGGATTGAAATGATTTGGTCAATTAGTTTGATTGTAGATTTTGGAAGAACTTGGAATGATGATTTGAATGGTTGGAGTGCTTCTATGAAAATCAATTGGGTTTTGTTTAGTTAAAGGAATTTTGGGTTGAGTCCATAGGATTGGATCATGGTGTTAATATGGGTTTGGGTTCTAATCATTTTTGCTTGAGCTTGGATATGAAAAAAATTCAATTTTGGTTTGGTTATATTAATTTAAGAGTTTGGAATGATTGGATAGGTATAGGTTTGGTTTATGCCATAGGATTGGTAGGACCTACTCACCCAGGATATCCCTTCTCATATCTCTGCTTAGGTTTAGTGTTTACCTAAATCACTAGAAGTTTCCTATGATTAGAAGTTCTAGTGTCTAGAAGGTCAGTCTAAGATAGGGAGGAAGAGTCCTTACTCCAAAAGTAAGGTCAATTCAACTTTTCATAATGAATACTAAGATACCTTGCATAATATAGGAAAATAGTAGTCATTCAATCACTAAGAACATGAAATTCAACTTCAAACCCTAGCTCCATCAAAATCAAGATAAAATAGGAAGTAGAAGACAAACTAAAGCTAATAATTGAAATTCTTAAACCTCGATAAGTTTCCCTTCTTCCTCGATTGAGTCTACCAAAATTACCACGTTGATAGAGGCTATGATACAATGTCAATAAGGAATGACTAGGGTGTGATTGGGAAAATATGGGACTAGGTTCTTACCTCTTAAAGAGTTGGAGTTAGACTCAAAGTTAGAACTTAGAGAATCAAGATCTTCACCTCTTTTGTTAGGCGTGAACACTAGGGAAAAAATGAAAAGCTTGAAGCATCAGTTGAAGGCTCAAAGCATTCAAAAAATAAAATTAAATAAAGTTTTAAACCCTTCTTTTATATGGTTTGTGGGTTTACAGTTCGGGTCACATGAATCATGTCAATTCATAACTCATGTACTCATGAAAAGCATACGACAGGCCAATGGCTAATTGCCTAATTAGCCAAATTTATCAATATTTAATAACTAATTGAATTTTTTATTAACCCAAGATTTTTTTTAATTTAAATCAAACTGAAAATTGAAAACCAAACAAACAAAAAACCAAAAATTGAACAATAATTTTTCAAACTGAACTAGTTTGTCTAAATAAGCTCTATTTAGTTTATTTTTTTGGGTCAAAACAACTAATGCACACCTATACACATCAAACCCATTTAATCACAAAGTCATAGGTGACTTCAAGCACATATAACCAAACACAAGCCAAACAATTGGCCAAATGACCTAGTTGGTGCACTTGACCCATTATTTGGCCCGGTCAAAGCATTTTGACCCGAACCTTGATTAAAGCCAATTTGATCATATCCAATTAATCTAATATCATTCCAATCACCAACCATATCCAAATCACACCTAATTAAGGTATAATTTGACCAATTGGTCTAATTGACCAAGTTGACCCATTTGGGCTAGAAGCTAAACTCTAAATTGATTTAAACCACTTGGAACTAACCTACCCAGATCATTCCCAACCTAAAGCAAACATAATTGAAGCCTAATCTAAATTAAATTTGATCAATCAATTCACTTAACTTATTTGGCTCAATTTGACTTGAAAGGATTAAATTGAACCAAACTTTGATTCAATCCAAATTAAGTTGAACCAATCATTGCAACCACACTCGAAATGATCATTAAATATGTCTTGAAACTTAGGTGATCCTAATCCTTTGACCTAATCCAACCCAATTTGACCTAAAGGATCAAATTGAGCCAAAATTCAATCTGCTTCAAATTGAACCAAACAATCACTTACAATTGATCTAAAATTGATCCTTGAACACCTCTAATTGAACCCAATTGATCAATTTGACTCAATTAATACAACGACCCAAGTTGAGTAAAATATACTTAAATCTAAATTAAATCAAACCACCACCTACAATGAACCTTAAATTAATAATTTAAGTATACCTCAACTCGATTTCAATTTGGCCAAATTGACTAACCAAACTCATTTGACCCATATGAACCAAAATTAGTCAAATTAAAATTTACTTTGCATTGGATCAAACCAAATACACCAACACACTCCTAATTATCATTTGAACATAATCCAATAACCCCTTTTGCCCAATTTGGTCAATTGGTCAACCTAGCCCAATTGAAGTCAAATTGACCTAAATTGGTCACATTGAGGCAAACTCAAACAAACTTGGCATGACTCTTTTTTAGGTACCCTTAGACCTGCTCAAGTGGTCAAAGGTGAACCCAATTGAACAAACTAAGTGAATAAAGTCACCATATATGATAAAATCCAAAATCGAAGGTCTAACCCCTCCTTTTGGCCAAGACAACACTCTTAGTATTTGTTGAGCTCAATTTAACTAAACTAATTGAAGGTTGATTTGCTCAGCCCTTGACCATTACAATCCATGGACACAAGGTGACAACCTTTTGTTCAACCACCATGGCTTATCTACTTTGCCACTAACTACCAAACTTCTCAAGCAACTAGAGGAGGGCCAAGTCATCATTCCCATCTCATTTTAAACCACCCCACTACCTAGATCGACTTCCATAGCATGAACCAACCCAAATGGGTGGTTATGAGGAGAGAGTATATACTTTCCCAGCCCCCCAAACTCAACACACATTATCAAAAGCCTCCCACACATAGTTCCCAAGCGATCCTAGAGCTCCCCATGCTCTCCATCATCGACAAGACTAAGCTCCCTCAAACCCGAATGCCTCCACATTCCCAACTCCACCAAACATCACACCACCTCATTTAAATCTTCCCACACCTTCCTACACTTTGGGTGAACGAATCAAGAAATACTCGATTCAATGACCAAAGCATCGAGTTATAATGAACTCTAACAAACTCACAGTAGTTTATGGTCTCTAAAGCAAGCGTCAAGGGAGGACTTCAATAGAAGGAATTTTCCTCTTCAAGGTGAAGCTATCGCACATTGGACCTAGTCTTGAGCTCTAGCAAGGTATTCTCTCTCAAACCATAGAATACCTTAGAACTCTTGGTATTTTGTGAAGTAAATTCTATCATTAGCCCAATCAAGCTATATAAATCAATAGGTTTTCATCCTTTGAATATTTTGGATTAATTTTCCTCTTCAATTTGAGCTCTAATAGCTCAGATTAAGTGTCAAAAGGTGAACGGTCTCTGTCTCTCACCGAAGAAAGGGGACGAATCACGCATTGTCCATTCAGCATAATTAGAATGGATGGCCATGATAAAATGTGTTAGATATATTTAATTTAATTCTTTAATATTATAGGATTAGTCTCTACCATTCGATCGAATAATTAAATATGTCCGCCTAAGTCACCCATGAGATGTTTTAAGTAACGAATCACATGCTGCCACATGTAAAGCATTGTCGCTTTAGCACCGACGTGATGCCAACTATATGCTTAGGTTAATTAAGACTTCAAATTAATCTAATTATTCAAAACCTTCAAAATTATAACTAATTATAAAAAATGTCTAAATAATATAAATAAATACTCTGTAGAAAGCTTAGATATCGAGAAATTTTAAAAAATAAAAGTCCTAATTTTACCTGAATTATGATAAATAGTGTTTTAATAAAATTAACCATTAATTATATCTCAAATTAATTTGAAAATTATGGGGAACATTCTTGAGGATATTCCCTACCTCCCATAATTATTTCAAGTTAATTTGATTGATTAATTAAAAGATATTATTTTCTTATGCCTAGGTTATTAATTAGCTCAATTAATTAATTTTAAATAATTAAAAAATAATTAAGTGGTTCTTTGATGTTCAATCATTAATGATTGACATCAAAGATCTCTTAGAAATTTTTTTAACTTTTTAATTATAATTAATTTGAAACATTGCACTTTTGGGTATCTTATCAATTAAATAATATAATTAATTGATCTAGAACTAGAAATTCATAATTAATTATCTATGATCCAAAAAATTATGAATAAACTATCCCTATGTTCATATAAGTGATAACTTGGGAATGAAATCAGAATCCTCAATTAGTTTGGGATATTTGGAGTGTAATTACCTAATTATGAAACTTTTAAATAGTGTAATTACTAACTTTGTGTAAGCTCAAATGACTTAAAAAATTTTTTATTTATTTTTGTTGTCTTTATGCTTATTTAGAAAATTTTATAGAATTTTTGTGCTTACGTTTTGTGAATATTTACATTTTTAGAGATTAATGGGCCTAATCTTAATATTTAATAATTAATAAATTAAGAAGTTTATAAATATTATAAAAGTTAATTTAAAATTTATTAAACAATAGAAAAGAATATTAGAAAAATCAAACTCAAGCGTAAACATATTTAGCTCAATTAATTCCACCTTAAATATCTCTTAATTAATTCTTAAACAAATCGACTAAGTAATACATGCCTTAAGCATGAGTGAATCTTGAATGTGTATGCCTTCTCTTGGGACTAATGAACATATGAGATAATCTTATTGGATGTGCCTTCACCATGCTTGGAAGATTTAAGTTAGTGTGTATCATCTCATGCATGTAGTTATAAGCCTTAATCAAGTGAGAGCTCGAAAGTTTAATCTTTGATTTTGAAATCACTTAGAAAAGTAATAAGATAGGTAACATCCTTCATGTCAAGCATTCATGTAGGTTATTACTCATGCTATATTCATATAAAATCATATGTTTGGCACAAATCTAAAGTATATACTACAATAGGGTGCACACTTATTAAGTTAGCCCAAAGGAGTCATTCCACTAGTTTAAGAAAGCCATGTACCTTTGATTAGTGCACAATTCATTTGATATTTATGTCCATTCAAGGAGCAAAGATTCATAACATAAATATGTTCATAAATTTAAGGTATATAGATTGGACACCAGATGACACGTGACTATTAAGTTATCCTAAAGGAAGTTTCGTAATCTCGTCTCCCAGTTTAACAAAGCCAACATATCATTAGTGCACAATTTATTTGGGATGCATGTTCATGGAAGAAGCATAGATTTATGATAGAAGCATATTCATACGCATAAGGTTTATAGGCTGGACACCAAGGGTCCACAGTTATTAAGTTAGCCCAATGAAAGTTTTATAACCTTATCCCTGTAGTTTAAAAATGCTACATACTTATGATTGGAGCACAATTTATTTGAGATGCATGTTCATTCAAGAAGCATGGATTCATCACATAAGCATAAGATATGTAGGCTGGACACCCGAGGGTGCAAGACTATTAAGTTAGCCCAAATGGGTTTTATAACCTCATCCCCCTAGTTTAATAAAGCCACTTACCTATGCATTACAAATCACTAAATGGCTAGAATTTTATGTATGCATGCCATTCACTAATCACTAAATGTAACTCTAAATCATAACATAAATATGTTTATCTCCATTCAATACATAAATATGCATACCCATCATGTTCATTAATTAAAGAATGAAGCATAGGAAAATTCGTATACCAAAAGTCATTCCTTATGTATAATTAGCCCTTCAAGAGGTGTACATCAAGTCAAGGTAATATTTATCTTAGAGTTTAGTCCTTATAGGGTAGGGCATGAGCATAGTGGTTTTCATTATAATGTGGACCACTAAGTTCTCTACTCTTTATAACATATAATTACAACTCAAACACTAAACAAAAATTAATCTAAAATCTACATTAAACTATTAATTACTTAGATTAAAACCACCCAATGGTAAGAAATTAAACCATACTTTCAACTCATAACTCAAATATTAATGGCTAGCTCTAACTTATTACACTAGCTTTTGCTCACACCTTAGATTAGTAGGCCACCGATCCATAGACTTAGCCTAAGTTGATGCTTTGTTATGATCTATTGATTTTTCTAGTTTTGTAGTGTAATATTTTAGACTTGATGTTATGATTATTTATGCTCTAGTCTGAATGGTATGTCGTCATTTATTAGATTAATGATATTTTTGTAGGTGGTTGTGCTTGATTAAAAGGGTTGATGTAATAATTAAATTAAATTAAATTAAATGATTTTTGCATGCATGTACTACTTGCCCCTTTAGCATAGCCCATAGGATAGGTGGGCTTGACACTTGTGAGTGCTAAGTCCAATTGTGTGGTATATAATTGGTTGGTGTGTATGTGTGTTATAGCTAACCATTATTTTGCAAATTTATTTTGGATTTCCTTTTTTAAAATTTCAAATATAAGTTTTGTATTAGTATTAGGATTAGAGCCATAAGATTTGTAAAGGATAGAAGGTATATACTTGAGAGGACTTATGATGCTTAGAAGATCCAATATATGGGATATAAGTGAAGATGAAGACCTTTATGGATTTTTTCAGCTTTATTTATGTAATTGTAATATGAGTTGTATAAGGTTTGAGTTTGGTAACCCATTTTTTCTATTTTCTAGGGTGTATAATAGAACCACACCGGCCTTTCATTCCTCTTTTAATTTAATTGAATGTATAGTGTGTTTACTTTGATTATGCATTAAAATTGCATACTTTTTCCTAGTTTTCTTAAAGTACGATGATTGTTGTATGACTTGGATTTCATTAGGCTCTTTAGAATCTTAAATTTTCTATCCGATTAAAATAAATATTTTCAACTTAAAATTCATATAATTCATAACCTCACCATAAAGTCATAGGAATTAATCAATAAAATCAATTTAGATGTTATAAGTCTATGATGAATGTGGATAACGTCATGCATGAATCTTGTCTTGTTTCCTTGAATATAGGGATCTTCACTCATTGCATGATAAGGGAGTGTAGGACCATTAACAACCCCTTGAGTGAAGAACACCCCTCTAGATCATCATGCTTTATTCCAATATACATGTAGGCATATATGTCCACCTAAGCCTAGTCAAAATTGAATAAAATATGTAATTTTTATTACATTAGTCAAGGATATACTTTCATATCAACCATGGTTTAGGCTCTTAAGAAGTGAGTTTAGAACCTTAGACTTTTTTCTAATAAATAAAAACCTACTATCATGCATTCATAAGACCTGACCATATGATTTTAACTCGTAGGACGTGTTAGCTGGCAAACACTCAAAGCAGTTGTAAGTCTAGAAGAGTCAGGATATGTTTACTCTCTCTACTATAAGTGAATCGACACATCCTAATTTTTTTAATAGAGTTAAGTCGAGCTCCTAGCTTATGATAGAGCACTTTAGACATAAGTTCAAGGGTATCCTTTTTCTTCTTTGTTATGGGTGTAAATTCTCACCTCTTATGCATTTTCATAATCTTGTGTTGTTGAAATATAAGCCCTAACTTTCTGATAAAACTATCAAGTCGAATGATTATAATTCTCTAATTCAAAAATATAAAGCCCCGCCATAAGAGATATTAAAGTGCTTATTAGGCTTACTATCATCATGATCACTTTCTACTTACTTTTTTTTAGATTCCACTAAGAACTCTTCCTAATTGATTTCTCCCACTTGATTTCAAAATTATCAAATCTTTGATATTAAGCTTTGAAATCTATAGTAATGTTAGTCAATCACTATAATCGAGAATTTTCTTAAGAGATTCACATCTCCTAAGATGTAATTAACTATAAAGGCTTGCCTATATAGAGAACTTAAGAATATAGCTTAAAATAGATCTTATCTTACTTTATCTATGTAATGCAGAGGAAGAACCTTTTGGTACACGGAGACCCATTGGTCTTAAGAGTCCTTATTAGATGATTTAGTCTATCGTAGGATGATATTTCTATATTCTGAGATAGTATGTCATTTCTTAATGTCATACTCGATTACTTCAATAAGTACCCCGATACATTTATAAAAATTATCAATTTTCCCTTAATAGGCCCATAATCATATAAAGTTCTTGGTAAGTGAAATATGTTATTTCTAACATGATTTGAGGATTAAAAATTATTTGATATGTTTTCTTATTTTAAGTAATATGCTTTCCTAATTTCATAATTATTTAATTAATCAAGTACATTAAATGTTCTCAAAATTTAAAGATTCATTTTTTTAAGTAAAGTTATATTAGATGATTAAACAAAAAAATACTATGAAACAAAATATAAAAAAAAATTAACAATATTGTTATGTAAATAGTGATAAATATAAAAATTTATTTTGAATATTCATAAATTTGATTATTTTCATTTTTAATTTTAAATGTATGAACATAAAATAATGATTTAATTTCTATTACTAAAATTAAGCTTATCTTGAGCAAAAATCTTATTAGAACATTGTATTTGCACTATTAAGTTTAAATTATTTTTTATTGCATTCATGCATTATACTAAAATATATAACTTATTCTATAACTTAATACTACACTCTATATTAGACCTCCAATATTTAATCTATTGCTTTGACTAACATTTAGATTAGCTTATTTCTCTTGGCCATTACTTTGTTTATGCTCTCAATCATACTCATTTGATTGAAAAAATCTTATGGGCCAATCATAAATATAGTGATTTAGTCCATTCATGGTATAGTCACACTCCAATGATCTTATTTTTTTTTTTATGAACTTGGTTGTTATTTGGACTACATTCAATTTGAGTTTGGCTAGTAGTGTGTTAGGTCACATTCTTACTTAACTAAGTCATATTATCTTGATGAAGTCATTCTATAGCTCAGTCATATCCTATGATTGAACACCTATGGATTCCAAGTATAAAATTGTACTTTATATTGTTGCTTCTCTTTTTGAATAAATATTTTATTTAGTTTTACCTTGCACTCAATATATTTAGAATATCATCCTACTTGTCCGAAACTTATCTATCTTCAAGTATTCACACCCAACTTAAATACTTGATGGTCCTAACTTTTTTTAGTCATTTTGACATATTTGCAATCTTCTTAGACATGATGTTGGCACTTTAAGTTAGAATACATCCAATTAGAGCCATGACTTAGTTCCAATTATGATTAATTGAAAATTATTATTAGTTGGTTCATCTAATAATAAAATTGTTTTATTATAATAAGACTTCATATGTTTATTTAATAAGTTTAATTAGCTTAAAGCTTATTATTGTAATTGATAATAAAGTGATAAGTCTTAGGATAATCATATGATAAATGATTTATCTTAATAGATCATTCAAAGTATATGAGTTAATCCTAAGATATACTAAATTTTACATATACTTAGGTGTTATGATAGTTCATAACCCTTTAACCACTTAGCATAAAAATAATGTAGCTAGGTCATCCTGATATGTAAATTCTTTAATACTCAGGATGAGGCATGACCATTGATTTTACTTTTATTCTATAAGAAACATGCATTATCATATAAATGCTATAATGTTATATTATATTTATCTATAATGTTATAATTTGACCCAACCGTTGGTTCGACCCAATTTGACCCATCCCATGTGAGTAATTTAATGTGTTTAAGGAAACATGATTTAGAAGTGATCTTCGATGTTTAAGGAAACATGATTTAGAAGTGATCTTCGATGTTTGAATCGATCGGGAATTTGACCCATCCCATGTGAGTAATTTAATGTGTTATCCCATGGGTCAAATTGGGTCGAACCAACGGTTGGGTCATGTTCAAATGATGATTTGGGATGTTTAGGTTCAATTGGTTTGGTTTAATTTGAAGTGGATTTAGATTTGGCTCATATAGGATCATATGGGTCAAATGGGCTAAGTTGACCAATTTGGTCAAATTGACTAAATTGGCTTTAGTTAGGTGTTGGTTTAGGTTCAATTGGTGATTTTAAGATGATTGTAGGTGTTGAATTCAAATAATTTGGATTTGGGAATGATTTGGTTCAGTTGAATCCTTTAGGCCAATTTAGGCTAAATGGATCAATTGGGTTCAATCAAGATCTTGATCATGTTCAATAAATAATTTTTGATTGATTTGAGTCATTGGCTTCAATCAATTTGGATTAGATTGAGATTTGATTCAATTTGCCCCTTTAGGTCAAATGGGTCAAAAGGGGCCAAATTGACTTGGTTATGTCCAATTGGTGGTCAAATCATTTGTAACACTCAATTTATAATTGATTGGAAGCAATGGTTTCAATTAATTGAGTTTGGAATGAAGTTTGGTTCATTTTGGTTCATAAAGGCTAATTGGGTCAACTTTGGTCAAGTGGCCAATTGGACTTAGTAAGACCCAATTGACTGTAATTGGGTAATCATGGATGATCAACAATCATTATAGAAGGTATTGGATGAGTTGGTTCAATCCAATTTGGGTTGGATTGGACTTTGGATCAATTGGATCCTTTAGCTCACTTTAGGTTAAGTGAACCAAATGGGACAATTGAGTTGGATTGATGGAATTGAGTGTTTAGTTGAGTTCAATGATGGGTTTGATATTGATTGTTGGCTTTGATTGTAATTGTTCTGGGTTTAATTAAATTTTGGCTCATTTTGACATTTTGGGTTCAAATGGGCTAGCTTGGATTAATTGAAATGATTTGGTCAATTAGTTTGATTGTAGATTTTGGAAGAACTTGGAATGATGATTTGAATGGTTGGAGTGCTTCTATGAAAATCAATTGGGTTTTGTTTAGTTAAAGGAATTTTGGGTTGAGTCCATAGGATTGGATCATGGTGTTAATATGGGTTTGGGTTCTAATCATTTTTGCTTAGAGCTTGGATATGAAAAAAAATTCAATTTTGGTTTGGTTATATTAATTTAAGGTTTAGTTTGGAATGATTGGATAGGTATAGGTTTGGTTTATGCCATAGGATTGGTAGGACCTACTCACCCTAGGATATCCCTTCCTATATCTCTAGGCTTAGGTTTAGTGTTTACCTAAATCACTAGAAGTTTCCTATGATTAGGGAAGTTCTAGTGTCTAGAAGGTTCTGAAGTCTAAGATAGGGAGGAAGAGTCCTTACTCCAAAAGTAAGGTCAACAGTCATCAACTTTTCATAATGAATACTAAGATACCTTGCATAATATAGGAAAATAGTAGGTCATTCAATCACTAAGAACATGAAATTCAACTTCAAACCCTAGCTCCATCAAAATCAAACCAAAATAGATAAAATAGGAAGTAGAAGACAAACTAAAGCTAATAATTGAAATTCTTAAACCTCAGCTATAGAAGTTTCCCCTTCTTCCTCGATTACGAGTCTACCAAAATTACCACGTTGATAGAGGCTATGATACAATGTCAATAAGGAATGACTAGGGTGTGATTGGGAAAATATGGGACTAGGTTCTTACCTCTTAAAGAGTTGGAGTTAGACTCAAAGTTAGGAACTTAGAGAATCGAAGATCTTCACCTCTTTGTTACGTGAGGCGTGAACGACTAGGGAAAAATGACAGAAAAGCTTGAAGCATCAGTTGAAGGCTCAAAGCATTCAAAAAATAAAAATTAAATAAAGTTTTAAACCCTTCTTTTATATGGTTTGTGGGTTTAACAGTTCGGGTCACATGAATCATCTCAATTCATAACTCATGTACTCATGAAAAGCATACGACAGGCCAATGGCTAATTGCCTAATTAGCCAAATTTATCAATATTTAATAACTAATTGAATTTTTTATTAACCCAAGATTTTTTTTAATTTAAATCAAACTGAAAATTGAAAACCAAACAAACAAAAAACCAAAAATTGAACAATAATTTTTCAAACTGAACTAGTTTGTCTAAATAAGCTCTATTTAGTTTATTTTTTTGGGTCAAAACAACTAATGCACACCTATACACATCAAACCCATTTAATCACAAAGTCATAGGTGACTTCAAGCACATATAACCAAACACAAGCCAAGCACAATTGGCCAAATGACCTAGTTGGTGCACTTGACCCAGTTAAGCCCATTTGGCCCAGTCAAAGCATTTTGACCCGAACCTTGATTAAAGCCAATTTGATCATAGCCAATTAATCTAATATCATTCCAATCACCAACCATATCCAAATCACACCTAATTAAGGTATAATTTGACCAATTGGTCTAATTGACCAAGTTGACCCATTTGGGCTAGAGGAGCTAAACTCTAAATTGATTTAAACCACTTGGAACTAACCTTACCCAGATCATTCCCAACCTAAAGCAAACATAATTGAAGCCTAATCTAAATTAAATTTGATCAATCAATTCACTTAACTTATTTGGCTCAATTTTACTTGAAAGGATTAAATTGAACCAAACTTTGATTCAATCCAAATTAAGTTGAACCAATCATTGCAACCACACTCGAAATGATCATTAAATATGTCTTGAAACTTAGGTGATCCTAATCCTTTGACCTAATCCAACCCAATTTGACCTAAAGGATCAAATTGAGCCAAAATTCAATCTGCTTTAAATTGAACCAAACAATCACTTACAATTGATCTAAAATTGATCCTTGAACACCTCCTAATAATTGAACCCAATTGATCAATTTGACTCAATTAATACAACCTGACCCAAGTTGAGTAAAATATACTTAAATCTAAATTAAATCAAACCACCACCTACAATGAACCTTAAAGTAATAATTTAAGTATACCTCAACTCTCGATTTCAACAGATTTGGCCAAATTGACTAACCAAACTCATTTGACCCATATGAACCAAAATTAGTCAAATTAAAATTTACTTTGCATTGGATCAAACCAAATACACCAACACACTCCTAATTATCATTTGAACATAATCCAATAACCCCTTTTGCCCAATTTGGTCAATTGGTCAACCTAGCCCAATTGAAGTCAAATTGACCTAAATTGGTCACATTGAGGCAAACTCAAACAAACTTGGCATGACTCTTTTTTAGGTACCCTTAGACCTGCTCAAGTGGTCACAACCCAAGGTGAACTAGAATTAGCCCAAACTAAGTGAATAAAGTCGCCATATATGATAAAAATCCAAAATCGAAAGGTCTAACCCCTCCTTTTGGCCAAGACAACACTCTTAGTATTTGTTGAGCTCAATTTAACTGACCCAAACTAATTGAAGGTTGATTTGCTCAGCCCTTGACCATTACAATCCATGGACACAAGGTGACAACCTTTTGTTCAACCACCATGGCTTATCTACTTTGCCACTAACTACCAAACTTCTCAAGCAACTAGAGGAGGGCCAAGTCATCATTCCCATCTCATTTTAAACCACCCCCACTACCTAGATCGACTTCCATAGCATGAACCAACCCAAATGGGTGGTTATGAGGAGAGAGTATATACTTTCCCAGCCCCCCAAACTCAACACACATTATCAAAAGCCTCCCACACATAGTTCCCTGATCCTAGAGCTCCCCATGCTCTCCATCATCGACAAGACTAAGCTCCCTCAAACCCGAATGCCTCCACATTCCCAACTCCACCAAACATCACACCACCTCATTTAAATCTTCCCACACCTTCCCTACACTTTGACGAATTGAAACGAATCAAGAAATACTCGATTCAATGACCAAAGCATCGAGTTATAATGAACTCTAACAAACTCACAGTAGTTTATGGTCTCTAAAGCAACTGGCGAGAAGTCAAGGGAGGACTTCAATAGAAGGAATTTTCCTCTTCAAGGTGAAGCTATCGCGCACATTGGACTGCTAGTCTTGAGCTCTAGCAAGGTATTCTCTCTCAAACCATAGAATACCTTAGAACTCTTGGTATTTTGTGAAGTAAATTCTATCATTAGCCCAATCAAGCTATATAAATCAATAGGTTTTCATCCTTTGAATATTTTGGATTAATTTTCCTCTTCAATTTGAGCTCTAATAGCTCAGATTAAGTGTCAAAAGGTGAACGGTCTCTGTCTCTCACCGAAGAAAGGGGACGAATCACGCATTGTCCATTCAGCATAATTAGAATGGATGGCCATGATAAAATGTGTTAGATATATTTAATTTAATTCTTTAATATTATAGGATTAGTCTCTACCATTCGATCGAATGGCTCTAATTAAATATGTCCACTGTCGGCTAAGTCAGCTACCACATGAGACGTTTTAAGTAACGAATCACACGATGCCACATGTAAAGCATTGTCGCTTTAGCACCGACGTGATGCCAACTATATGCTTAGGTTAATTAAGACTTCAAATTAATCTAATTATTCAAAACCTTCAAAATTATAACTAATTATAAAAAATGTCTAAATAATATAAATAAATACTCTGTAGAAAGCTTAGATATCGAGAAATTTTAAAAAATAAAAGTCCTAATTTTTACCCACTGAATTATGATAAATAGTGTTTTAATAAAATTAACCATTAATTATATCTCAAATTAATTTGAAAATTATGGGGAACATTCTTGAGGATATTCCCTACCTCCCATAATTATTTCAAGTTAATTTGATTGATTAATTAAAAGATATTATTTTCTTATGCCTAGGTTATTAATTAGCTCAATTAATTAATTTTTAAATAATTAAAAAATAATTAAGTGGTTCTTTGATGTTCAATCATTAATGATTGACATCAAAGATCTCTTAGAAATTTTTTTAACTTTTTAATTATAATTAATTTGAAACATTGCACTTTTGGGTATCTTATCAATTAAATAATATAATTAATTGATCTAGAACTAAGAGAAATTCATAATTAATTATCTATGATCCAAAAAATTATGAATAAACTATCCCTATGTTCATATAAGTGATAACTTGGGAATGAAATCAGAATCCTCAATTAGTTTGGGATATTTGGAGTGTAATTACCTAATTATGAAACTTTTAAATAGTGTAATTACTAACTTTGTGTAAGCTCAAATGACTTAAAAAATTTTTTATTTATTTTTGTTGTCTTTATGCTTATTTAGAAAATTTTATAGAATTTTTGTGCTTACGCTTTGTGAATATTTACATTTTAGAGATTAATGGGCCTAATCTTAATATTTAATAATTAATAAATTAAGAAGTTTATAAATATTATAAAAGTTAATTTAAAATTTATTAAACAATAGAAAAGAATATTAGAAAAATCAAACTCAAAGCGTAAACATATTTAGCTCAATTAATTCCACCTTAAATATCTCTTAATTAATTCTTAAACAAATCGACTAAGTAATACATGCCTTAAGCATGAGTGAATCTTGAATGTGTATGCCTTCTCTTGGGACTAATGAACATATGAGATAATCTTATTGGATGTGCCTTCACCATGCTTGGAAGATTTTTAGTGTGTATCATCTCATGCATGTAGTTATAAGCCTTAATCAAGTGAGAGCTCGAAAGTTTAATCTTTGATTTTGAAATCACTTAGAAAAGTAATAAGATAGGTAACATCCTTCATGTCAAGCATTCATGTAGGTTATTACTCATGCTATATTCATATAAAATCATATGTTTGGCACAAATCTAAAGTATATAGACGGTACAACCGAGGGTGCACACTTATTAAGTTAGCCCAAAGGAGTCATTCCACTAGTTTAAGAAAGCCATGTACCTTTGATTAGTGCACAATTCATTTGATATTTATGTCCATTCAAGGAGCAAAGATTCATAACATAAATATGTTCATAAATTTTATAGATGATTGGACATTGATGACACGTGACTATTAAGTTATCCTAAAGGAAGTTTAGTAATCTCGCCTCCCAGCTTTAACAAAGCCAACATATCATTAGTGCACAATTTATTTGGGATGCATGTTCATGGAAGAAGCATAGATTTATGATAGCATATTCATATGCATATAAGGTTTATAGTCGGACACCAAGGGTCCACAGTTATTAAGTTAGCCCAATGAAAGTTTTATAACCTTATCCTCAGTAGTTTAAAAATGCTACATACTTATGATTGGAGCACAATTTATTTGAGATGCATGTTCATTCAAGAAGCATGGATTCATCACATAAGCATAAGAAATGGACACCCGAGGGTGCAAGACTATTAAGTTAGCCCAAATGGGTTTTATAACCTCATCCCCCTAGTTTAATAAAGCCACTTACCTATGCATTACAAATCACTAAATGGCTAGAATTTTATGTATGCATGCCATTCACTAATCACTAAATGTAACTCTAAATCATAACATAAATATGTTTATCTCCATTCAATACATAAATATGCATACCCATCATGTTCATTAATTAAAGAATGAAGCATAGGAAAATTCGTATACCAAAAGTCATTCCTTATGTATAATTAGCCCTTCAAGAGGTGTACATCAAGTCAAGGTAATATTTATCTTAGGAGTTTAGTCCTTATAGGGTAGGGCATGAGCATAGTGGTTTTCATTATAATGTGGACCACTAAGTTCTCTACTCTTTATAACATATAATTACAACTCAAACACTAAACAAAAATTAATCTAAAATCTACATTAAACTATTAATTACTTAGATTAAAACCACCCAATGGTAAGAAATTAAACCATACTTTCAACTCATAACTCAAATATTAATGGCTAGCTCTAACTTATTACACTAGCTTTTGCTCACACCTTAGATTAGTAGGCCACCGATCCATAGACTTAGCCTAAGTTGATGCTTTGTTATGATCTATTGATTTTTCTAGTTTTGTAGTGTAATATTTTAGACTTGATGTTATGATTATTTATGCTCTAGTCGAATGGTATGTCATTTATTAGATTAATGATATTTTTGTAGGTGGTTGTGCTTGATTAAAAGGGTTGATGTAATAATTAAATTAAATTAAATTAAATGTTTTTTGCATGCATGTACTACTTGCCCCTTTAGCATAGCCCATAGGATGGTGGGCTTGACACTTGTGAGTGCTAAGTCCAATTGTGTGGTATATAATTGGTTGGTGTGTATGTGTGTTATAGCTAACCATTATTTTGCAAATTTATTTTGGATTTCCTTTTTTAAAATTTCAAATATAAGTTTTGTATTAGTATTAGGATTAGAGCCATAAGATTTGTAAAGGATAGAAGGTATATATGAGAGGACTTATGATGCTTAGAAGATCCAATATATGGGATATAAGTGAAGATGAAGACCTTTATGGATTTTTTCAGCTTTATTTATGTAATTGTAATATGAGTTGTATAAGGTTTGAGTTTGGTAACCCATTTTTTCTATTTTCTAGGGTGTATAATAGAACCTGGCCACACTGGCCTTTCATTACTCTTTTAATTTAATTGAATGTATAGTGTGTTTACTTTGATTATGCATTAAAAATTGCATACTTTTTCCTAGTTTTCTTAAAGTACGATGATTGTTGTATGACTTGGATTTCATTAGGCTCTTTAGAATCTTAAATTTTCTATCTGATTAAAATAAATATTTTCAACTTAAAATTCATATAATTCATAACCTCACCATAAAGTCATAGGAATTAATCAATAAAATCAATTTAGATGTTATAAGTCTATGATGAATGTGGATAACGTCATGCATGAATCTTGTCTTGTTTCCTTGAATATAGGGGATCTTCACTCATTGCATGATAAGGGGAGTGTAGGACCATTAACAACCCCTTGAGTGAAGAACACCCCTCTCCTAGATCAGCTCATAGCTTTATTCCAATATACATGTAGGCATATATGTCCACCTAAGCCTAGTCAAAATTGAATAAAATATGTAATTTTTATTACATTAGTCAAGGATATACTTTCATATCAACCATGGTTTAGGCTCTTAAGAAGTGAGTTTAGAACCTTAGACTTTTCTAATAAATAAAACCTACTATCATGCATTCATAAGAGACCATATGATTTTAACTCGTGGGGCGTGTTAGGCAAACACTCAAAGCAGTTGTAAGTCTAGAAGAGTCAGGATATGTTTACTCTCTCTACTATAAGTGAATCGACACATCCTAATTTTTTTAATAGAGTTAAGTCGAGCTCCTAGCTTATGATAGAGCACTTTAGACATAAGTTCAAGGGTATCCTTTTTCTTCTTTGTTATGGGTGTAAATTCTCACCTCTTATGCATTTTCATAATCTTGTGTTGTTGAAATATAAGCCTAACTTTCGATAAAACTATCAAGTCGAATGATTATAATTCTCTAATTCAAAAATATAAAGCCATAAGAGATATTAAAGTGCTTATTAGGCTTACTATCATCATGATCACTTTCTACTTACTTTTTTAGATTCCACTAAGAACTCTTCCTAATTGATTTCTCCCACTTGATTTCAAAATTATCAAATCTTTGATATTAAGCTTTGAAATCTATAGTAATGTTAGTCAATCACTATAATCGAGAATTTTCTTAAGAGATTCACATCTCCAGATGTAATTAACTATAAAGGCTTGCCTATATAGAGAACTTAAGAATATAGCTTAAAATAGATCTTATCTTACTTTTATCTATGTAATGCGAGGAAGAACCTTTTGGTACACCATTGGTCTTAAGAGTCCTTATTAGATGATTTAGTCTATCGTAGGATGATATTTCTATATTCGAGATAGTATGTCATTTCTTAATGTCATACTCGATTACTTCAATAAGTACCGATACATTTATAAAATTATCAATTTTCCCTTAATAGGCCCATAATCATATAAAGTTCTTGGTAAGTGAAATATGTTATTTCTAACATGATTTGAGGATTAAAAATTATTTGATATGTTTTCTTATTTTAAGTAATATGCTTTCCTAATTTCATAATTATTTAATTAATCAAGTACATTAAATGTTCTCAAAATTTAAAGATTCATTTTTTTAAGTAAAGTTATATTAGATGATTAAACAAAAAAAATACTATGAAACAAAATATAAAAAAAAAATTAACAATATTGTTATGTAAATAGTGATAAATATAAAAATTTATTTTGAATATTCATAAATTTGATTATTTTCATTTTTAATTTTAAATGTATGAACATAAAATAATGATTTAATTTCTATTACTAAAATTAAGCTTATCTTGAGCAAAAATCTTATTAGAACATTGTATTTGCACTATTAAGTTTAAATTATTTTTTATTGCATTCATGCATTATACTAAAATATATAACTTATTCTATAACTTAATACTACACTCTATATTAGACCTCCAATATTTAATCTATTGCTTTGACTAACATTTAGATTAGCTTATTTCTCTTGGCCATTACTTTGTTTATGCTCTCAATCATACTCGTTTGATTGAAAAAATCTTATGGGCCAATCATAAATATAGTGATTTAGTCCATTCATGGTATAGTCACACTCCAATGATCTTTTTTTTTTTTTTATGAACTTGGTTGTTATTTGGACTACATTCAATTTGAGTTTGGCTAGTAGTGTGTTAGGTCACATTCTTACTTAACTAAGTCATATTATCTTGATGAAGTCATTCTATAGCTCAGTCATATCCTATGATTGAACACTTATGGATTCCAAGTATAAAATTGTACTTTATATTGTTGCTTCTCTTTTTGAATAAATATTTTATTTAGTTTTACCTTGCACTCAATATATTTAGAATATCATCCTACTTGTCCGAAACTTATCTATCTTCAAGTATTCACACCCAACTTAAATATTGATGGTCCTAACTTTTTTTAGTCATTTTGACATATTTGCAATCTTAGACATGATGTTGGCACTTTAAGTTAGAATACATCCAATTAGAGCCATGACTTAGTTCCAATTATGATTAATTGAAAATTATTATTAGTTGGTTCATCTAATAATAAAATTGTTTTATTATAATAAGACTTCATATGTTTATTTAATAAGTTTAATTAGCTTAAAGCTTATTATTATTGATAATAATAAAGTGATAAGTCTTAGGATAATCATATGATAAATGATTTATCTTAATAGATCATTCAAAGTATATGAGTTAATCCTAAGATATACTAAATTTTACATATACTTAGGTGTTATGATAGTTCATAACCCTTTAACCACTTAGCATAAAAATAATAAGCTAGGTCATCCTAATATGTAAATTCTTTAATACTCAGGATGAGGCATGACCATTGATTTTACTTTTATTCTATAAGAAACATGCATTATCATATAAATGCTATAATTTTATATTATATTTATCTATAATGTTATATTTTTGGTGTGCTTTAATGCTTTTATTTAGTCTTAAGGAATTTTTATTATTTGTATTTTTAGAATTTTATATGTACAATAAACTATATGTAAAGTTTTCCATCCAATATAAACCAATCAGATTCACGATGAATAGTGTACAATGTGAACTAAGAGAAATAACTTATACTTTATTATCTAAATTATTTGAGCTAATTAAGTAGAACTCGAGTATTCTTTTTAAAATTTATTCTAGATATGTATAAATAGATTGTCTAGTCGTAGTGATCTATTACTCATTCTTTTATAACCAGTACAACACAATGATTATTTTGTCAACTTATTATTATCACTTTCTTATTGCAATATAATTATCTTAGCTATAGATAATTTTATGCTAAGCTCATAGAATAAAATATATTCTATGATATTTAATAAAATTATAAACAACTTTAATATTAATTAAGAAAATACTTCAAATTTAAAATTAAGGCTCTTTCGAGTCAAATTTATAATTTAATTTTTCCTCTTATAACTCTTGGAGGAGGTATTAGATAGAGCTAGCTAGTGATCAAAACCTCCAAACCTTAATGCACATTCATAATATGGCCAAGTATAGCTTACATTAGATGTTCTCACTTAAGAACACATATCCTACATTACATATCATATTTTTTAAGATAAAGTCTTACCTAAGCATGATTTTAATTATGCTTAAGTGGTCACATTATGTCAGTAGTGACAGCCTACCCATACATTAAGTCCAAAGTTGAGTAGTCATAATTGTGTTTAATTGGGCTATCTCATTTCTCTTCTTTCCATAAGCATTTTTCTACATATGTGAAGATTTTAAGCCTTACAACTTTTTTATAGCTTTTTCTTAGAAAATATTTATCTATAATATCTTCAATTTTCTTTTCTTAGTTCAATGTCATGAGGCTAACTCTACAAGATGCAATTCATGATTATTGAATGATCATTTCATAGTTGGGTTGGTTCAACTACCTTTCTATATAAATGGCATTGAGCTTGACAACCTAGGATGATGAATTCATGAAATCTAGATTAATGTTATCTCTATGTCTCTTGAACTCTTTCCTTTATCCATCTACAACTTTGAGCCAATCATACTTTTTATCAAATCTTTAGTATTTTAGTGATTATTATCACATAGGCTTTTTATATATTGGAATATCATATCTCTTGATTACAATGATTTACACTCTGTTTTGTTTATTAATAGTCAGTAAATGGATTATTATATTAGGACAATAATCATTAAATCATGAGCCCTCCTTACTAAACACAAATATTAAAATTAAAATAAATATATGTTCCCATTTATTGAAAGTTTACGTTGAAGGTGTTATTGAGTGTAATTAACCAAAAAGAGACTAATCCCTAAGAAAAATTAGGTAAGCTACATTTTTTCGATGTTTTTACTTATTAACTTGAAGATATATCTATAAATAAAAATTTATCATTAATTCAGATGAGATGTAATGATATTATGGTCTTCCTTCATCTCCTCTTGTAATATTTTAATTATATATATATATATATATATATTAAATTTATTTTTGAAAGTTTTCAACTAGAGAAATTGCATCAAGAGTTGTGTTTTATGAGGTAGATTGTTTATGACGTATCATTACCTCTATATTTTTAGACAATAAGCTTATTTTGTTTGAAAATAAATTTTTATGATAGTGTTAAAAATTGGTTCATTTAAGTACATATTTATTCAAGCATGGCTTCAGCTTGCCTCAAGCTTACTTTTTTTTTTTTTGTGATCATTAAGATGTAAACAAGTACCTTATTTGGAAACATAATTTGGCCTTCTTGGGCTAAGCCTATTAAGCCTTCATGAACTAATTTTATTGAGTTAAAGAAAAAAAAAATTTAATTTAACAAGCTTTAAATAATATAATTATTTATTAATTTTGTTTAAAACTTGATTTTGGACAGCTTCCCACTTGGCCATCTCGGCTACAAGTTCAACAATTCAACTTAATCTTATACAAATAATGAACAATACTAACTTAAATCTTCATAATGCTGTGAAATTAAATATCTAAATATAAGACATAATCCAAATGATCATGAATGAACCTTAATCAAGTTTTATATTAAGTATTATATAAAATATTATATTTAGCTTAAATTAATTAAGTTTTTAACTATCTTATTGATGAGCTTTAAATGATATTATTTATGATCATAAATAAATAAAGAAGATATTTAAACTTGTTAGTTCAATAACATAATATTTATAAATGTAGTCAACTTTATTTGATTAGTTAATCAAAAAAATTTGAATGAGCACATATTGAGCCGAGAAATGAGTTGCATATTGAATGTTTGAATCATTTGCAGCCCTACATAAAAACATAATAATTACTAGTGAGATTGAACATGAATGTTTAATAATGAATAAAGGCATGTGAGGTGAATTTTTATGGGTGTTTTGATTCAAAGTTATTAAATTAGAAGTTTGTCAAAATTACATGATATTTTGCTGGACTATATAATACTCAAAAGAGAATTTATAAGATGGTGGGAAATTCTCAAGAGTAGCAAACAACAACATAACATGGATAGCCTGTATGTTGTGATAGCATACCCTATTAAGAACAGAAGCATGTTAAATATAAGAAATTAATTTGTTGGTATGATGATTAGATGAAGGTGTGATTACCCAGGGGTAAAAGGTGAAAATTTTATGTAAGGAGACTCACAAGAGATATAAAAACACTTCAACTTATATAATAAATATAATAAAACATAGAATCAAGTGCAATCTCTTATATTTTATTAAGTAAAGATTAGAAAATAAAGTAACAAAAGCATTACAAAAAAATTTTAAAAGTTGATATGCAGATCTATATGTAGTTGTTACATATTTTCAATTAAGCCACTACTTATATTATGTAAGGTATCATATTTATGTTATATAAAGTAGTAGAAAATAAACTAGACCTAAAGGCAATAGTTATTAAAAACTGAAGACTTTGGAAAAACACAATATGTATATGGTTGTTACGATCTTGCAAAGACTAAGGTTAAAATCTTATCACTAAGTGACGTCTATAAGAAACAACATGCTTTATAGTGAAAGAGCAAATGAGACATAAGAAAGCAAGTATAATTGACTGCCATTTAAATAGCTTCAATATAAAATGAATTGTGGCTAGTATTAGGTGGATAAGCTTACTTCTAATAGCCTTATTTTTTGGGATTACTATTAGCCTTTAATCACTATATATAGTTAGAAATAAAAAAACATGATGGCTCTAAATTATTATATATATATGGTCATTATGTGTTAAAAATTGTTGGTCAATGATCATAATGTTTGGAAGAACTTTTGCATGCAAAAGCTGAATGTGACCTACCTCTGTGAGTTTTGTTCTCTATTTAATGATCAAAAGCACCTATTGACCTCACTTTTGTAGTGAGGATTGGTCACTGCCATCCCAAGCCTAGGATTCTTCTAGACACTTAGGTTTCATTAGTGTTAGGACACTTCTAGTAGTGGAGAAACTAAACCCAAGCCTAGAGACTTGTAGGGCTTCACCTACCCTAAGGCTTAAATTGGCACTCATACCCATAAATTCCTTTGAACCTTAACCAAATGATTGAAACCTCAACCGAGACCAATCAATTGACCTTGATTGAATTTAATTTTCAATCCATGCTCTAAGCCAAATTAATTTGAACCTTAACTCAAGATAACCCACTTCAATCCTATCACTCCATTCAAACCAATCTAACAAAATAAAACTCAATTTATTTCCTCAATCATTCTAATTATCCAATGGATCATTTCAAACAATTCCAACACTTGTAGTCAAGCCAATTAAATCAATTAGACTTAAATAACCCAAGTTAGCCCATTTGACTTAAAAGGTTAAAATGAACCAAACCCCAATCGAACCCAAGTCAATAGAAGTTAAAGCCACTAATCAGTTTCAAATTCATCATTGAATATATTCAAACCATCCATAGCCTCAATTAGTCCAAATTGACTTGACCAAACCACTTAACCCGAAGCGACCTAAAAAGCCTAATTAGACCAAGCTTCAATCAAACTCTTGTTGGATCAAATCAAGCTATCCAATCAATTCATTAAAGATTGTAGGTCACTTTTGAATACTCTACTACAATCAATTGGACTTAACTAAGCCAATTTATCCCCTTAACCAAAGTTGACCCAAAGTGAGCTAAAACACCAAATTGGGCCAATTCATGTTCTAAGGCAAATTAATTGCATCCACAAATTGAATATTGAGCATGACTCTACCACTAATTGAAGCCAAACCTAACCAAGATAATTTGGCCTCTTAACTCCAGTTGACTCGATTTGATCTAAAGGGCCAAATTGGGCCAAGTCAAATCCTAAACTAAATTAGTTGAAACCAATACTTCTATTCAATCACTAATTCGATATTGGCATGATCCAACCTTTAATTGGACCCAATTCAGTTAACCCAACCCAATTGACATACTTAACCCAATTTGACATAAAGGGTCAAATTGAACCAAATCACTCCCTAATCCAAATCAATTCAAATCAACTCTTCCAATCAATCACTAATGATCAATTGAACATGTACCTAACCCATGCTCAATCCAATTTGACCAATTTGGTCAAATTGGTCAACATGATTCATTTGACCCAAATTGAACCATATAAACCAAATCCAAATTTAACCCAATTGAACTAAGTCAATTGCACTAACTCATTCCAAATGACAAATTAAACTTAACCAAACTTCACTTTTACCCAATTTAGTCAAAATGGTTAACTTAGCTCAATTGAGCCCATTTCACCTACATGGATCAAATTGAGTCAAACCCAACCAAACCAAGTCTAAACCCACTCATCCTTAGGTCACCATGGGCCTCCCCAAGTGGCCTCAACCCATGGTGAAACCGGGTTGGCTCAAACCCATTGAACCAAGCCCTCCAAATGGGACAAAATTTTCATTTGGAAGGATTCTCCACCTCCCCATGCCTTGGCAACATCTTTATCTTTTCTAGGACAGAGGACCACTAACCCAACCTAACCCAAGGTTGTTGGGTTCAGCTTTTGGCCTAGAGATGGTAAGCTCACCCATGGGCAACCATTGGTCCACCTAAGGAGGAGTGTGC
Source organism: Cymbidium sinense (assembly GCA_021442155.1). Classification (NCBI taxonomy): domain Eukaryota; kingdom Viridiplantae; phylum Streptophyta; class Magnoliopsida; order Asparagales; family Orchidaceae; genus Cymbidium; species Cymbidium sinense. Next base: position 191,355,905 of record CM038221.1, read on the forward strand.
ACTCCATAGCAGCCCACTACACTCCCTTAGCCTCTCACACACATCCATTTCAGCAGTCCCCTGCCACCTCTGGCCACATACTCCAGTCAGATGATTATCAAAGGCTAAGCCAATCTCAGCCCTTAGTTTAGTTGGGAAGGAGAGTATACTCCTCCCTATCCATTCAAATTCAACATGCACCTTCCTCAGAGTATTTTGCATAGTCACAAACTTTCCCATGAGCTCCCCATGCACCCCATCATCGGTGAAACCAAGCTCCACCTACACCCAAGAGCTCCATCCATCCAACCACACCAAATCTCCACCAAAACCAAATTAACTTTTCTTACAACTTCACCACACTCGGTGAATAAAAATGAATTGATTCCCAATCGATTCGACCAACAGAAGGCATCCCTAGACCAACTCTGGTGGCTTCCATGATGGTACTTGGTCCATAAACTGACCAGCGGGGAGACAACTCAAGATCTTCTCAATAGGGCTTCATCTCTTCAAGATGAAGCTACCTCTATCGACAGACCACCAGTCTCTAGCTCTAGTGAGGTAAAAATTTAGCAACCATAGATTTGGCCATTAGGTGCTGGTCTTTTTCTAAATGAAATATGATTTAATGCGATTTCCACTGTAAGATCTCCTTAGATCTCTTCCTTGATCATTTTGGATTTGATTTTTCCATCACACGAGCTTCGACAAGCTCAGATCGAGCGGTGGAAGGTGGACGGTGTCTGTATTCTGGCACTCACAGGATGACGGATCACCGGTGGTCTATTTCGCATGATTAGAATGGACGGTCGTGGTTAATGTTATAAATCTTGATTTAATCCTTTAGTAATCACAAGATTAACCTCGATCATCTAATCAGAGATCAGGCGACCAAGACAAGTTAGTGGTTGTGTCGACCGTTTTAAATAACCAATACCACAACACACGTGGAAAGTGCTGCCGTGTTAGCGTCCACGTGACACCGTCGATTTAAAATGGCTTAATTAGGTTTAAAAATGTATTTAAATATCCAAAACATAAAAAAATCATAACTAATTGTAGAAAAATCCAAAAATATAAATAAACCCATTTTGGAAAGTTTAGAGAGGAGAATTTAATAAAAATAAAATTTCTAATTAATATTTAATGAACAATGCTTAATTAAAGTTTGAAGCTTAGGTTAATTATTTTAATTAAAGCTAAATTACTGGGCTAATTAATTCCAAATTTGGCATGTTGATTCAATGGGATGTTCTCTACCGCTCAAATTTTTCTTGGAATTATTTGTCATGTGGTTTGGGAAATTCCAAAATTTCAATCCTATTTACCCTCTTTAAATAATTTAACAATTATTAAAATTAATGAACAGTAAAATTGGGTAATTAATGTTAATTATGTAAACAATGTGGATAACGTGGGAATTAATTAGGAACCACTTTCCTAATTGTATCCACTTATATTACATTAAAGGATTTAATTAATATGCTTAATAATTAAGAGTAAATGAAGAAAAAATTAATAGTGAAATATAAATGAAATCAATTTTAGTAATCAAGTGCAACCCATTAACCCCTATATGTGTGTAACAACATAAAGTCATTAAAAAATTATGATTTTCCAATTAGTGTGGGAAAATTATAACAGTATTTATATTAAATCTTTTCTTCTTTAATTTCATTAATTCTTTAACATAAGCCTAATTGCTTTAAATTAATTTCGGTGCATTGCAAATTTTATTATTCCCAAAGCATATCGTGGAAGGCTCATGCTTAAGTAGTTAATCAAATTAAAGTGGCTAGGGAACGGTGATCAAATGGATATAATTAATATATTGAACTTAACTAATCCATAAAATACATTTAAATTTCTTTTCTTTAACATCTTAAATAGCCAACATGGGATGGAGTGAATTCTAAGCATTGTTTCTCCTCTTTAGTTTTTTTAACAACTTGAATATTAAAAGTAAGCATTAAAGAAACTTTGATTATATTTAAGGGATGTTTATCTAACTTGATTGTCCTTAAGTTCTAATGAAATTAAGTATGTTATGCGGTGATGTTAAATTACTTCATTTCAAATTATCATAAATGTGCTTGTCATGTGCTTTATATATTCATGTTTTAAAATTAAAATAATATGATTGTATTTAAATTCACATGTTTGAAATGTTTAAATGTTAATGAATTATCATTTTATAAAATTTTCAAACATTTATTATTAAAAAAATATTATAAAATATATATAATATTTAAATATATTTATATATAATATATACATAAAAAAATATATATATATATATATATATATATCTTATCAAAATATTAAAAAGAAATTAAAGGAAAGAGTGTGGATATTGATTGATATGAAAAATATGGAGTATCATTCATGTGATTGTGACTTAATTTTATCTTATATATATCTTTCATGTTTGGATAAGATTCATTAATATAATATATATATATATATATATATATATATATTCATGAATATTAAAGAAATTAAAGCAATAATAATCTACTTTTCGAAATTGACTTAGGTTAGGGATAAAAGAGTCAAATCTCTTTGTTCTCTTCATAATGATTAAATCTTAAATAAAAAGTGAACAAAATAAAATTGCATAAGTTAAAACTCAATCAAGCTACTATTAGACTGAAAGTGAAACCATTCCCAATGGGTAATTTAAATAATCCTAAACTTTAGAGAATTATAATCCTAAAGCTAAATCAAGGCACACCCCACTAAATCTTAGCACACACTTTAGAATGCTAAGTCACTGATCCTAAGATTAGGCTAAGCCGGTGTATGTTGTGATGACATATTTTATTTAGTGATGTAATATTTTAGTCTAGATGTTAGGATTATTTGTGCGTAGACTGGATGTTAGCTTGTTATTAGCCTAATGATATTTTATGCAGGGGATTGTGCTTGAGGGACTATTGTAATAATAAATAAATATAAAATGTTTTTGCTTACAGGTGTTGCTTATGTCTCTAAGTATAATCTAATTAGTGTAGGTGGGTTTGGTTACCCAAGTGCAGGGTGCTAAGTCCAAATATGTGAAATATAACTGCTTATTTGTATGTCTATTTAGCTAATATTAATTTTGTAGGTGTAATTAGATTTTATTTTTTCATAAAGATGCAGTTTTTTTTGTAATAGGGTTAGGATTAATGTTATAAGGTTTTGGATGAGCACTAGCTAGAAGGCAAAGACCTAGGATGCCCTGTGAAGCCTAAAGAAAACTAATCTAATGAAGGAAATAAGAATAAGAATTGAAGACCCCCATAGTATTTATTTCATTTGTAAGATTTAATTGTAATTTAGTCTGTATAAGGATAGAGCTCAGCTACCCAATTTTTTTTCTCTTTTTCGGGGTTTAACGTACATGGTCACACCGGCCTTTTACTATTTTATGAAATCTAACTGTTTGATTATTATATTTAGATTATGTAATAGAAAGAACATGTTTTTCTCAAGTTTCTTAAAAGTGTGTATGTTTGATGTGTGGCCTAGATGTGGTAGGCTCTTTAGGATAAAATTAAATTTGCAGTGTTTTAATTTAGAGTCATTTAGGATACCACATAGATCTTGTGGTACTTATTAAAGTGATTAGGTATGACATTGAGGTATGATGTACTATCTTGAAAGATGGAAACATCATCTTACAATGGACCTAAAATATTACATCACAAAACAAAGCTAGAAGTGGTGACTTAGCATTCTAGTATGTGTGTTTAGGCTTAGTGTGATATGTCTTAACTAGGCTTTTGAATTATGATTTTCTAAGTTTAGAAAATTTTAAATTTAACATGATAGATGGTTTCATTTTAAGTTGTTTAATGGTTTGCAAATTTTAATTTAAATTTTATTTTATTTTATTTTATTTTATTTTATTTACACTTAACATCTAAGTGTTGTAAAGAGAAGAAGAAGGCTTAACCTCCCCCCACCCCTATCTTAAGTTATTTTTTTTCAAAAAAAACACATTTTTATGATTTAGTTTCTTTAATTGAATGATTTATTAAATGTTTTATAAGTCCTAAGTTAAGGTTAATTTAAAGAAGGCCATTCGACATGAAAGGCATCTTATGATTAATGTGGTTGAATTGCCATCACATAAAACATGTTACATTATTCCTCTTCATCACCCATAACATACATATGATTTAACACTCAGTATACATATACATGCAATATACTTTAGCATACTTAAATGATTATGAATGCACATGTTTTTAGTAGAAAAGAGGATTTTCATTTCTTTAATCAAATACACACACACACACATGTATAAAAAATGTAAGCAAGTGTGTGCCGTTATTTAAACCAGGGAAGTGAGATTATCAAATGACCTCCTTCGGGCTACTTAAAGCCTAGTATTCTTGGGATGTCCAAACTATATACTTGCTATTAAATACATATGGATGTGTACATAACTATAAGAATGAAATCATGCAAAAGATTCTATTTTTGGTTAAATTGTTTATACATGTAAAGTAAAGCTCTATCCAAATTCTAATATAAAATACATAGGACCAAAATTAAATAATTACGTGCCTTTGTTGACTAGGGAAATGAGATAATCAAATGACCTCCTTGGGGCTACTTAAAGCCTCGAATTTTTGGGATGTCTGGACTATATACTTATTATCATTCAAACATATGCAAATCTATACATGAATGTAGGACAGAGAGCTAAACTTTGACATGCTTAGGCTATAAATACATGCAAATCCTATACATATATGCATAGTTAATATCACTCCAAATTATCATTATTAATTTATAATTTTGAAAAGAATTTTGAAATTGATTAGTGATAATAGCCACACATATAATAAGATTAAGCCAACACATGCCATTTTGCATAAGTAGATTTCATTTAATTTATTGATTTTGAAAATATGAATATATGATATCATATGACATACAATATTTATGGTGATTGAAAAAGAATAGCCAAACATCTCCACATAATTCATTCAACTACACTAATTCCTAAGGACAATCACATTAAATAAAGTTATTTAATGGAAACCAAATGCTTCTCATTAATTTTGATTTTGGATTTTTAGTTGAAATTAAAGAAGAGGAAATACTTGTTATTTTTATCCCATCCCATATTGATGATTTAGTAAGTTTAAAGAGGAGTAATTAGATGAATTTTATGAATAAATTAAGTTAGAATCATTAAGCAATTCATTTAATTACCCTTTCCTATTTTTTTAATTTAATTAAACACTTATTCATGAGCCTCAAAGGACATGCAAATGGAAAATTATAATTGCAATGCTCCTAAAGGACCTAATGCAATAGGCTCATGCTTATGCATTAATTAGATTAAGGAATCTAATTAAGTACTTTTATAATTTTCTCATACCTATGGGTTAATCATAATTTACTTGAGGGTCTTTATATTATTGAACGCATAAAAAGGAACCCACAAATTGAATGTTGATTATCTAATCTAATTATCATTTTAGTTTGATTAATTTTTTGTTAATAATTGCTTAATTGATTTCTTAATTAAGTCATATGTTAATTAACTCTCTTAATGAAATGGACTTAGAAAAGTAATTAGGAAAGAGGTTCTAATCACTCTCCCTCATCATCTCACTGTTAATCAGTGATTAATGAAGCTTAATTAACCAACTTTTGTCGTTTAAACTTTTAAATGATCATTAAATTATTTAAGAGAGTAATTAAGATTTGAATTTCAAATTCTCCTAATTACCTAACTATTAAATCTCAAGAAAAACATGGGAGGTAGAGGTCATCCCATTAAATCAACATGCTAAGTTTGGGATTAATTGCCCAAGTAATTATGGCTTAATTTAGCTAATAAGAAAATATTCAAACCCTAATTAAGCTCTATTCACTATTCAAAACATAATGAAATTATTTTTATTAAATTCTCCTCTATTTAAACTTACCAAAATGGGTTCATTCATATTTTCTGATTTTTCTATAATTAGTTATGAATTTTTAAATTTTTGGCTAATTAAATCACATTTTAAACCTTAATTAACCGCTAATCCTATCGGCACCATGGGAGCAGTCACTTTCCACATGGCCATAATTGGCCATCCATCCGTGCAAGCATCGAGTGGCAACGGACGCCTGTCATCATCGTCCAATCTCGGATCAAACAGTGGGGATTAATCCTGAGTTTCCTAAGGATTAAATCAAATAAATCTAATCGGATTAATTATGGTCATCCATTCCAATCACACGGGATGGACGGCGGATGATCCTTCATCCCCCGAGTGATGAAAGATGGACACCGTTCGCACTCCTCAGCTTGATCCAAGCTCATTGGAGCTCGTGAGGCATCGGGATCAACTCCAAAAGTTTCAGGGAGAAGATCAAGAGGGATCCTATAGTTGGAATCACATGAAATTAAGATATCTATTATAAAGGTCAAACAAATATTGGATTTTCTATAGTTTGCCAAAATTTACCTAGCAGGAGCTCAGGATCGGTGGTCTATCGACTAAGGTAGCTTCATCTTAAAGAGAGATGAAGCTCTGATGAGAAGCTCATGCCCTGCCTCCTCGCCAGTGGCTTTGTGAACCAAACACCGTTAGAATCCTCACTAGAGTTGGTCTTGGAAGGGTCTCTCGTGCTAAAATTGATAGGGAATTGATTCACTCTTGATCGCTGGAGCTTGGTGAAGGTGTGGGTAAAGTTAATTCAAATTTGGTGGAGTTTATGTGAGGTTGGACGGAGTGGAAGCTCTATCCTATTCTGGTTTGGTGTTTTTTGTGATTGGAAGCTCAGGGGAACTCAGGAAAGTGCTCAGAAGACTCATCTCAACTCACTCTTGCTCTGAGAATGCTTGGTTCTATGTGAGAATGAGATGGTGAGGAGTATACTCTCCTCCCTCTCAAACCTAACAGTTTGAATGAATTACGCCATTGGGGCGATCCAGTGCCTTGGTGGTAGAAAACATCAATGGATTCATAGGTGGAGTGTCATTTCCCAAGTGAACCATGAATGGGTGCACATTTGACCCATGGCAGAATTTTGTAGTTTTTAAATTTATTGACCTCACTTTGGAGTGAGCTCTCAACTTCCAATCATAGATCCAGGACTCTTATAGACACAGAGTTCATTAGTCTTAAGACACTTCTAGTGATTAGTGAACACTTAATAGAGACTTAAAAGAGTTAGCCATAGGAATAGGTTATGCCTTAGGGATTTAGGAGGACTTACCTACCCTATAGCCTAAACCCAATCCTTGCTTCCTTCTTTCAAACTAAACCTCAAATTCAAATCCAAATCCAAATTCTAAATCAATTACAAACTCCAAATGATTGAAACCCATTATCAAATTCAAACTCTAAATCCTTTCCTAAGCCCTTTGATTTTATCTTATAAACTTGGCCTTAACCAAATTCAAATCAACCCCAATTCAATTGATTTTCTCAATTATCAAATTCATTCTCAAATCAAATTCCAAATCATAAATCAATTCCAAACTCCAAATGATTGAAACCCAAATCAAATCAAATTCCTGATTTTCACTCTTTTAGTGAAATTCTTTAACTTGGCTAAATGATACCAAACCAATTCAAAATACATGGATTTCTTCATGATTATATCATTCCTACAATCATTGACCTAAATATAAACATAAACCACCATTATCAAACCAAATCCAAGCTAACCCAAATTAAACCTAAGTTAGCCCTTTTGACTTGAAATTATCATAGGAACCAAAACCCATATGGATCCAAATCATTTAGCAATTGGATTTATATTTCAATCGTAGGCTCATTTGTGAGTTCAACTAAACTTGAATCAATCCAATTAACCCATTTAGGCTCACTTGACCCAAAGTGGCCTAAAGGACCTTTTTTAGCCAAGTTCTAATCCAACCCAAATTGGATTGAACTAAGCCCATCCCTCACAACATGATCAACAATCATCTAGGTTAATCAATTGTCTTGAATTAAGTCAACCTAGCTTGTTGACCAAGTCAACACTTAGCCCAAATGAAACCCAAACTAGCCAAAATCATCATATTCCAAATTGACTAAAACCATTGATTCAAACCCACTCATAATCAATCATTGAACATGACCAAACCTTCACAACAATTGGCCTTTGGCTTTAAAGTTATTGATACCAAAATGGGTCAAATCATGATTTGATTCAAATTGATTGTAACCAATGGTTCAAGTTCATTCAAAATTAATTATTTAACTTGACCAAAGCCATAATTGAGCCTAAGTTGACCAATTGGTCAACTTGACCTAACTTATCCCAAATTGACCTAAAGGGTCAAATTAGCCAAAACCTAAATTAATTCCAAATTAAACCAAACCAATCATCTTCAATTAGCCAATTGAACTTGGCTCAACAACTAACCTAAGCCAATTTGGTCAAATTGGTCAAATTGGTCAACTTGACCCATTTGACCTATATAAATCCAAATGAGCAATAACCAAATCCAAAGCAAATTCAATCAAACCAATTGCACCAATACACTCCAATTGGTCATGTGAACTTGACCAAACTCTTGGTTTGACCTAATTTGACCAATTGGTCAACTTGACCCAAACTAACCCAATTGAACCTAAATAGGTCAAATCAAGCCAAATCAAATCAAATAAACTCCAAACAACTTCAAATTTTGGCTAACCAACTTTTGACCCATCCTAAATCTTCCCAAACTAAACTCATAGCCAAATGACAATATTTCCCTTGGGTTTAGGGCATCCCATGAAAAATACACGTGCTCATTGAGTCATTCTCTCCCCCTAGCCACTTGGCACCCTTTCATAAGTCCACATGGGTACCTAGGACCATGGCTGACCTAACCCAAAGGTGGGTGGGTCAACCATGATCCATGGGGAGGTGAAATCACCTCCCCATCCCTATTAGAGCTTTCCTAACAGCCATAGGACACCCCTTTGGCGACCACCTCACACCCTCACAAAATTGAGCCATCATGTAGAGGACCTCCATTAACCTCTAATGTGGTCAATTGATCAAGGAGAAGCCAAATAAGTTGTGACCATTCAATCCAAGGAATGAGGGGGTATACCCCCCTCATTCTCACTCAAAACAAAGAGACTAAGACTCAATCTAACCCTAGCAGCCAAGGAGAGAGTTCTCAGAGCAATTTCCAAGCCTTGCCAAGCTCCCCAAAATCCCAATTCTCAATTTTACGCAAAATCAAAATAGGGGAGGCCACCTTCGATTCCCATTTGCTTAAATCTCCACCAAAGTGCAATTAACTTTGCACACACCTTCCTTGAATCCAAACGAGCAAGGATGAATCCTTTCCAAAGCTTCCTGATGGCCGAATGGTAGAGTTTGATCAAGCCTGACCACCAACATTTAGTGCTTTGGTCTTCCAAGCAAACTACATAAAATTAAGCTTTGTAGCTCAACAAAACTTCATTTCTACCAAACAAAGCTTCCTCAATTGTTAGAATTGTTGGTCATAAGCTTCGATGAGGTATTGAAATCGATCCTTGAATGAAAATAGGTTGGTCTATTATGAAAAAATTTTTTGGTGTCGTGCGATTTCCACCGTTGGATTTGATTGTTGTATTTCCTCGAAGGTGTGGGATCATTTTCATCTCCATTCGAGCTTGAGTGAGCTCGGATCGAGCGGTGATCGATGGATAGTAGTTATGGTTCGATGCTCAAGAGGAGATAGATCATGGATCGTCCATCCCACATGATTAGGATAGACAGTTCTTATCTAATCACACTTAGAGCCTCTGATTAATCCCTAAAAATTGCAGGTTTAATCATGGCCATCCAATCTTAGATCAGATGGTCCATGGAGTTACCGCGTGTGCCTCCATCCGAGTCAGCACTTGGATGTGATAACTTAAATAGCCCCATTGGAAAGCAGCCGTCGGCACATGGCAAGGATTAAGGCTTTAAATATGATTCATTAATTGGTTTTTAATCCTGAAACTTCCTAAATTCATAACTAATTATAGAAAATTCAAAAAAAATATAAACTTAGGCTCATTTTAAAGATATTTAGAGTAGAATCTAGAAAAATTACTATTAATTAATTTTAAATAGTGGATTTAGCTTAAATAAGGTTTAATTCGAAATATAACTAGTCTAATTACTCCCTAATTAACCATCCAATTAATCTCAGACTTTCTGTGCATGTTTAGTGGGATGACCTCTGTCTCCCCTATTTTTCTAGGATTTTATTGATTGCTTAAATAAGGAAATATATGGATTGAGCCTTAATCACTTTCTTAAGGTAATTAGTGATAATTAAGCAAATGAACAGTACATTAATCAATCAATTAAGCTTATTAACCTCTATTAATGATGATGAAGCCTAGGGAAATGGATTGGGACTCCCTCTTCTAGTCTTTTCTTTAAGTCTTCTCTAATCCCTCTTAAATAATTAATTAATTAACAACCCTTAAATAATTAATCAACAAGATTAATCAAAATCCAAACCACCCCTGAACTTTAATCAACTAATTGAAAGGATTTAGGGATTAAGACTTAGGCTCCCTTCTCTGTCTCTTTCTCTAAGCCCATCTCTTTTTGGTTGGTTCAGGTTAATTAAGGTTTAATTAGTTAATTAAAGAACTTAATTAATTCAATTGAATCTTTTTCTATAATTTAATCTTGGGTAGCTCTTTGGGTGTTCAATAACCCAAACAGGGAGATAATGAAATTATGGTTAGCTCACATATGTGAGAAAACCATAAAAGTAGTTAAGTGAGATCTCTTAAGCTTAATTAACGATTAATCATGAGCCAATTGCATTAGGCCCCTTTCATTTCTTAGGAGCATTGCAAAATTTGCTTTCCATATGGTTGCATATCATATTGGCTCATTATTAATTAGTTAATTAACTTAAGGTGATGTAGGTAATGGTTAATTAATTCACTTAATTCATACACTAACCTAATTAAACTATAAAATCAACCTAATTACTTCTTCCTTGAACCAAAATTAACTCACACATGGGGAATGGGATTAGGACCAGCAAACCTCTTCACTTTCCTTAACTCAAAACCAACATAAAAAATGAAATAACATTAAAGAACTTTGGTTTATTTTAAATAGTCTTATTTAGTATGATTGTCCATAGGAATTAATTGGAATGAATGAGATTATGTGCTTATGTTCCTTTATTTCTTTCCAATTATGTTAAATGTTGCTTGCCATATGTAATCATGCATTCATTTCTTTTAAAATTAACTAAATGAAATGATTCCTTTTATGTCAAATTTCATGTGTTGATGTAAATTAAAAATAGGTGTGGCTATTATTACTATTAAACCAAAAGTTATTTTCAAAAGTTTATAAATCAATTATAATAAATGGAGTGATGTTAATTACAAATAGATATAACTTTGTTTGTGTTGATAATATAAGATATGCAATATGAAGTTCTCTTTCCTTATCCTACATGGATTCATATAAGATTTACAAATGCATTGTTCATTTGAAAAAAGAACACAACATTTGTTTAAATCTATTCCTATGCATTTTTATGCTAAGACTTAGGAAGAATTTCATACCACATATGTAAATCATATAATCAAATCAAATATGACATCTTGCATAACTTCTTATTCTTGTGATTTTTTTATATATTTACATGTATCTGAGAAAAGTGGTATATTAGTCTTGCCACCCCGGTGCTGCGAGGCTTTAAGTAGCCCTAAGTAAGTCTTGTACCTTACGCCCCTAGTACAAAATAATGGCATCATACTCACTTAAAACTCTTATAAATGTGTATGTGTTATGTGGCCAATAAATAAGAGTCATAAGGCAAATCAAATACAATTTTTGCATGGGTTTTTCCTATCCTTGTAGTTGCTTATACAACATTATATATCTAAGAAAAGTGGTATATTAGTTTGGACACCCCGGGGCTATGAAGATTTAAGTAGCCCTAAGTAAGTCATATATCTTACGCCCCTGGTGCAGAACAATGGTGATGGACTCACTTAAAACTTTTATACATGTGAATGTGTATCTAGCTAATTTATTAAAAATCCCTCTTTTCTATTAAAAAGACACGCATTCATAATTTAATCAAATGAAATATCTAAATTCCAAACAGACTTGTTTGCATTCATCATTTTAGTGTGCTAAAATATAAATTGCATGTATAGGTATGCTTAGGATTTACTCATATGTATAATATACATGATAGAAAGAAATGAATGAATATATGTTATGTGATAGTAATCAATTCTAAATAATCTTAAGATGTCTTTCTTATTGAATAAGGTCATTTAGAGTGAACCTAAACTTAGGATTAATTAAAACATATAATAAGCCATTCATTAAAATAAATTAATTAATTAACTTGCTTTAAAAGTGACTTAAGGTAGGGATGAAAGAGAGATTCCCTCTCTTTCTTCTCTTTATAACACTTAAGTGTTAAGTGTAGGCCATTTGAAACAAAAGAAAACTCTAACTAAAATCTTCAAATCAATTAAATTACTTAGAGAGAAATCAACCCTTTATAAATTAAATCCCTCACAATTAGAAAATTATAACTCTAAAGCCTAGTTAGGACATACCACACAAGTTTTAATGCACGCACATTAGACTAAGTCACCACTTATAGATTTATGTTAGGTGCATGATGTATGCTTGTGATGTATTTTGTGATGTTTGTTGGGGTGTATGCCTGTAAGGATGTTATGTGATTAGCCTAATCATATTTTCATAGAGGTATGCTTAAGGGTCATAGATAAAAAATATAAATACTTTTTTGCTATCTGTTGCTTATCCTCAAGCATAATCCAAGTTAGGATAGGTGGGCTTGGTTTATGTGTAAGTCTAAAATTATTCATATAATTTTTTGGGTTGTATGGTCTATTTAGCTAATATTTATTTTGTAGGTGTAGCTAGATTTTCTTTTCTTCTTTTAATGTAATTTTTCATTAGGATTAGGATAAGTGTTATGGGGGATTAGGATGAGCATTGGTTATAAGACTAAGTCTTATGTACCATATGATGTCTTTGGAGCAAGCATATCCAAATCAAGCCAAATGGAAGAAAGAAATGGAGCAAATCAAATGATGAAATGGAAGATGAAGAAATGAAGAAAGAAGACCCCCCCATAACATTCATTATTTTTAACTGTAATTATTCTCTTGTAATCCGAGTTGTATAAGAGTAGAGCTCGGCTACCTACATTTTATTTTGGGTTGTATAGCGGTACCCGACCGCATCAACCTTTTTATTCTTTTGTGATAGCTTTATAAAATTATTTGATGTTTTATTTAGCTTGTGCATTAGAAAAAGCATGCCTTTTCATAGTTTGTTTATGATTGGTGATTGTTATATGACCTGGATGTGATTAGGTTCTTAGGATAAAAATAAATTTTCTATCCCATTAACAACTCATTACTAAACTTTTAAAATAACTCATAATCTCACATAAAAGCTTAGGTATTAAATCAAGATAATAAAATATTTAGCAACCCCTTAATTGGATGTTGTATGTTTAATATCATGCATAGCCATCTTGTTTCACTCATATGAAGAGAGGGCATCCATCTTTTCCAGATAGAATGGGCTTAACCTTTAAGAGCCTATGATGGAAGAACACCTCTTTCCCTTTTGATTTGGCCCATAATCAACTTCTCATTCATTTAGGCATACAAAATCTTATAGCCTGAGTCAAAAAAGGAGTCCTAAATTGAATAAAAGTTGGTAAATTTTGCATTAAATTTAAGTCATTATTCATACCCATCATGCTCTAGTCTCTTAGGGAATGGGTTTAAGGACTTAGTTTTTTATCTAAATAATAATAACCTAGCCATCTTGCAGAAGCATATGACTTACCTACATGGATTTAAAGCGTAGGATGAGTTAGCTGGCTGCCACTCCAGGCAGTAATAAGTCTAGCAATTGGGTGGTTTACTCTCTCTTATAGAGGAAAACCATATACCCACTTTCTCTTTAGATTTAGGTCATGGTTTGGCCCTCACCAAAGCTCCCTAGATTTAAGATCTGAGGTTGTTGTTTACCTTTGTGGGCTACAAGCATATATCTTCACCTCTTAGGCATTTTCATAATCTTGTATTGTGGAATTATAAGTACTAGATTTCTAATAAAATTTTAAATAAAATAAATAAATCTAATAAATTTCAAATATATAAAGCCCAACCATAGGATAGATTGGAGTGCTCACTAGGCTTCCTAGTATCATGAGCACTCCCTACTCATCTCCTTTGGTTTTGATAATAACTCTTCCCTTTTCATCCATCCCACTTGATTTTCTAAAGCATAATTAATTTATTGATAGTCCTATCTTTGAATTCTTTGGAGATAATAATCACTTACTTTAATCAAGAGTATTCCTATGGGATTAACTTTCCTTGAGATGTAATTAACTATCAAGGCTTGCCTCCATAGAGAATTTAATGAACCTAGTTTAAATAAACCCTGCTTTACTTTTCCATGTAAAGTAAAGAAAAAATCTCTAGCCATCATGTCTAAGGAGTACTTATTAGGTGTTTAGGTCCATCATAGGGTAGTGATTTCTATCTCTCAAAATAGTGCATTATTCCTTACCCGATCACCTCAATAAGTACATCCTCATATTTACGTGGAGTCCCCTCACAGATACACACATAAATAAAATTGAAAATAAACACCACAGATCTTTCTGGTGACTCCGCTGGGGAAGGTTCCTCTCTCCATCTCTAGTAGATGATTGTTGTCTCTCCAAGCATCAATAGTGGACTTGCATTTTATGTGAGTCCGAGACTATCTTTCCTTCTGTTGGCACTTAGCTTATTTTATTCTTAAGCAAAGTTAGCCATCATCTTTTAGGTTTTAGGACCTCACTCTGTATAGGTCTTGAAACCCCTATTGGGCTCCCCAATAGGTGAAAACAAAATTTATCAATGAAGGGAGAGATAATAAAAATCTAGGACATCCTTACCACTAGCTTTTTAAGGTTCATCATAAAATTTAAGAAATATAAATTCTTTCACAAAATGACACTTTCCAAAAGCACTTTTTTGGAAATAGTCACCTTCATTCAACATACTCAGATTTGTTGAATGAAGATTTTATTTTCAAATCAAAATGTAAAATTGAAACTCCACTCAACATATTTCACATATGCTAGAGTGGAAGTTACTCTCTTTTCACAATCAAGAAATCACATACATGGCATTAAGACATATTATTGAAATCTATTTAACATACTTAAGATTTATTAAATTAATTTCACCTCTATTTTGGGATCTTTTTTGACATGAGACATTTGTCAAATCAAGAATTCCTTTCTCTTTCCAAAAAGAAAGAGAGCAAAAATCATATCACATTTGGGACTCTACTAAAACATATCAAAGTTGTTAAGTGAGAATCTCATTTTCATATACATATGATTCCCACTTAACATATTAGAGTTGTTAAGTGAGAATCCTATTTTCATGTTATATTTGATTACACTTAACATATCAAAGTTGTTACGTGAGAATCTCACTTTCATATATATATATATATATATATATATATATATATATATTATATATATATATATGTATATTATATATTTTCTCATATTAAAATTGTTATGTGAGAATCTCATTTCCATGACACATTTGACTTTCACTTAACATGTCAAACTTGCTAAGTGAAAGTCTTATTTTCATAAATAACATTTGATTCGACTTAACATATCAAATTTGTTAAGTGAGAATCTCAATTTCATGACATATTTCACTCCCCACTTAACACACCAAATTTGTTGAGGGTCTCATTTTCATGTCACATTTGACCTTCACTTAACACATAAAATTTGTTAAGTGGGAGTCCCATTTTCAAAATATAAGTCACATCAAATTTGGGCTTTCACTTAATATACCAAATTTGTTAAGTGGGAGTCCCATTTTCAAAGAAAAGTAAAACATAAATCACATCATATTTGGGCTTTCACTTAACATACCAAATTTGTTAAGTGAGAGTCCCACTCTCAAAGAAAAGCAAAACATACATCAATCACATTTTTCTTTCATTTAACATACCAAATTTGTTAAGTGAAGGCCCCATTTTCAAACATATACCAAGCACATGTGGCTTCTACTTGGCATATCAAATTTGTTAAGTAAGAAGCCCAATTTTCAAATCAACATTTCACTCATCACAAGCAAAAGGTATTTCACTAATTTTTTTAAACACACAATCACAACCTCTTCTTAGCATGCTCAAATTTGCTAAGCAGAGGCTATTTCAAATCATCAATATTTTCAAACAAGATACACAAAATAAAAATAACTCCAAGAAAATCTCTCCTCAAATTTATGAACCCCACTCAACCTACCTAAAATGGTTGAGTATGGGTTCTAAATCAAAATCAAATGGCAAAGACTCTCCTCAATATTAAAATCTCTCCAATGAACCCCACTTAACATAGTCCCATTTTGAGTGTGGGTTCAAAATTCCAAATATATATTACTCTCCTAGTATGAACATTAAAGTAGAAACCTAACTCAAGTTATATTTCAACACATGCAGAGATATAGCTTAGACTAGTCAGTGCAGTCTTTACAATCAGTACACATGGCTTCACAGAAGTTTGTTTTTACTTTTCCCTTCGAGATGGATTTGGCCTTGGATTAGGCTAGCCTCCCTGAGACCAACTCCACCCACCTGGTTTTCTTCGATCAGGGATTCGAGGGAGCATGTGTTACTTGTGAAGGGGAGACCCTCACTACTGTCACTCGGGATGAGTGGCTGGGTAGAAGCCAGTCATCTGTGTTGACATGCCCTCTGAATCTGAGTACCCTCTGTTGAAGAGGAAGGCTGTTGTGGTTCCCATGTCCTATTCTGAGATAGTTTCAGTACCTACCCATCCAACTATCCCTACCATTGCTCTAGTGAGAGCTACTACCTCCTCTTTGGTTACCTCAAAGGGGAAGGCTATCTTATCTTCTGAGATAGTCTCCTCCACTTACAAGGTAGGTACTAGTTCCCGCTCTGCCTTGTTCACTCATACTAAATGTTGCAATAAAAATTAAAAGATTAAACGGGAGCACGAGCGAGCAGCCAGAGAGCTTGAGGCTACATCACATATAGCCGAGGAGGGTTCTCCCCGAGAAGTCTCTCCATTTTTGACTAGCAATAAGTTCCACCCCCTCTCGGCATCAGACGGAGAGGAAGATTGTCGAAGGATTGTTGCTCCTCCTCCACCTACAGTATACACTTAGACACTGGATAGGGAGCACAAGATGCCTTATGCCAGATTTAGGATTATTTTATGCTAGGATGGCAGAGCATACAGACATTGGGAGTCTGGTACTTTATTTGATTTGTGATTATTGATCCTTAGGAGTGTTAGGGGTCAGATCCACACAGTGAGGAGAGGGCCGTGGTGGCCCAAGCATCTACTGTAGGAGGAGGAGCGTATGCCAGCCTCGCTCATCGATTTTTCTCATCATCCCGTCTGATCATTCGGATAGATTATTCTTACCTATGCTACCCATCGTAGGTAAAGATATTCCATTGAGGAGCATTCAGTGTTACCTTCACATCGCTCCCCTCATCATCCTCCATCACTCATATAGCTCCCAGCATCCACCACTCTCGCCAAGATCCAAAAGGCCCCATCCGGGGAGAGACCAACCCCTCTGGTGATCCAACTACAGCCTAGGCATCCGCTCCTCTATCCCACCTATTGAGGTGAGATCGAGCTCCCCTACTCGACCCTCAACCTCAGTTGTGGTTCAGTAGGAGTGGCTACCCCGCAGCATCATGGTCACACCACCACCACCACCATCAGAGCCAATGATAGGGACAATTGTAGAGGGGGAAGATGACAATTTTATAGCTCCCATGGCAATAGATCTGCCCAGGGACACCACTCCATCAACGAGCAGTCATGAGCATATCTCTTCCAGTGAGCATGACCCTCCTAGAGCTAGCACTCACGTGGCAGGCAATGTTAGATGTATTTTGGTCCATGACCACAGTCCCTCCACTGGTTAACCCCGAGTATTTATGTCAGCATGATTAGATTGTTCCTTGGATGAGATCATAGCTGCTTACTTTATCGATAAGAGAGAACTCTTAGGTAGTGATCGCATAGATTTCGAGGATGAGGAGGTAGCATTTGATCCCGATGAGGATGACCTTCTTGAGGATTTGGTTAGAGTTCACATGGTCGACACTAGGAGTTCCCTTCAAAGAGATCAGCATAGTCAGGAAGGTATTATGGTTGCGATAGATGATGTCGTTCATTCAACTCAACACCTTCATCAGTAGCTTAAATAAAAAGATGATCAGATCAACCGGATGGACGAGAAGATGGAAGACTTGTTAGCAGCCCTCCATGCACTTTGGAATTAGGCCTCTATCCACAACATATACCAATAGAGATAGATCATCCTGAGTTATCGCATATTCTAGATCAGCCTAAGAGCACTTCTCTAGTAGATCAAGACAGTGGTAACTTGCATAGGAAGTTGGTGGACAGCACCTCCATGTAAGAGAACAATATCAAGCAGTTGGTGGAGCAATAGGTGAAGGTTGCGTTGGCACAAGCTCGATGTGGCTCATCTGTTTCAAAGGGTAAACCATATCTGAAGGAATTTGATGTTGTCCAATATCCTAAGGGTTTTGTACCTCCTTCCTTCAAAATCTTTGAAGGCAGTGGGAACCCTCACTAGCACATTACACACTTCATAGTATTGCAATGTTGTAGGCAGCGATGCTCTTCTTTTCAGATTGTTTGTTCATAGTCTAGCGAGTGTTGTGTTTGATTGGTATGCCAAACTGCCCAATAGTTCAGTAAAGATATTTGATGAGTTGGAGTACCTCTTCATCAAGAGGTTTACTAGAGCTCAACAAAGGCTTACTATAGGTGACCTCATTGAAATAAAATAAAATCCCGATTGAGTATCAAATATGAACCACAATTATCTGAACAGCACTCCATTGAGATTCTACTCAAGAATATCCATAGCCCGATTGCTTTCATGCTTAAGGGGTTTAAAATCAAAACCTTCAAGAAGTTAATCAACAAGGCGGCTAGCTTACAAGAGGAAGCCAAATAGTTTCCTTTCCAAGACCAGTCAACCAAATCCAAACCTCAGAAGGCATTTGAGAAGAAGCTAGGGGTAGTCACACAGTTGATAAGGGGAAGCAGCTAGCTAGGGTTCAATCAAATAGGCCTCGAGCTCAGCAGTCTCCTCAACCAACTCCTTTACCACCTCTTTGATCATCATACCAACCACCTCAGTTGCCATAGTTGCTTCCACCGTTGCCTCCTCAGTAGCAACCTCAGCAGTATCCTCATCAGCATCATCAGCAGTAGTATTCCTACATGCCTCCATCTAGTTATCATTTATCGACTCTTATCGACAAATTAAATAAACTATATTCATTCAAGAGGGAGGAAGTTAGGAATATCTTTAAGAATCTCTTAAAGAAGCCTGATTTCCCATTACTAGAGCCTAGGAGGCCGGACGAAGTGGGCAAGAGTCATGATCCAAACTATTGCCCCTACCACCACATGCTAGGACATGTCTTAAAGATTGCTTTACCTTTAATGACTAGCTTGAGCGTAGCTACAAGTCAGGTGTCATTGTCATCCCTAAGGAATATCTACTAGAATAACCCTCTAGTTTTGTTAGGGTAATCCTTGGAGATACATGTGATCTTCTTAAGATAGAGGAAGATTGGGATATCTCCCAATCCCGAACCTCTAAGAAAATCATCTCTAAGATCAGAAAGTTACCCTTGCAGGAGCCTGAAGCAGCTCAAACCTCCAACTCTAAGGAAGGTTTGTAAGTTGCTAAGAATAACTTGAAGGAGGTAGAAGCCAGAAGCGACAGCGCCTCCACTTGCCGATAGCTCAGTGTAACCACCGAGTCCGACTCATCCACCATTGCTACTACTTCTTCCTCCACTAGCTCCTCTTTTTCCAATAGGAGCATTGTATCAATGGACAAGGGCATTAAACTCCATACCCCATTTACTTTATTAGATTTCTATCATGTACCTCCACCTAAAAAGAAATCAATTAAGAAAGCTTTCACTTTCATCTTGTTCACTTCTGATACTCTAGATTTTATTCCTCTCAAAAACTCTCCAAGTCTAGAAAATAATAATAATAACTCTACTTATGATCATTCCTCTTCTGATTTAGAAATGGATTTTCCATTCTTGAATCATTCGGGTTCGCCCATTGAAATTGATTTGGAGTCATCGACGATGATCCCATAGGAAAGCTAGGTGAACGATGAGTAGGTAGAACTTTCCACTAAAGCATCTCATGAAGTCAAAGTCAACCTCCATGGTAAAGTTCTACCTCTTAGCACCTCGGATAAGGGTAAACAAGTCATTGGTTCAAGTGATCAAGAAGCCTGAGCTCCACATGGATATGCTTGTGGACCAACCCAGTTGACTACAATGTCCTCGCTCACCTAAAAAATTTATCACTAAAGCATATGATGCCCTTGTCTTATCCAAAGAGATGATGAGAGTCATTGAAAGCCCTTCTTGATCTAGAAATATGCTTAGCTTCTAAACATTGGAGGAGGCATGTTTTCAAGAGAACTTGTGAGTTACATTCACGATGAAGACCTCTTTGGGACAACAGTCACCTACATCACAACAGTGGACATGGGGTTCTTCAGTGTTAGTTGATCAGGTGCATCATTGGTTATGAGTCTAAAGACCCTTGCCTACTTGAGGATTGACATCTCCAAACTCTGAGGAGATCAGATGATGTTGAGAGGATTCAATGAGCAAGGCGTGAGGGCTTTAGGCTCTATAGTGTTTCATTAGAGATAGATGACAAGAAGATAAAAGCAAAGTTCTACATAATCGATTCAGATACATCTTTCACTACTTTGCTCGGTAGGCATTGGATACATGAAAATAATATGGTTCCATCCTCTTTACATCAGTGCATCAAATTCAGAAGAGCTGGAATTGAGTATTGTGTCAAAGAAGACTTGAAGCCATTCTCGTTAGAGGTAGATATATGAGGATGACTACTATCTTCCTCTAAATCAAAAAGTCTATTCCCGTGAACTTGGTGAAAGTTCAAAAATAAAAGAAAAAGAAACAAAAGAAAAAGAAGAAAAAGAACAAGAAAATGAAAATAAAAAAGGAAAAGAACATAAAAATACAAGTGAGCGAGAATCAGACATCGAGGAAGAAGTAGAGCCAGATATTGGATTCCACCCATAGTTCGTTCCTCCATATGAACACATGGGTAGGATGGCTCGACCCCCACTAGGTAGAGGTAGAGGCAAATCTAGAGGTAGTTCCAGAGGTGGATGACCTCCTCCTTATGTTTCAAGTCATAGAAATACCCCCACTATCCACATAGACTTAGAGTCCAGTTCGGAGGATGAGTCTCATGTGGTTAGCATGCCAACCAACCCCCCTCTCAGCAGGTCCCTTTGGAGGTGACATTTGGGTTAGACAATGATGAAGACCAGGCCTCCAAGCAAAGCATGAATGTATCTGAATCACTATTATGTAGAACAGTTAGACAGTAGTTGGGAACCTTAGCTCTAACCTCACTTTCTTCCAAAAAAGTTGAAGGTTTAGTAGTTAAGGAGACCTCCAAGTCATCCACAGATGTCAAGCCAGACAAATTTTTGTTAGGAGCATCATCCTCAATTCAAGAAGCCGATGTAGAACTTGAGGATGATTCATATAAAGATTTCATATAATTGTCTTTTGATTGGTATTTTCCTTGTGTTCTTAACTTAGCAAAGAAGGGATTAATCCCACTTACTTGGTCTAAACACAGGTCAGATTACTTTTCAGGCTATGGAACAACCAAAGTAGATATTCTCAATTAAGATAGGGACTAGGATTCAGCACAGTGGATCCAGTTATTGATGACAATCATTGCCTAGTCATCACCACTCATTTGAGATCTAATAGGTTCTTCTCAAATCATGTTAACTCTTATGAGGAGGTATGTTTAAAAACTTAAGATGACCCAAATGAGCTTGAACTCAAAGAGGCACTGCCAGAGTTTGAAGAAGAGATCAGATCAACCATCGATGAACTTAAAGAGATTAACTTGGTAACTGAAGACAATCCATGTCCAAAATATATCAGTTCTTTATTGAATGAAGAAGAAACCAATGACTTAGTTAGCTATTAGCTATTTAAGAACTGTTATGCATGGAGTTATGAAGAAATGCCTGGTTTATCTCCTAACATAGCAGTCCATAAACTAGCAATAGAACCTTAATCCTATCAAGCAAGCTCCTAGACACATGTGATTATACATTGAGCAGTAGGTCACTTCTGAAATTAAGAAATTATCGATGTTGGCTTTATCAAGGAAGAAAAATATCCTACCTAGTTGGCCAGTGTCATCCTAGTTAAATAAAAGAGTGGCTAAATTTGCATATGCATCAATTTTAGGGATCTAAATAAGGCATGCCCTAAGGATAAATTTTCACTTCCTATACCAGAATTAATGGTGGTCATCACCTCATCTCATGCAGTATTCTCCTTCATAGATGGGTCATCTGGCTGCAACCAAGTCAAGGTGGCTCTCGAGGATGAAAGAAAAATTACTTTTTGAGCCCTGATTAGAATCTATTGTTATAAGGTCATGCCTTTTGGCCTTAAAAATGTCAGTGTTACATACAAGAGAGCCATGACTCGGATCTTCAACAAACTCATTCATCATCAAGTTGAATGTTATGTTGATGATCTAGTAGTCAAAAGTAAAGAAAAGGAAGACCTCTCTTAGACTTGAGAGTAGTTTTTGAATGGTTAAGATAATTTAATCTCAAAATGAATCCCCTGAAGTGTGCATTCGGAGTAGCTTCAAGAAAATTCCTTGGGTTTTTTGTCTGACACCGGAGAATAGAGATCGATCCACAAAAGATCAAAGATATCTTAGAAATATCACCCTCTAAAAGTTTAACTCAACTCAGATCATTCTAAGGGTGGTTGGCGTATCTAAGATGCTTCATTTCCAACCTATTAGAAAGATGTCAACCATTCTCAGCACTTGTCAAAAAGGATGCCAAGTTTCAGTGGGATGATAAGTGACAACATGCTTTTGAAGACATTAAGCACTACGATGAACCGCTTCTAGCACCTATCCCAAGCATTGATCCTTCTACGCATTAGATGACTCCCTTGGTACTTTGTTGGCTCAAATCAATGATGAAGAAAAAGAAAATGCTCTCTAATACCCCAGTCATCATCTAATTCCTGTTGAGGCAAACTACCCACCTATTGAAAAGCACTGCCTAGCTTTAACCTTTGCATCCCAAAAGTTATGGCACTACATATTTTCTCATAAGATGAATTTGATCTCGAAGATCAATCCACTATAATATCTCATGACACGGCTGACGCTATCCAGACGGTTAGGCTTATTGGTCTATAATTTTGTCCCAGTTTGACATTACATTCGTACCCCTCCATGTAGTGAAAGGATAGGCACTACTAGATTTCTTAGTAGCACACCCACTTCTCGTTGATTCCCCGTTTAGTGATGACCTCCCTAATGAACAAATCATGAACTTAGGGGACACTAGCATTCGCCATTCGGAGATGTATTTTGATGCTGCAGCATCCTTTCAAAAAGGAGAAGAATCACAATCTACTCTTCCAGAAAGCAGGGGAAATAGTTCTCTAACTAGACCGATGTGATGAGATTCTCATATCACATGTCCAATCCATGCACCAATGAAATGAATATGAGGCGATTTCTAGTCTAGGTTAGTCATTACACTATGCATCAGAGTATCAACATGAGACTTTTCTCATCATCAACCAAATTGCGGGTCCTACAAAGTTCTAAAGCCTAAGCTCCATCATTACCACAAGTACACTATGGAGTTGTTGGCTCAAATCTCAGAGGTTACCATCTACAAGATTCCTCGATGAGAGAATATGGTAGTAGATGCATTAGCCAAGCTTGCCAAAGAGTTGGCATTTTTGGAAGATGAGTCCATTCCAATAAGGGTCCAAAATAGACAAGTCTTATTCTTTGTTTACGCTGAACTCATTGAGAGATTCTCTCTTGAAGGGGAGGTTGTCATTACCAAGAAGGATGAGGAGTCATATTACAGGTAACCATTCATGGATTATCTAAATACTGGAAAAATACCTCAAGAAATTCACTAGCACATCAGGTGAAGTAGAGAACCCTTTCCTACACTCTCGTAGGCAGCACCTTGATGGTCTTTCAATCATATGTGGTTATGTTGTAGGGACAAACATGAAGCCCGTTGGATCATGATTGAGGTACACTCAAGTTTATGCATAGCTCATTAATCTGGTATGAAGATGAAAGATAAGATTAAGAGATTAGGACACTACTGGCCTTCGATGATCACAGACTGCATGGACATAGCTAGGAGATGCCACCAATGTCAGGTACATGGTGTGGTCCTACATCAACCACCCAACATTCTACATCCTACATTGGCCTCATGGCCATTTGAGTGTTGGGGTACCGACATAGTGGGTCCGATTGATCCTCCTTCTTTTAAGGGTCACCTAGTTCATTCTAGCGCCCAAACTACTTTTCAAGTGGGTGAGGCAATCCCACTTAGAGAGGTCCAAACATATGTGCTCAATTTTTTAGGAACCAAATCGTATATAGGTTCAGGGTGCCTCGAAGAATTATATCTGATAATGGTACAACATTCAAGAGCACTAAAATTAACAGCTTTTCCTAGAGACATAGAATATATTGGAGATATTCTACCATCTACTACCCGAGGGCAAACGGTCTAGCAGAAGCATTCAATAAAACTCTCATCCAAATATTAAAGAAGACACTCGATGACAACAAGAGATAGTGGCATGAGTAGTTAATTGAAGCCTTGTGGGCCTACCACACCACATACAAAACTCCTACTCATTCTACCCCTTTCTCCTTAGTGTATGGGTCTAAAGCCATTCTACCATTAGAGGTCGAACTCCCATCATTAAGGATAGTTGTGCATAGTAAGATCATAATGAAGCATAACGCCAAGTTACGGTTGGAGGAGCTCAAAGGTTTGGAGGAGAGATGCCTCCGGGCATGCTAGAACCTCGAGTTGTACTAAGCTAAAATGATTTAAGCTCACAACAAGTTGGTCCGTCCTAGAGTTTTTCAAGTATGAGAGCTTATTTTAGTTTTAAGGAGGCCAATTGTTGCCAACCGAAAGATGGGAGGCAAGTTTAAACCCACATGGGAAGGCCCTTTTTTCCATAGAGAAGGCCTACTAAGGAGGATCTTATCAAATTATAAATTGTAAAATCGAGTGTCTCATGGTTCCAATCAACGGGCTCTACTTAAAGAAATACTATCAATAAATCTTGTTTGAAAAAAATCATCAATAAACTTCTTTTCATATCAAATTCCATCTCTTATGTGTTAGAAATTTCTTTCATTTGTGAATCTGCCATAACGTGTTTAGGGTAAGTGTAAGAGAACCCGAGCGACATCCTATCCCTCCATAACACAAACACAAATTACAAATGATCCTCCAGTGCTACTAGGTTAGGTGTAAGAGAACCCAAGAGGCATCCTATTTTGACTAACACAACTAAGTTAAGTGTAAGAGAACCCAAGCGGGATCCTTTCTTTATGGAGTCACAATTGCCCCTGTGGCTCCATTTCATCCATTCTTCTACGTGTTTAGGGTAGGTGTAAAAGAACCTAAATGTCATCCTATTCCCTCTTTCACAACACAAATGAACACATATCTTTTATCTCAAGCTATTTTGATGTGGGAGCAAGCCCCACATGGCACTCACTCATTAGCTTTTTTAAGTAGAGCTGATATGCTACCTTGTTAGTGTGTCACCCCAGTGGTCACATGTCTAGCAAATGTGAGTCCTTGCATTTTCTTCCTAACTTGAGTATTGCAAACCAACAAGTACTTTATTAGTTTGGTAGGCCTTACTGCGCAGCTGATAAGCTACCCCATGTTGCCTTTGTTTAAGAAGATGTAAGCCTACATGCTTTCTTCTTGAACTAGCCATCATGCACTAATTAGGTCAAGTATATTTGAGGTTTAGGATAAGTCCCCAGTGGCTCCTTTCCTCTTGACTACTTCAAGCTTGGGTTTAGTCCTTACACAGGACTCCTCACTTAGTAGTCACCCTAGGATGGATAGCCCCTGTCGAGATGAAGATAGACTATCCCGATGATCAGTTCCACTTTAATGATGTAAGTTTACATAGCTTTTCTCTAGGCTAATTATCGCACACCAACAAGCACCTTAGGTTGGTTGGTTATCGCCATGCTGTGATGACCCACCTAGTGGATACACCACTCTTGGCAGATGTGAGTCCCCATATTTTCTCCTTGAGTTGGCCACTGAATACCTACAGGCTTTCTTTTATAGGGTTTTGGATAATGCCCCTAGTGACACCTCCCCTGTGGGCACTCTACTTGGATCACATTCTTAACAACCCCATTTAAACACTACCCAAGTTACTTTTGGATTAGACAATCCCCCTTTTCTAGTAGTCACCCCTGTGGTTAGATAATTTATCTTATGGATATGCAGATCCTCCCTTAGTCTAGTAAGTCAGAGATAAGACTAGGCTGATATGATCTCCTTCTCAGTGTAGTCCCTCGCTAAAACAAACAAAATGTATCTTCTCTTGTGGATTAGAAATTCAAGCCCCCAGTGGCCCCTTTCCTAAGCAGCATCCTATCTTTAGGCGTGTCGAAAACTCCTATAGAATTGCGACTACTTTGAGTTGAGATAAGTCCCAGGTTGGCACTCTCTCAGAAGTCACCTTAGGTCGGGTTCAATTTATTGCACAAGCAACCAATCACCTTTTTAATTCTTTGTTCATGCAGATATGAGTCCCCCTGCTTTCTCCCTGACTTGACCACTGCACATTGAAAGGCAACCCTTATGTTGGTTAGCTTCTCCCCGGTAGACTATCCCTTTGGATCTGTAAATCTAAGACAGGTCTAGGCTGATATTAGCCCCTTCTTAGTGGATCCATTGCACACCGATAGGTTCCATTTCATCAAATCCACCATCCTCTCTATAATGGAGTCCAAATTAAATCTATCTTATCCCCAGTAGATCCGAGCTCACATCTCCAGTAGGTGCATGCTCAAAACCAAATTCTTATCCTCCCCATGGATAATCTAAACTTACTTCCCTAGTGGAAGGTTCATCCACTTTATCCCCAATGGATTTGAGCTCATATCTCTTGCAGATGTGCCCTCAAAACCAAATCATACCCTCTCCCTAGTGGAGAACCAAATCATAAATCAACAAATCAAATCAAAATGCTTATCCCTAGTGGATGCCCCATCAATTAATCAAATCAAATTTCCCCCCCAGCATTAAATCAAATCAAATCGACCTCATTGGGATAACTCAACCTTCCCTAGTGGAAGGTTCATGCACTCATCCCCTAGCGGTCTCTCCCTAAATCACATCAAACCAACTCAAATCATCTATCCAGTGGATAATCTAAACCTGCTTCCCTAGTGGAAGGTTCACATACTTGATCCCTCAGTTGAACATTTCTTCCTCTCTTATTCCCTTTGCATAAGTTAAGTTGCATTGCATTAAGATCTTAACTCTTTCTACATCTCGAGTATAGGAGTATATCATTTCTATTAGTGTTTGTGAACCTTCGTACGTTGTTGATCATCTCGGTCAACACCAATACATGTGGTGTGTCTTGTCATCACACCCACATTATTAGTGCCCTTTGTTGACCTCACTTTTTAGAGTGAGCTCTCAACTTCCTCATAGATCTAGGACTCTTATAGACACTAAGAGTTTCCAGTCTTAAGACATTCTAGTGATTAGGTGAACACTTAACCTAACCTAGAGACTTAAAGAGTTAGCCATAGGAAGGTTGTGCCTTAGGGATTTAGGAAGACTTGCTACTACCTAACCCAATCCTTGCTTCCTTCTTTCAAACCAAACCTCAAATTCAAATCCAAATTCCAAATCAATTCCAAATCAAATTGAAACCCCATGATCAAATTCAAACTCCAAATCCTTCCTAAGCCTTTGATTTTATCTTATGGACTTAGGCTTAACCAAATTCAAATCAACCAAAATTCAATTGATTTTCTCAATTATCAAATTCAATCTCAAATCAAATTCCAAATCATAAATCAATTCCAAACTCCAAATGATTGAAACCCAAATCAAATCAAATTCCTAATTTTAACTCTTTTAGCAAAATTCTTGAACTTGGCTAAATGATACTCAAAACAACTCAAAACTCATGAATTTCTTCATGATTCTATCATTCCTACAATCATTGACCAAAATATAAACATAAATCACCATTATCAAACCAAATCCAAGCTAACCCAAATCAAACCCAAGATAGCCCTTTTGACTTGAAATTGTCATAGGAACCAAAACCCATATGGATCCAAATCATTTGCAATTGGATTTATATTTCAATCCTAGACTCATTTATGAGTTCAACTAAACTTGAATCAAGTCATGATCAAGCCAATTAACCCATTTAGGCTCACTTGACCCAAAGTGGCCTAAAGGATCTTTTTGAGCCAAGTTCTAATCCAACCCAAATTACATTGAACTAAGCCCATACAAACCTCACAACATGATCAACAATCATCCTAGGTTAATCAATTGTCTTGAATTGGGTCAAACCAAGTCAACCTAGCCTGTTGACCAAGTCAACACTTAGCCCAAATGAAACCCAAACTAGCCAAAATCCACCATATGCCAAATTGATTAAAACCATTGATTCAAACCCACTCATAATCAATGATTGAACATGACCAAACCTTCACTTGAGCCAAACCAAGCCTAATTGGCCATTTGACCTAAGTTGACCCAAATTGGCCTAAAAAGCCAAAATGGGACAAATCATGATTTGATTCAAATTGATTGCAAGAAATGGCTCAAGTTAATTCCAAATTGAACTTGACCAAATCCATAATTGAGCCTAAGTTGACCAATTGGTCAACTTGACCTAACATAGCCCAAATTGACCTAAAGGGTCAAATTGGCCAAAAATCAAATTAATTCCAAATTAAGCCAAAAATCCAAAGCAAATTGAATCAAATCTATGACACCAATACAATCCAATTGGTCATGTGAACTTGAACCAGCTCTTGGTTTGACCTAATTTGACTAATTAGTCAACTTGACCCAAACTAACCCAATTTGACCTAAATAGGTCAAGTCAAGCCAAATCAAATCAAATAAATTCCAAACCACTTAAATTTTGGGCTAACACACTTTTGACCCATCCCAAATCTGCCCAAACCAAACCCATAGCCAAATGACCATTTTACCTTTGGATTTAGGGCATCCCATTAGATAAGACACATGCTCATTGAGTCATTTTTCCCCTTAGCCACTTGGCATTTCATAGGTGTCCACACCACTGACCAAAGGTGGGTGGGTCAGCCATGATCCCTATGGAGGTGAAATCACCTCCCATCCCCATTGGAGCTTTCCAAACAGCCATAAGATACCCACTACTCCCTTGGCAGCCACCCCCACACCCTCACCCAACCAAATCAAGCCATATCATGCACTCAAGGACCTCCATTAACCTCTGATGTGGTCAATTGATCATGGATAAGCCAAACAAGCTATGACCATCTGATCAAAGGAATGAGGGGGTATACCCCCTCCATTCTCACTCAAAATAAAGAGATTAAGACTTGATTTAACCCCAAGCAGCCAAAGAGAGAGTTCTCAGAGCAATTTCCAAGCCTTCCCAAGCTAGACAGAATCCCCATTCTTGATTTTACGCAAAATCAAAATAGGGGAAGCCACCTTCGATTCCCATTTATTTAAATCTCCAGCAAAGCGCAATTAACTTTGCACACACCTTCCTTGAAGCCAAATGAGTGAGGATGAATCCTTTCCTTATCTTCCTGATGACCAGAGGGTAGAGTTCCATCAATCCTAACCACCTACGTCTAATGTTTTGGTCTTCCGAGCAAACTACACAAAATCAAGGCTCGTGTGGCTCAACAGAGCATCATTTCTACCAAAAAAAAGCTTCCTCAATCATTGGAACTGCCGATCATAAGCTCCAGTGAGGTATGTTATTGAAACTGATCCTTGAATGAAAATAGGTTGGTCTTTCATGAATGAAATTTTGATGTCATGTGATTTCCACCATTATATTTGATTGTTGTGCTTCCCCGAAGGAGTGGGATCATTTTCATCTCCATCCGAGCTTGGGTGAGCTCGGATCGAGCGGTGATCGATGGACGGTTGCCATTATTCGATGCTCAGGAGGAC
Source organism: Cymbidium sinense (assembly GCA_021442155.1). Lineage (NCBI taxonomy): Eukaryota > Viridiplantae > Streptophyta > Magnoliopsida > Asparagales > Orchidaceae > Cymbidium > Cymbidium sinense. Next base: position 191,386,084 of record CM038221.1, read on the forward strand.
ATAGATCATGGATTGTCCATCCCATATGACTGAGATGGACATTCCTTATCTAATCATGCTTAGAGCCTCTGATTAATACCTCAAAATCATAGATTTAATCGTGGCTGTCTGATCTTAGATCGAACGGTCCATGGAGTTACCACATGTACTGCCATCCGAGCCTGCACTTGGATGTGATAACGTAAATAGTAAATCCCATTGCACCACATGAAAAGCACACCACATCAGCCACCACATGGCCCGATGAGATTAAGGCTTTAAATAGGGTTAATTAATTATTGTTAATCCTGAAACTTACTAAATTCATAAATAATTATAAAAAATCCAAAAAAATACAAACTTAGGCTCATTTTAAAGATATTTTAGGGTAAAATCTAGGAAAATTATTATTAATTAATTTTGAACAGTGGATTTGGCTTAATTAAAGTTTAATTAGAAATGTAATTAGTCTAATTACTCCCTAATTAACCATCTAATTAATCTTAGACTTACTATGCATATTTAAGGGGATGACCTCTGCCTCCCATATTTTTCTAGGATTTTATTGGTTGCTTAATTAGGGAAACCAATGCATTAAGTCTTAATCACTTTCTTAATGTAATTAGTGATAATTAGGCAAGTGAATAGTAAATTAATCAACCAATTAAGCTTATTATCCTCTATTAATGATGATGAAGTCTATGCAAATGGATTGGGACTCCCTCTTCCAATCTTTCTTTAAGTCTTCTCTAATCCCTCTTAAATAATTGATTAATTAACACCCCTTAATTAATTAATCAACAAGATTAATCAAAATCCAAATCACACTTGAACTTTAATCAACTAATTGAAAGGATTTAGGGATTAAACTTAGGCTCCCTTCTTTGTCTCTTTTTCTAATCCTATCTCTTTTTTGGTTGGTTGGTTAAGGTTAGGTTTAATTAGTTAATCAATGAACTTAATTAATTCAATTGAATCTTCTTCTCTAATTTAATCTTGGGTAGCTATTTGGGTGTTCAATAACCCAAACGGGGAGATAATGAAGTTATGGTTAGCTCACATATGTGAGAAAACTATAAAAGTAGTTAAGTGAGATCCCTTAAACATAACTAACTATTAATCATGAGCCAATTGCATTAAACCTCTTTTATTTCTTAGAAGTATTGCAAATTTTCATATTAGCTCATTATATTATTAATTAAGAATTAATTACTTAATTCACTTTTTAATTAAACCACAAACCTAATTACTTCTCCTTAGAACCAAAATTAACTCACACATGGGGAATGGGATTAGGACCAGCAAACCACTTTCATTTTCCTTAACTTAAATCCAACATAAAGATGAAATAACATTAAATAACTTTGGTATATTTTAAATAGCCTTATTTAGTATGATTGTCCTTAGGAATTAATTGGAATGAATGAGATTATGTGCTTATGTTCCTTTATTTCTTTCTAATTATGTTAAATGTTGCTTGTCATATGTAATCATGCATTCATTTATTTTAAATTTAACTAAATCAAAATGATTCCTTTTATGTCAAATTGCATGTGTTGATTTAAATTAAAAATAGGTGTGGCTATTATTACTAATAAATCAACAGTTATTTTCAAAAGCTCATAAATCAATTATAATAAATGGAGTGATGTTAATTACAATTAGCTATAAGTTTGCATGTGTTGATAATATAAGATAGGCAATATGAAGTTCTCTTTTCTTAGCTTACATGGATTCATATAGGATTTACAAATGTATAGTTCATTTGAAAAAAGAACACGACATTTGTTTAAATTTATTCCTATGCATTTTTATGCTAAGACATAGGAAGAATTTCATACCACATATGTAAATCATATAATCAAATCAAATATGACTTCTTGCATAACTTCTTAATCTTGTGATTCTTTTTATGCATTTATGTGTATCTAAGAAAAGTGGTATATTATTCACCCAGGCGTGAGGCTTTTTAAGTAGGTCAGACTTTACACCCCTGGTACAAAATAATGGCACCATACTCACTTAAAACTCTTATACATGTGTATGTGTGATGTGGCCAATGAATAAGAATCATAAGTCAAATAAATCAAATACAATTTTTGCATGGATTTTTAATATCCTTATAGTTGCTTATACAACATTATGTATCTAAGAAAAGTGGTATATTAGTTTTGGAGGTGGGGCTAATTGGTCTTATACCCTAGTATAATGGTGATGTACTCACTTAAAACTTTTATACATGTGAATGTGTATCTAGATAATGGATGAAAAATCCCTCTTTTCTATTAAAAATACATGCATTCATAATTTAATCAAATGAAATATCTACATTCCAAACGTACTTATTTGCATTCATCTTTTTAGTGTGCTAAAATATAAATTGCATGTATAGGTATGCTTAGGATTTACACATATGTATGATATACAAGATGGAATAAATGAATGAATATATTTTATGTGATAGTAATCCATTATAATTAATTTTAAGATGTATTTCTTATTCAATAAGGTCATTTAGAGTGAACCTAAACTTGCAATTAATTAAAACATATAATTGATTGATTAATTGACTTTCTTTATAAGTGACTTAAGATAGGGATGAAAGAAAGATTCCCTCTCTTTCTTCTCTTTATAACACTTAAGTGTTAAGTGTAGGCCACATGAAACAAAAGAAAACACTAAAAAATCTTCAAATCAATTAAATCACTTAGAGAGAAATCAACCCTTTATAAATTAAATCCCTCACACTTAGCAAATTACAATTCTAAAGCCTAGTTAGGACATACTACACAAGCTTTAATGCACACACATTAGACTAAGTCACCACTTCTAGCTTTATATTAGGGCGGTGCATGATTTGATGTATGTTTAGTTTGTGATGTATTATTGTACCTTTGGATGTTGTGTATGCCCCTGGATGTTCTGTTATATAATCATATTTTTCTAGTAGATTATGCTTAAGAGGTCAGTTAAATAAAAAATATATTTTCTTTGTCTGCGGTTGCTTAGCCCCTAAGCATAATCCAAGTTAGGCTTGTTGGGCTTGGTTACCCATGTGTGGGGTGCTAAATCCAAATTATTCATATAACTACTTGAGTTGTATGGTGTGTTTAGCTAACATTTATTTTGCAGGTCTAGCTAGATTTACTTTCCTTCTTTTAATGTAATTTTGCATTAGTATTAGGATGAGTGTTATGGGGGATTATGATGAGCATTAGTTATAAGACTAAGTCTTATGTACCATGTGATGCCTTTAGAGCAAGCATATCCAAATCAAGCCAAAAGGAAGAAAGAAATGGAGCAAATCAAATGAAGAAATGGAACATGAAGAAATGAAGAAGGAAGAATGAAGAATGAAGACCCCCCCCCCATAACATTCATTATTCTTAATTGTAATTATTCTCTTGAAATTTGGGTTGTATAAGGGTAGAACTCGGCTACCCATATTTCTTTTCGGGTTGTATGGCAGTAGCCGACCGCATCATCCTTTTTATTCTTTTGTGATAGCTTTATAAAATTGTTTGATTTTTTGTTTAGCTTGTGCATTAAAAAAAGCATGACTTTTCATTTATGATTGTTGATTGTGGGATTCTTGGATGTGATGCTCTTAGGATAAAAATAAATTTTCTATCCCATTAACAACTCATAACTAAACTTTTAAAATAACTCATAATCTCACATAAAATCCTAGGTACTAAATCAAGATAGTAAAATATTTAGCAACCCCTTAGCTACATGTTATATGTTTAATATCATGCATAATTACTTTACTCATGTTAAGAGAGGGCTTCCATCTTTTCCAGATAGAATGGGCTTAACTTTTAAGAGCCTATGATGGAAGAACACCTCTTTTCCTTTTGATTTGGCCCATAATCAACTTCTTATGCATTTAGGCCTACAAAATCCTATAGCCTGTGTTAAAATAAAGAGTCTTAAATTAAATAAAAGTAGGTAAAATTTACATTAGATTTAAGTTATTATTCATACCCCTCATGCTCTAGTCTCTTAGGGAGTGGGTTTAAGAACTTAGTTTCTTTTCTAAATAAGAAAAACCTAGCCATCTTGCAAAAGCATATGACCTACCTACATGGATTTAAAGCATAGGAGGACTTAGTTGGCTGCCACTCCAGGGGGTAATAAGTCTAGCAATCGGGTGGTTTACTCTCTTTTGTGGAGGTAAACCATATACCAACTTTCACCTTAGATTTAGGTCATACTTTGGCCCTCGCCAAAGCTCCCTAAATTTAGGATCTGAGGTTGTTGTTTCCCTTTGTGGGCTACAAGCATAAATTCTCACCTCTTGTGCATTTTCACAATCTTATATTATGGAATTATAAGTCTTAGATTTCTACTAAAATGTCAAATAAAATAAATAAATCTCCTCAATTTTAAATATATAAAGCTCGACCATAGGATATATTGGAGTGCTCACTAAGCTTCTTAGTATCATGAGCACTCCCTACACCTATCCTTTGGTTTCGATAATAACTCTTTGCTTTTCATCCAACCCACTTGATTTTCTAAAAAAACAACCAATTTATTGATATTCCTATCTTTGAATTCTTTGGAGATAACAATCTCCTACTTTAATCGAGAGTATTCTTAAGGGATTAACTTTTCTTAAGATGTAATTAACTATGGAGGCTTGCCTCCATAGGAAACTCAATGAACTCAATTTAAATAAATTCTATTTTACTTTTTTATGTAAAGTAGGAGAAAAATCTTTGGTATATTTGAAGACCCATCATGCCTTAGGAGTCCTTATTAGGTGATTAGGTCTATCGTAAGGTAGTGATTTCTATCTCTCAAGATAGTGCACTAATCCTTGATGTCATACCCAATCACCTCAATAAGTACAACCTCAGATCTGTGAGGTGTCTCCTTACATATATACACACAATGAAACCAAAAATAAACACCATGCTGTCAAATGCAAAGGGGTAGGTGAGACCACCCAAGAAAGAGTTGTGTCCCATTTAGAGGGCTTTACCCAACAGGTATTATGTCAAATCGAGTTTGGTTTTGGTTGGGTTTGATTTGGGTTGACCCATGGTTTCCCAAGGATTGGTCATGCCAAGTTTGAATGGGTTTGGGCTTGGTTTGGTTGGGTTAGGCTCAATTTGATCCATGTGGGTCAAATTAGGTTATGTTGAGTTAAGTTGACCAATTAGTCAAATTGGGTCAAACCATGGGTTGAGACAAGTTCAAATGATGATTTGAGATGTTTAGGATCAATTAGTTTGACTTGATTTGGATTGGATTTGAATTTGACCCATAGGTTCATATGGGTTTAATTGGCTAAGTTGACCAATTTGGTTAAATTTTTCCAAATTGGCTTAGGTTAGGTATCTTTTTGGGCTCAATTGATGATTTGAAGATGATTATAGGTGTTGATTTCAATCAATTTGGATTTAAGAATGATTTAGACTAATTTGACCATTTGACCAATTTCAATGATGAGTTGACTTGGTCAGATTGGGTTCAACTAAAGGTTTGATCATGTTCAATAATCAATTAGTGATGGATTTGAGTCATTAGTTTCAAACAATTTAGATTGGATTGTTATTTGACCCAATTTATCCTTTTAGGTCAAGTTGGGTCAAGTTGGGTAAAAGGGCCAATTGAACTTGGTTTGGCTCAATTGATGGTCAAGTCATATTCAAGGATCAATTTTGAGTGGTTAGGAATCATTGGTTTCAATTAATTGAGCTTCGAATGAAGTTTGGTTCAATTTGGTTCATGTAGGTTAATTCGATCAACTTGGGTCAAATTATCAAATTGGCTTGGTTTGACACAATTGATTGTAATTGGATAATCAAGGGTGATCAATAATCATGTTGGAAAGAGATTGAATAGATTGGTTCAATCCAATTCGAGTTGGATTGGAGTTTGGCTCAAATGGGTCCTTTAGCTCACTTTGGGTCAAGTGAACCTAAAGGGTCAATTGAGTTGGTTTTGGGTTAGTGGGTGAGTTGATTTGATGATTTGATTTAGGATTGATTGACAACTTTAATTGCAATTTTTGGGGAATTTAGCTCATTTGGTTTTAAATGGGTTAATTGAATTGGTTTTGTTTGATTGGTTTGATTGTAGATTTTAGAAAAGTTTAAAATGGAGGTTTGAATGGCTGGAGTGCTTCTATGAAAATTAATTGAATTTGATTTCATTGAAGGAGGTTTGGGTTAAGTCCATAAGATTTGATTATGAAATTAGGTTGGGTTTGGGTTTAAATCATTTTGGCTTGGAGCTTGGATATGGAATGGGATTCAATTATATTTGATTGAATTGATTTGAAATTTGATTTGGTTAAAGGGGATAGGTAGGTTTCCTTAGGTCCTAAGGCATAGCCTAAATCTAGCATGTTATTCTTAAGTCTCTAGGCTTAAGTTTAGTGTTCACCTAACCACCAGAAGTATTCTATGACTAGGGAAGTTCTAGTGTCTAGAAGACCCCTAAGTCTAAGATAGAGAAGAAGAGTCCTCACTCCAAAAGTGATGTCAACACTTCACTAAGTAACTCATGACTAAATTATAATGCAACTCACAACCTCACTTTAAAGCCTAGGTATATAAACAAGATAATAAAATATTTAGAAATTGGTTGAATAACGGTTATGTCTTATGTATATTTTTATGTCATATTATTTCACTCTTAAAAATAGAGGATATCCACTCTTGCATAATAGGAGACATGCTTGATTTGTGGGAGTAATCTCTTGTGGTGGAGAACACCTCTTCTCGTTGATTTAACCTACAACTCAATTTCATCATGCATTTAGGCATAATTATCACAAGTCTTGGTCTAAATTAATGTGTCAAAGTGGTTTAAAAACTTATACATTTTTAATATTAGTCTAAGTCATTTTTGCATACCAAACATTATCTAATCTCTTAGGGAGTGAGTTTAAGATTCTAGCTCCCTTCTAAATTTAATAACAGCCTAATTATCTTGCATCTAAATAAGACTAGCTTACATGGATTTAAAGTGTAGGAGTTATTAGCTGGCAGCCACTCCAGGTAATTGTAAGTTCAAAAAAGTCAGGATGTGTTCATTCTCTCTTATGGAGGTGACCCACTATATCGCATTCTCCCCATTAGATTTTAGATCATGCTTCTAGCTTGTGCTAAAGCATTTTAGACTTAGGTTTTGAGGTAGCTTGTTTCTCTCTTGATACGAGTATAAGTCCTCACTTTTGAGGTATCTCCACAATCATGTGTTGTTGGGTATAAGTCCTAGCGCTTTAATAAAATTTCAACTTAAACAAAATAAATTTGCCCCTTCAAAAATATAAAGCTTTATCATAGGGTGGACTCGAGCATTCACTAGGCTTCTTAGTATCTTGGATGCTCCCTACTTATCTTCATGTGGAATCCATAAATAAGTCTTCCTATTTGAACTCTTCCCATTTAATTTCTAATAACAATCAATTTTTTAATAGTCATGCCTTGAAATCCTTAAAAATATTTGCTGGCTGCTTTAATCGAGAGTGTTCTTAGAAAACTTCCATTTCCTAGGATGTAATTAACTTTGAGGGCTTGTCTCCATAGGGAACTAAATAACTCTATATAAAATAAACCACCCTACTTTATTTATCCATGTAAATTAGGGGAAATATCTCAAGTATATATCTAGACCCATCTGCCTTAGGAGTCCTTATTAAGTGATTAAGTCCATTTTAGGGCGATGTTTCTATCTTTTGAGACAGTACATCATACCTTAATGTCGTACTCAATCACTTCAACAAGTACCCCTTAAGATCTAAGTGTCCCTATGACTCCAAATTAAAACACCACATCACCATAATCTATGTGGATTGACCTCTTTAGAAAGTGCAATGATCTTATTTAAAGCAAGATTGCTAAATTTAACATTCATGTCTTGTTTTCCCTATAAATATAGACTAGCAATTATCTTTGTGTATACATAGCAGTCTACTTGAAAAATGATGACTTTATAATTATAATAAATAACAGATAAGCAAGTCACTTAATTCTAAGCTTTTTTATATACCATTATTTATTCAACTAGTGATTTGGAGTAGCATGTATCACATGGCCCTTTTGGTGCCTTAAATCAATACATAGATTTTAGTGACCTATACCACACGTGTTAATCTCATCCATAGATTGCCTAATACTTTACATGGTATTGCAATAGAAACATACCTATAACCAAATAGTTTGTTGTTGATGTCTATCAAATGGTATAAATAGAGTGAACTTCCCAACATGGGATCACTCCTAAGACTAAACTTATAGGAGATGTAATCACCCAATTGTATTGACACACGTGTGTTTTATTGTCTTATTAAACTCTTAGTAATGTATGTTAAAATTTTACACCCTAATGCGTACTATAAAGACACACCCAAATTCTCTAATAAAATAATAATAATTTTTGCAAATGTAAATGTGAGCTTAATGTCTTGGGTGGTAAAAGATAACCTTAACATGTATGATATATAAGCCCTATCATGTTTATGGAAAACATAGAATGAAAGTTCCATTTAGAAATCCTTAATAATTGCCCATTTTTCCATCTTAGTGAATAAGTGTGTTTAAGCTTATGTCACATCTTCCAAAAATTTGATATTACATGTTGTTTATTGAATGATGGTAGACCATCTATCACCTCAAATGATTTTCTAATAGGTTATCATAAAACTAGCTAAAATAGCCACATTCAACTAAGACTTTAAACTATCAGCAAACTAAAATTAGATTTTCATTTTTAATACTTAAGATGATTTACACATCTTATAGGATTACAATCATCTAGCCCATGAGAAAATGGAATACTTTTGGTAAGAACATTATTTAGCCATTAAAGTTATGATATGATTGTGGCAAAATTTGATAAACTTAAGGTGTCAAGTACAACTAATACATATGTACTCTAATGCTTCAACATTAGAGACCTCAAATAGATTGCTCGTTCAAAACACATAAATATTAATAGCTTTTAATATATTGCCTTATGAATAATTTATGATATTAAATTTTAATATTAATAAATGTAATGAATTATATTATTAATATAATGTATATGTATAACCCATCTAAGCGTACTACATCGTATGACCCATGTAGTACAGTAACACTAGGTTATTTGAGCAAGCATCATTGTTATGTTTAGGGTTCATACAAATCCCACAAACTCTATTAAAATTTGTTATATACACATCCATTATATTCTAAATTTTGTTTATTTATAGCCCTCCAATTTTATTCTTAAAACACACTTTTAGTGTAATATGGTAGTCAAAATTGATTCTTAAAGATGGCATATAACACAACCTCGTATGATATATCTATAACTTCTTAATGTAAAGAATTTTCGAACATAAATAGTGTGGTTCTATCATCTTTTCTTGATAATAATAATAATGCAATGAGTCCATGTCATATTATATATCTATGGTTTATATATGTACTCTTGTAATGATCTGTTGAGATAATGTTCATATGAACTACTCTAGAGGAATGTCAACTATCTGGTATTCACAAATGTTAATGTGAGTTGGCTTTAGATATTTCTATACATTACTTTCCATCTTTTCTAATATTATCTTTATGCATGGTATAATTGTAATATCATTTGCCAATAAATATTATGATGCATCATTTAATTATTTCATGAAGTATATTATAATATTGTACTATATTGCACTAAAAAAGCATGAATTTAGGAGACTACTAGCACATTTGAGAACTTTATTAAAATATTATATGGTATTTATTGTCTTAGAACTATATTTAAAACCTATGTTATGAGAACATTTTTGTGATATCATGCTAATTAACTATTTAAATTTCTCATCATTTTTGCTTTTAGTCTTTTCTATGTTGCAGCAAATAATCGTGAGGTCACTATTATTAGCTCAATAGATGTTATCATAAATAACATCAGTATCTAATATATTTAATAACCACAATATCTTATTAAATTTTTTATGTAAATGATATAAACAATATTTATGCATAGCCCATGAGAAGACTTCATCATAGCTCAAAATTAGACTTGAACATTTTTATGAGATTAGGCATGCCATGATAAAGTTGGTTAAGCTCCCCCAAGTTATGAAGCATGCATAGTAATCATAACGAAGACTTATTATATTTAGACTTAACCATCATAAAACTAGAGAAAATACTTTATTATTGCATCAATTCCATATCCAACTAATAATGTTCCCTCTTTATTTACGAGTTATAATGTATCATATGAAGTACATGGAGATAAGAATAAACTAAATTGAGCCCAAAGCAAAAAAAAATTATGATTGAAGTTGGTGGGGGTAATCATATGAGCTCAAATTAAAATATTTATTTAATTTTATTTATATTTATTTTCTTAATTAGAAGTCTAAGTTTAAAGTATTATAGTATGTATTTATATAAATTTTATAATTAAAATTATGAAATTCAAAATTTTAAATTTTGAAACTTGAATTTCCAGTGGTTGAGAAAACCAAATTGACAAAAATACCACTATTGATCTCACTTTTGGAGTGAGTTCTTAATCTCCTCATCATAGATCTAAGACTCTTATAGATATTAAGAGTTCCTTAGCCTTAAAACACTTCTAGTGATTGGGTGAACACTTAACCTAAGCCTAGAGACTTAGAAGGGTTAGTTATAGGGGTAAGTTATGCCTTAGGGATTTAGGGAGACTTGCCCATCCTGTGGCCTAAACCCAACCTATGTTTACCTTCTCAAACCAAACCTTAAATTCAATTCAAATACCAAATCCAAATCCAAATTCCAAATCAAATGATTGAAACTCATAATCAAATCCAAAATCAAAATCCTGCCCAAGCCCTATGATTTTATCTTATGGACTTGGCCCTTAACCAAAATCAAATTAATCCAAATTCAACTAATTTTCTCCAAGATATATTCAATCTCTCAATCATTTATCAAATTCAAGCCCAAACTCAATTCCAAATGATTGAAACACAAAACTAGATTTAAACTCCCAATTCCTTTTAAATCCTTATGATTGAATTCCATGGACTTAGCCAAATCTCCACACAATTCAATCCAAATTTGATTGATCTCTTCATGAATCAATCATATCTTCATTTATAATCACAAATATAAATGAAATATAAATTCAAACAACCAAAACCAAATCATACCAATTCCAAATCCAATCAAATCCCAAGTTAAACCATTTGGACCTACCTCCATGAGCTTAGCCAAATCCCATTCAAATCAAGTCAAACCTAATTTATTTTCTCATAAATAAATTATATATTTATTTATATTTACAAATATAAATTAAACCCACATTCCAATGATCAAAACTACATCAAACTAAATCAATTTCCTTCTAACCCCTTTTTGATCTACCTCCATGAGCTTTGCCAAATTTTCCTTCAAATCACTCCAAACTTAAGTGATTTTCTCATAAGTATTTTATATCTTCATTTATATTCACAAATATAAATGAAATATAAACTCAAATAGCCAAAACTAAATCCAAAATCAAACAAAAATCCAATTTAAACCCTTTAAGCCAATTCCTTGAGCTAGGCCAAAACCTACCTAAATGAAGCCAAAATCAATAGATTTTTGCTTGAATTAAACATTCTTTCAATCATCTATCCAAATATAAATGAAATCTACAATCAGCAAGCCAAATTAAAATCAACCCAAGTCAAATCCAACATAGCCCTTTTGACTTAAAAATTCCAATTAAACCAAAACCCATCATAGCCCAAATTGATTACAGTTGGATTTATATTTCAATCCAATACTCATATATAAATCCAACTAAACCTTAATCAAACCAAAACCAAGACAATTGACTCATTTAGGTCCACTTGACTCAAAGTGACCTCAAGAACCCATTTTAACCAAGTTCTAATCCAACCCAAATTGGATTGAACCAAGCCCATCCAAACCTCATACCATGACCATTGATCACCCTAGGATGATCAATCACCTTAATTAGGTCAAAATAAGTCAACTTGGTCATTTGACCAAGTAAACCCTTAGCCAAAATTAGCCAAAACTCACCATGCACCAAATCAATTGAAACCATTAATTCACATCAACCCATAATCAATAATTGAATGTGACTTGACCATCAACTAAGCCAAACCAAACCTAATTGGCCATTTGGCCCAAGTTGACCCAAATTGGCCTAAAAACCAAAATAGGTCAAATCATGATCCAACCCAAATTGAGTGCAACCAATGGCTCAAGTTCATTCCAAATTGATTATTGAATTTTACCAAAGCCATGATTGAACCCAATTGACCAACTTAGCCCAAATTGACTTAAAAGGTCAAATTGACCAAAATCTAAATTAAATCCAAATTGATTCAAACAAAATCCTACAATCATTTTCAATTAACCAATTGAACTTGAACCAATACCCAACCCAAGCCAACTTGGCCAATTTTATTAAATTGGTCAACTTGACCCATTTGACTTATATGAGTCCAAACGAGCCAAAATCAAACCTAGGCCAAATTGATTGAAACCATTTGAACTAAAATACTTCAAATCATCATTTGAACCTAACCTAAGCCTTGATTTGACCCAATTTGACCAAATTGATCCAAAACCCTTGAAACCAACTCATGGGACCTTGGAACCTGATCAAACACAACCCAAACTCATCCTAGGTTAGCCCAAAATCAGCCCAAACCCAAGGCAAATCCCCTTTGGATATGCCTTCCTATGTGGGGTTTTACCAAAATTGGCAAAGTTCACTTTTCAATCACCTTCGGTAGCCATCAAGTACCCAAATTGTGTATCACCTAGTTGCCTATCCCACCCTAAGTGGGCTAGGCTTGACATGGACCAAATGGATGTGAGTTAACTCACCTCCCTTACAAATCAAGAATCCCATGGACAAAGGGAGATACAACCAGCCATGTCAAGCCTTGAGCTACATCCCAAGCATTCCTCCACTGAAACCGAGCCACATGGACTGATGGGAAAACTCCGACGCTCTGACGGTGGCTGGCCGACTAAAAATGGGAGATAATCATGTCCATCCACCTTAGCCAATTGTGGGGTATACCCCCTCAATTCAATGAGAAATCACACCATTCACATCATATAAGCTCCCAAGAGAGAAACGAAACTCCCTAGTAAGCTATCGAGTAATTTGAAAGCCTCCCAACTTTGGATTTCTTCTTCCCGAGCAAAGCCAAAAATAGGGTAACTGATCTTTGATTTCAACTACTCCATTTCTCAGCCAAAGTCCAATTGCCCAATCCTACACTATATCCATATGTCATCGAGGCAAACCAAAGCTTCCCCCAAGTTCTAAACTCACCGGAGGATGGACTTCAATCAAAGTCAAAGCTCCAAAGCACTATTCTTGGCCTTTCAAGCAATCCGCGTGGAACCAATCCAATTGCTGCTCAACAGGGCTTCATCTCAACTAGATGAAGCTACCTCAAGTGTGTGAGCCAATGGTTTTAGCTCCAGTGAGGTAATTTCATGAAAATTAAGCTTTATGAAAAGTGGTGTTGGAGCATTGTGAAGTAAATTTGCATGTGAGCCAACCTTAGCCATTAGATCTTCGCAAATCCCTCACGCGAAGGTGTGGGGTTGATTTGGAGTGAATCCAAGCTCGAGTGAGCTCGGATCGAATGATCCATGGCACACAAGCTCCATCGTCATTGTTCATGAGCTGATATATCATGCACTATCCATTCCACATGATCAGAATGGACGGTCATGATTAGATCATGTTAGATCCATCTAATTCGAGCCGTTATTAACCACAGGTTTGATCTGCGCTATCCAATTCCATATCAAATGGTGGAGATCAATACCGTGTCCTGCCACCAACTGAGTCAGCCATGGGATGTGATAACTTAAATAGCCAATCTCATGATGCCACATGGTGCTAACGGTCCATATTAGGCTTAATTAAGACTAATTAACTAGTTTTTAAGCTAAAACTTTCATAATTCATAACAAATCATAGAAAAATTCAAAAAATACAAACAAAGGCTCATTTTAAAGGTATTTTAAAGAGGAAGCCATTAAAAGTATTCTTAATTTATTTTGAATAGTAATTTGGGCTTAATTAAAGTTTAATTGAAAAGTTAATTATCTTAATTACTCTTTAACTACTTAACTAATTAACCTCAAATTTTGTATGATTTTTTAGGGGGATGACCTTTGCCACCCCTATTTTTTGGAATTTATTGCTTAATTAATTGGGGAAATTGATTGATTAAGCCCTAATTACCTTCTTAACTTAATTAAGAGTTAATTAACTACATGAATAGTAACTTGCTTAATTAATTGGGTCATTTATCACTGTTTAATGGTGAGGAGGCTTAGGGAATTGGATTGGGGCTTCTCTACTAATCTTTTCCCTAAGTTTCCTTCACTTTTCTAAGAGAAATTAATTAAGGGCTGATCTTTTCCCTAAGTTCAATTAAATTTTAAATTACATCTTAACCTACCTAATTCATGGGTAGATCTTTATGTATTCAAAATCCTAAAGAGATTTAATGAAATTATGATTTGTCCATATGTGTGGAAAAATCATAAAAGTAATTAATTTTCTTAAGCTTAATTAACCATTAATTGTGAGCCAATTACATTAGGCCCTTTCATTTCATAGGACCATTGTTAATTTACTTTCAATTCATTTTCATATCATATTGGCTCATAATTATTTGGATAATTACTTTAAGGTAGCATAGGTAAGGGTTATATAATTGAGTTAATTCATTTCTTAACTTAATTAATTCATAAAATCAACCTAATTATCTATCATTAAATTAAATTAACCTACGAACATGGGATGGGATTAGTATTAGCAAACCTCTTTCTTTAAATGATTTTTATTTGATATGATTATTCTTAGGAATTAGTTTGAGTGAATGATATCATATGCTTATGTTTATTTATACCTCTCCAATCATATTAAATGGTGCATGTCATTTGATTCATGCATTCATCTTTTGAAAATTAAATTAAATTAAATGGTTTCCTTTGTCAAGCTTGCATGTGTTGATTTAATTTGATATATGTATGGCTATTATCACTATTAAATCCAAATATATTTTTCCAAAGCTTATAAATGAATGACTACATATGCTATGAATGCTAGTTATAAATACATAGGAGATGTATGTGATTATACTCTAAGTGTGTGTATTGAAGCTTTATTTTCTTTGATTCATGTGTAGATTTGCATGCATTTGAATGTTAATAGGTATACAGTCCAGATATTCTGGGAATACGAGGATTTAGTTAGCCCCAAGGAGGTCATTTGATTACCTCATTTTCTATTTAATAGCCACAATTACTTATTTGATTTCATTTACATGTATTTCTACACTAGAATTTGAATAACACTTTAATCCACATGTATAAATGTTTCAATCAAGTAAAAATATAATCTTTACATATTTTTACTTCCTTTACTTATGTAAACATCCATTTGTATTTTAGAAAACCAAATATTTAGTCTAGACATCCCAAGAATATGAGGCTTTAAATATCCTTATGGAGGTCCTTTGATTACCTCACTTGCCTAATTAACAATGGCATGTATTAGCTTATGTCTCTTATACATGTGTGTGTATTTAATTATAGAATTAGAACCCCTTTTATTTTATCAAAGATACATGCATTTGTAATTGTTCAAGTCATTGAATTAATTGATCATATGATGTAGAGCTCTCTTTCTTATGTTCATGTATGCAAATTTACATATGGTTAAATGTAATGGTATATAGTTGGACATTCTCGAAATACAAGGCATTAGCTAGCCCCAAGGAGGTCATTTGATTACCTCACTTCCCTGGTTAACAATGACATGTACCTATTTAATTTCATCTATATGTATTTTTGTATAAGGATTTAGATAGAGCTTTAAATTAATGTGATGAAATAATTTGATCAAATGAAAAATATAAAATTTAAATGTACATACTCACTTCCATCATTCAAGTGTGCTAAAACATATTATATGTGTAGGTATACTTAGGATTTAATCATATGCATGTTACATGCAATGAAAAAGAATGATTTAACATGTGTCATGTGATAGTAATTCAATCAAATTAATCTTAAGATGCCTTTCAAGTTGAATAGGATTATTTAAAGTGGACCTAAACTTAGGATTAATTTAAAAGGTATAATAAGCCATTCACTAAAGAGAACTAAGTTAATTAACATGCTTTAGAAGTGGCCTAAGGTAGGGATGAAAGAGAGTAATCCTCTCTTTTTCTTCTCTTTATAACACTTAGTTGCTAAGTGTAGGTCAAATGAAACAAAAGAAAATACTAAGTAAAATTTCCAAATCAATTAAACCACTTAAAGTGAAATCACCCTTCTATATTAAATGAAAGTATTTCACATTTAGAAAATCATAACCTTAATGCCTAGTTAGGACATACCACAAAAGCCTTAATACACACACATTAGAATTAAGTCACCACTTCTAATATTATGTTAGGGCGATGCATGGTATAATGTATGTTTGGTTTCATCATGTATTATTTTAAACTTGATATTAGGGTGTATGCTTCGTAGACAGGATATTAGGTCGTGATTAGCCTAATCATATTTTTTGCAGGGGATTGTGCTTAAAGGGTGCTTAAAATAAATATAAATGCTCTTTTTATAGGTTGCTTAAACCCCTAAGCACAATTCAAGTTAGGACAGGTGGGCTTGGTTGCCCATGTGTAGGGTGCTAAGTCCAAATTATACATATAACTGCTTGGGATTGTATGTGTGTTTAGCTAACACTTACTTTAGAGGTGTAGTTAGATTTACTTTTTCTATTCTAATGTAATTTTGTATTAGGAATTAGGATTAGTGTTATGGGGGATTAAGATGAGCAGTGGCTAGAAGGCTTTGTCTTGGGAGGCCCTATGATGCCTTTGAAGCAAGCACATCCAATTCAAAGAAGATGAAGACATGAAGCATGACGAATGTAGACCCCCCATAGCATTTATTCATTTGTAAATTGTCATTATTTTTTCATATTCCGGGATGTATAAGGGTAGAGCTAGGCTACCCTTTTTTTAAGGTTGTACGACAGCACCTAGCTGCACCGGCCTGTTATTTTTTTATGATAACTATAAAATATTTGATGTTTTGTTTAAATTGTGAAATAGAAATGGCATACCTTTTTATAGTTTCTTCATGATTGGTATTTGTTATATGGCCTGGATGCGATTAGGCTCTTAGGGAAAAATAAATCTTTTACCCAACTCCAACTCATAACTAAAGTTTTAAATAACTTATAACCTCACATAAAG
This sequence comes from Cymbidium sinense, assembly GCA_021442155.1. Classification (NCBI taxonomy): domain Eukaryota; kingdom Viridiplantae; phylum Streptophyta; class Magnoliopsida; order Asparagales; family Orchidaceae; genus Cymbidium; species Cymbidium sinense. The sequence continues at coordinate 191,403,320 of CM038221.1, forward strand.
CCTAGGCATTAAATTAAGATAATTAAAATATTTAGCAACCCATTAGCTGAATGTTGTATGTCTCACATCATGCATGGATATTGTTTCACTCTTATTAAGAGAGGGTTTCATCCTTGCACGATAGGGGAAGACTTGACCTTTGAGGGTCTCCTCTATACTGGAAAACACCTCTTTCCCACTAATTTAGCCCATAATCCATTTTCATCATACATTTAGATATATGAAAATCCTATGGCCTTTGTCAAAATAAAGTGTCAAAAATCAATTAAAATGTGAAAAGATTTGCATTTGTAAATTAATTGGTTACTCATGCCACTCATGCTCTAATCTCTTAGGGAGTGGGTTTAAGGACTTTAATTTCTTTATAAATAATAACAACCCAACTATCTTACAAAATCATAAGACTTGACCACATGGATTTAAAGAGTAGGAGAAGTTAGCTAGCTGTCACTCCAAGTGATTATAAGTCCAGCAGTCAGGTGGTTTACTCTCTCTTATGGAGGTAAACTATATACCCATCTTCGCTTAGATTTAGGTCATGTTTTGGCTTATGCCAAAGCTCCCAAGATTTAGGATCTGAGGTAGCTATTTCATTCAGGCTACAAGCATAAATTCTCACCTCTTAGGCTTTTTCACAACCTTGTGTTGATGGATTATAAGTCCTAGTAATATAATAAAATTTCAACTCTAACAAAATAAATCTCTTCAATTTCAAATATATAAAGCCCAATTATATGATATATTGGAATGCTCAATAGGTTTTCTAGTATCATAGGCATTTCCTACTTATTCCCTTTGGCTTCCAAAAATAAGTCTTCTCCTTGATCTTTCCCACTTGATTTTCCATCATAGCCAATTTATTGATAGTCTTAACTTTGAAATCTTTGAAGATAATAATTGCCTACTTTAATCAAGAATATTCTTAAGGAATTTACCTTCATTAGAATGTAATTAACTTTGGGGGCTTGCCCCCATAGGGAACTTTAGAACTCAATTTAATATAAACCTTGCTTCATTCATCCATGTAAAGTAGGGAAAAATTCTCTAATATATTTGAAGACCCATCATGCCTTAGGTGTCCTTATTGGGTGATTAGGTCCATTATAACATGATGATTTCTATCTTTTAAGATAGTACATCATTCCTTAATGTCATACTCGATCACTTCAATAAGTATCCCCTCAGATCTGCATGGTGTCCTCCCATACAATTCAAAAATAAACACCATAAATTTTTTCGACTACTGGGATGATTCCTCTCTCCATCTCTAGTAGATGATTATTGTCTCCAAGCATCAATAGTGGACTTATATTTTATATAAGTCCAAGACTATCTTTCTTTCTATTGATGCTTAGCTTTTTTTCATCCTTTAGGTTTTAGGACCTCACTCATGTAGCTCTTGAAACCCCTATTGAGTCCCCCAATAGACAAAGATAAAATTAACTAATAAAAGGAGATGATTAAAATTTAGAACCTTTTTACCACAAGCTTGGTGAGACAAGGTTCATCTTATACTTAAGAAAATAAACCTCTTTTACAAAATGGCACTTTTCAAAAGCACTTTTTCAAAATTGACATAACAAAAAATTTGCACAAAATTTGTAAGAAGTTTTCAAAAGACATAAAGATAACCAAACCTCATTTAACCATTCCTACAATTGTTACATGGAGGTTCATTTCAAAAATCAAAATAATAATTTTAATATCCATTTTTCAAAAGCACATTTTTTAAAATAGCTATCTCCATTCAACATACCCAAATTTTTTGAATGAAGATTCTATTTTCAAAAGATATCATGACATAAAATTGAAACCCACTTAGGATATTCAGTATGTGCTAGAGTTGGAGTTCCCTCTTTTCAAAAGCAAAAAATCACACACAAAATCAAGACATATTTGAACTCCATTTGACATACCCTAATTTGTCAAATGTGAGTTTCCTTTCTTTTTGAAAAATCAAAACAAATTGAATTCTATTTAACATTCCCACATCTGTTAAGTAGAATTCCTCTTTTCCAAAATCTTGAAAATCAAAACACATTTGGACTCCATTTGACATACCCAAATTTGTCAAATGAGAGTCCCATTCGCAAAAATCAAAATCAAATTGAACTCTATTTAACATACCTACATTTGTTAAATAGATTTCCCTCTTTCAAAATCATAACACATTTGAACTTTACTTTACATACCATATTTTTCAAATAAGGGTTCCCCTCTTTTTCAAAAAGAGAAATCAAATCAACACATATCAAGCACATTTAGCCTCTACTTAACATACCTAAATTTGTTAAGAGCCCCATTTTCAAATCAAATCAACATATTTCACACACATAACAAACAATCATCCCAAACAAAGATGTTTTCACAAAACTTTCAAACATATGATTGAAAATCTTTTTGCATACCTAAATTTATTAAGTAAAGGATTTCCAAATCAAATTTTCAAACAAAACATGCAGCATATATATCTCCAAGTCTCTTAACAAAAACTTGAACCCCACTCAACATACTTAAATTTATTGAGTATGGGTTCAAAATCAAAATCATATGGCAAAGTCTCTCCTCCAAATATCAAAAATCTCTCCAAAAATTCAATGAACCACACTTAACATACCTAAATTTGATAAGTGTGGGTTCAAATTCTAAATCCAATGGAAGACAAATATCAAAGCAAGATTCTGACTAAATTATGTTTCAACAAAAGTAGTGATTTTAGCGCAGTCAGTCTTCTCAGTATTCAGTCAGTGCAGTTATTATGGTTTCTGGCAAGTTCATGTTTTCCTTCCCATCGGGTGTGGATCTGGCCTTGGATCAGGTCATACACAACCCGACCACCACTCGTCTGATCCAGTTTGATCATGGCTTCAAGGCCATTCGAGTTACTTGTGAGGGGATAGCCCACACGACTATTAGCAAGGAGGAGGTGGCAGGACAAATGCCACTTCTCTACATTGATATTTCATCTGACTTTGAGTTTCCCTTATTTAAGAGGAAGGCTGTCATGGTTCTCACCTCGATCAGCATCAGTGTCAGTGCATGTTCAGTCAGGTGCCCCATAGCTTTATTGAGAGCTACTACATCCTCTTCGGTCTCCCCAAAGGGGAAGGCTATATTGGCTTCTAAGATAGTCTCCCCTACCTTTGAGATAGGTTCCAGCTCTCACTCTGCTTTGCTCACCCAATTCCCACAACAAAAATAGGAAGGTCAAGCGGCACCATGAGCGAGCAGCCAGGGAGATCGATGCGGCCTCCAACATCACTGAGGAGGGTTCTCCTTGTGAGACCTCACTACTCTTAAGTGGCACCAAGTTTCACCCCCTCTCGACCTTAGATGGAGAGGCGAACTACAAGAGGATCGCTACATCACCTCCACCACCAGCACACTTTGAGGTACCGGCTAGGGAGCATAGGAGGCCCTATATCATTCTTAAGACAATTCTTGGCTAGGTTGGCAGAGCCTACAGATGCTCAGAGTCCGAAGCATTATTTGATTTGAGGTCTATGATTCCCAGGAGTGTCAGTGATCAGATTCATAGGGAGAGAGTCACTGAGGCTCAAGTATCAGCCCAAGCAGGCAAGGGGGAAAGACAGAGGTACGCCAGAAGAGGTAGTCGGCAGCCTCCACCCTGATGGACTTCCCTAATCGTTGCCTTGTCAGGGCCGATCATTCAGATAGCATTGTTCTCATGGGCACAGTTTGATGTAGGAGGAGATCTCCAGCTGAGAGGTATTTGGTGTCTTTTCATCACACCATTCCACTAACCACCCACCATCACCCATTCAGCTTACAGCATCTACCACCCCCACCAAGCTTCAGAAGGATCCCACTCCATCTGTTCCACCTTTTGAGGTGAGATTGAGCTCCCCTACTTGACCTTGTACCTCAGCTGTGGCTAGGAAGGAGTGGTGACCCAAAAGCATCTTGGTCTCACCACCTCCACTGCATATAGAGGGAGAGATGGGAGGGGACATAGACATAGTCCACATGATAGTTGATCCTCCTAATGAGGAAGTCTTATCAGTAGGCAATATCTAGTGCATAGAGCTAGATGAGTACAGTCTTACGGTCAGCCATCAATAAGTGTTTGTGCGGTACAACTAGGCAGAGTAGGAGATATGTCACTAGAGGACTACTTTGCCAAGAAGAAATTACTTCTCAGGAGCGATCATTCAGATCAAGAAGAGGGTAGAGTCCATTTTGATCCTGAAGAAGAAGACATGTTGGATGACACAGCTGAGGTCCACATGGTCGACACACGAGGGTCCTTATAGCAGGATCAACATAGCCAGGAAGGTGTCATGCTCGAGGAAGGTGACACTTCTCACTCGACTCAGCACCTCCTCCACCAACTCAGATAGAAGGATGATCATATTCACAGGATGGAGAACAAAGTTAAGGAGTTGATGGTAGTGGTCCTAGCATTACAGAACTCAACCCTAGTCTCACAGCCTTTTCCTATGGTAGCCAACCGGCCAAAGTTATTACATACCTTAGACCATCCTAGGTGCACTCCCATAGAGGATGATGCTTGTAGCTTGCATAGGAAGGTCACAGATGGCACCTCCATGCATGAGAAGGACATCAAACACATGGTAGAGCAGCACGTGAGGAAAGCGAAGCTGCAAGCCAGGGGGAGCTTATCCATTTCGAAGGGTTGACCATACTTGGAGGAATTCGATATAGTTCAATACCCCAATGGTTTTGTACCACATTCCTTCAAGAGGTTGCATTTAATTGGTATGTCAAACTGCCTAATAGTTTGGTGAAGACTTTTGCTGAGTTGGAGTGCCTCTTCATCAAGAGGTTTGCTGGAGCTCAGTAGAGAGTGACTATAGGTGACCTCATTATAGCAAAGCAAAATCTCAATGAGTCCCTTGTTGATTATATTCTCAAGTGGCACAACCTGAGCATGAAATGTGAGCTGCATCTATCCAAACAGCACACCATCGAGATTCTTCTTAAGAATATCCATGGACTAATAACTTTCATGCTTAAGGGTTTTACCATCAAAATATTTGAGAAATTAATCAATAAGATGGCAAGCCTGCAAGAGGAAGCTAAATAGTTACCTTTCCGACCAATCATCTTGGCCCAAGCCATAGAAGGTGTTCAAGAAGAAGTCAGGGATAGTTGTGTCAGTGGTAGAGGGAAACAATCAGCCAAAGTCCAGTATGAGAGACCCCAAGCTTAGCAACCTCCTTCGCCACCACCTCAGTCATTATACCAGCCGCCACAACAGCCATTCCCACCACCTAAGCAGTTTAACTAGCAGTGCTACTCATATCCACTACTAGGTAACTATTACCCACCTACTCTTGTAGATAGATTGAATATGCAATATTCATTCAGGAGGAAGGTAGTTAGGAAAATCATTAAGAATCTTTAAAAGAAACTTGACTTTCAGTCACTAGAGCCCAAGAGGCTAGAGGAAGTGGGCAAGAGCAATGATTATAGCTATTGCCCCTACCACCACATAATTAGCCATGTCTTAAAGGATTATATCACTTTTAAGGTCTAGCTTGAGCGTAGCTACATGTCAGGTGCTGGAGTTATCCCCAAGGAATACTTATTTAAACAACCATCTAGTTCTATTAGGGTAATTCATGGGGATACTTGCGATCCTCTTAAGACAAATGTAAGTTGGGATATTGCCTTATCCTAAATCTCTAAAAAAGTTATTTCTAAGATCAAAAAAATTTCCTTGCAGGTGCTGAGGTAGCTCAAACCTCCAACATCAAGGAAGGTTTGCAAGTTGCCAAAGACAACTTGAAGAAGGTGACAGCCCAGCAGCAGTAGCAGCAGCTCATCATACTTGCCCGGGATAGTCCAGTAGCGTAACCACCATCCGAGTTTAGCACTCCATCCACTGTTGCAACTACTTCTTCTTATGGTAGCTCCTCTTCTATTGGTAAGAGCATTATATCAGCGGACAAGGGCATCAAATCTCTTAATCCACTTACTTTACTTGATTTCTATCATGTACCTCCACCCAAAAAGAAATCAATAAAGAAGCAAATTTTACTTACATCTTGTCCACTTTTGATACTCTTGATATTATACTTGTTAAAAACTCCCCAAGTCTAGAAAATAATAATAGCTCTAGTAATTCTGATCCTCTCTCTTCTGATTCAGAATCAAACTTTCCTTTTCTGAATCAATCGGTTTCACCTCTTAAGATTAACTTGGATAGCCTCTCCACAGGATGCTCCACCTATGGATATGCTCTTGGAGGACCAAGTCAAAGTTGATTATAATGTACTAGCTCATCTTAGAAAGCTGCCAGCTAAATTAAGCATATATGATGCCCTTGTCTTATCCAAAGAGATGAGAGAATCTCTAATCAGGGCTCTTCTTAGTACTGAGATATGCTTAGCTCAGTTGATCCCTACTGAAGAGGAGGATCATCACTCGAGGGACATCATAGAAGTTACATTAAGTGATGAAAACTTACTTCAGGATGACCGAGCACAACTACCTTCTTTACATTATAGTGGATGTTGGCAGATACAGGCTATCTAGAGTTCTGGTTGACCAAAGTGCATCAGTCAATATTTTGAGTCTAAGAGCCCTTGCCTAATTGAGGATCGACATCTCCAAACTCTAAAAGGAAAGGATGATGTTGAGATGATTCAATGAACAAGGCGAGAGGGCCTTGGGCTCCATAGTGTTTCCATTGAAAATAGATGATTGGAAGATTGAAGCTAAGTTTTACATCATAAACTCGGACACATCTTTTAATGCTTTGTTTGGGAGACCATGGATACATGAAAACAACACAATTCCATCCTCTCTATATTAGTTAATGAAGTTCATGAGTGGTGGGATTGAGTATTGCTTCAAAGGAGATCTTAAACCATTCATAGTTCATGAGGTCAGAATATATGAAGATGCAGCCTATTTCCTTCCCCAAAACCAATAAGTCCATTCTGGTGAACTTAGTCAAGATCCCCTTGAGGGACAAAAAGAAAGAAAAAAAAGATAAAGAAATAGAAAAAGGAAAGAAAAAAGAGAAAGAAAAAGAAAATAAAAGGGAACAAGAAATGGACTCAGGGGAAGATATAGAGCATGTCATTAGATTCCACCCACAGTTCATTGCTCCATTCGAACATATGGGTAGGATGACCAACCTCCACTAGGAAAAGGAAAAGGACAGTTCAGAGGCAACCCCTGAGGTGGAAAACCTTCCAATTGGCCACCCAATAAGAGGTATGTCCCAGCCACCAGTTTAGAGGAAGAGGAAGATCCCAATAAGGGAAAAAATGAAAGAAAAGAAAAAGAAAAAGAAATATAAATAGAAAAAGGAAAGAAAAAAGAGAAATAAAAAGAAAATAAAATGGAACAAGAAATGGACTCAGGGGAAGATATAGAGCCTGACATTAGATTCCACCCACAGTTTGTTACTCCATTCAAACATATGGGTAGGATGACCCGACCTCCACCAGGCAGAGGATGAGGATAGTTCAGAGATAGCCCCCGAGGTGGAAAACCTTCCTATTGGCCACCCAATAAGAGGTATGTCTCAGCCACCAGGAGTACACCTGCTATCTACATAGACTTAGAATCTAGTTCAGATGATGAGTCTTATGTCATTAGCACATCAGCCAATTCTACTCAGCAGCAGACCCCTTCGAAGTGACACTTGAGTAGGATAGTGATGAAGATAAAGTTTTAAAGCAAAGCATAAATATATCTAAGTTTATATGTGAAACAATCATCATGGAATATTAGCTCTAACCCCACTTTTCTCACAAAAAGTTGAGGGCTTTTGTAGTTAAGGAAGTCCCTAAGTTATCAACAGATGTGAAGACTCAAAGATTCTTCTTGGGAGCATCATCCTCAAGTCAAGAAGTTGATGTAGAACTTGAAGATGATTCATATAAAGATTTAATAGAATTACCTTTTGATTGGTGCTCACCGTGTATTCTAAACATAACAAAGAAAGGGTTAATCTCATATACTTGGTCAAAGCACAGGTCAAACTATTTTGAAAGAATATGGAAGAATGAATGCAAAAGCTCTCAATCAAGACTAGGACTAGGATTCGGTACAGTGGGTCTAGTTGATGATGATGATTACTGCTTACTCATCAACAATCATTTGGAATCTAATAGGTTATTTTCAAATCATGATAACTCATACAAAGAGGTGTGTTTAGAAACTTCAGATACCTCGGATGATTTTAAAGTCAAAGATGCACCTCCAGAGTTCAAAGAGAAGATTAGATCAACCATTGACAAGCTCAAAGAAATCAACTTAGGAACTAAAGTCAATCCACATACGACATACATCAGTTCGTTGTTGAATGATATTGAAACCAATGACTTAAGCTATTGACTGAGTTTAGAGACTATTTTTCATGGAGTTATAATGAGATGCCAAGTTTATCTCTTAACGTGGTAGTCCACAAACTAGCAATAGAGCCAAATGCTAACCCTATCAAGCAATCTCCTAGACGCATGCGATTAGACATTGAACAGCACGTTATTTCTAAAGTCAAGAAACTGATCGATGTTAACTTCATCAAGAAAGAAAAATACTCTAGCTAATTGGCCAGTGTCATCCCAATTAAGAAGAAGAATGGCCAAATTTGAATATGCATCAATTTTAAGGTTCTAAATAAGGCATGTCTGAAAGATGTAATTTCACTACCAATACCAGAACTAATGGTGGGCATTACCTTGTCTCACGCGGTCTTCTCCTTCGTTGATGGCTCATCTCGATATGACCAAATAAAGATAACCCCTGAGGATGAATGTAACACTACTTTTTGAACCCCGATCAAAATTTTTTGCTATAGGGTCATGTCTTTCGGACTTAAAAATGTTGGTTCTACCTACCAGCAAGCCACGACTCGAATCTTTGATGAACTCATTCATCATCAAGTCGAGTGTTATGTCGATGATCTTGTAGTCAAAAGTAAAGAAAAGAAAGACCATCTCTTTAACTTGAGAGTAGTTTTTGAACGATTAAGATAATTTAACCTCAAAATGAATCCTCTAAAGTGTGCATTTAGAATAGCTTCAGGAAAATTCCTTGGGTTTATTTTCCGACACTGGAGAATTGAAATCGATCTAGAGAAGATCAACGTGATATTGGAAATGCCACCCCCTTAAAATCTAACTTAACTCAGATCATTCCAATGGTAGTTGGCATATCTAAGATGCTTTATATCCAACCTATCAAGAAGATGATAGCCACTTTCCACTTGTCAAAAAGTATGTCAAGTTCGAGTGGGATGATAAGTGTGAGCATGCCTTCGAAGACATCAAGCCCTACCTGATGCACCACCAGTTCTAACTGCCCCTATCTCGGTCAAGCCATTGATTCTCTACACTGCTAAATTGGATGACTCCCTTGGCACTTTGTTGGCCTAAGCCAATGACAAAGGGAAAGAGAATACACTCTACTATCTTAGCCATCATCTAATCCTTGCTGAGGCAAACTATCCACCTATTGAGAAGCACTGCCTAGCTTTAATCTTTGCATCCTAAAGCTACGACATTATATGCTTTCTCATAAGGTGAACTTGATCCCTAAAATCAATCCAGTGCAATATCTCATGACACAATCGATGCTATCCGGATGGGTGGCACATTGGTCCATGATTTTATCACAATTTGACATTACTTTCGTACCCCTCCATGCAATGAAAGGACAAGCACTAGTAGATTTCTTAGCAGCACACCCACTTCCTGCTGACTCTTCACTTAGTGATGACCTCCCCAATGAACAAATCATGAATTTAGGGGACATTAGTATTCTTCGTTGAGAGATGTACTTTGATGGTGTAGCTTCCTCTCAAATGGGAGAAGAACCATGAACTACTATTCCAAGAAAGGCAAGGGTAGGAATAATTCTCCTAACTCTAGACTGCGATATGATGAGATTCTCATATCGCCTGTTATTGAATTCACTTTTGGAGTGACTTCTCAATCTCCTTATCTTAGACATAGCAATCTTTAGACACTAAGATTTCCTTAGTCATAAGACGCATCTAATAGTTAGGTGGACACCTAACCTAAGCCTAGAGACCTAAGCCTAGAGACTTAGAATGGTTCGATCACAACATTAGGCCATGCCTTAGGGATTAGAGAAATCACCTACCTTATAGCCTAAACACAATACATGTACACCTTCTTAAATTCAATCCAAATTTAGATTTCAAACATAACCTCAAATTCAATTCAAACTCCAATCCCAAATCAAATGATTGAAGCCCTTGATCAAATATTCCTTAAGATTTATGATTGAATCCCATGGACTTAGCCAAATTTTTGTCCAATCCACTTCAAACTTGACTGATTTCTTCATCAATCAATCATCTCTTCAATCATCTTTATAAATATAAATGAAACCTACACTCAGATCATCAAAACTAAATCAAAATCTTCCTTAAGCCATTTTGGCCTATCTCCATGAGCTTGGCCAAATTTTCCTCCAAATCAATTCAAATTTAATTAATTTTCTCATTTTTCAATCATATATTCAATCATCTTTCCAAATATAAATCAAATATACAATCAAATAGCTAAAATCAAATTCAAAGCAAGTCAAACCCCAAATTTGAACTCTTTGAGCCAATTCCTTAGACTCAATTAAATTCCACTCAAATCCCGTCCAAAATCAATTGATTTTCTCATAAATCAAGCATTCCCTCAATTATCTATCCAAATATAAATGAAATCCACAAACATTAAGCCAAATCAAAATCAACTCATGCCAAACCCAACCTAGCCCATTTGACTTGAAATATTCAAATGAACCAAAACTCATTTGAACCAAAACTAATTGCAATTGAATTTATATGTCAATCTAAAATCCATATATAAACTCAACTAAATCAAACTCAACTCAAAACCAAGCCAACTAAACCCAATTGGCTCACTTGACCCAAAGTGGCCAATTTGACCTACATGAACCAATATCAAATTTAATCCAAATCAAAGAGTGAATTTAGCCAATCCAAACTTCATGTCATGATTGTTGATCATCCTAGGTTAATTAATTGTCATGAATTGGGTAAACTGAAGTCAACCTAGCTCATTGACCAAGTCAACCCTTTAACCCATATGAACCCAACTAGATAAATTGCAACCTAAACTAAATTGATTGTAACCAATGGATTAGGCTCATTCCAAATTGACTATTGAACTTGACCAAACTCTCAATTGAGCATAATTAACTCACTAGACCCAAAACCCATTGAACCTAACTTGACCTTAAGGGTTAAATCAACCTAAAACCCAATCAAATCTAAATTAAACTTAACCTAAGCCTACAATATATTCTAAGTGATCAACCAAGCCATGATTCAAGCCAATTTGGTCAATTAGGTCAAATTGGTCAACTTGACCCATTTGACCCAAATGAACTCAAATGAGCCAAAATCAAATCTAAACCAAATTAAACAAAATCAATGACACCAATACACTCCAAATGATCATTTAAACTTGATCAACCCTTGGTTTGACCCAAATTGACTAATTGGTCAACATAACCCAATTTGGCCCAAATGAGTCAAATTGACCCAAATTAAACTAAAAGAACTCCAAATGACATGAAATTTGGCCCAACTCACTTTTGACTCATTTCAAATCTATCCAATTTAAATTCAATGCCAAATGACCACTTTTCCATTGGGTCAAGGGAATCCCATGAGAAAGGACACTTGCCCAAATCATCATTTCTCTTTCTTGGAACACTTGCCATGAAGAACTTCCACCTCCCATTGCTAGGACACCCATTAGTCCTTCATGGAAACCACCTCCCATGCCTTGGCCACTCAAATCAAGCCACCTAAGGAGAATCCCAAGCACCCCAAGCTAAGGATATCCACTAGGATCCAAAATCACAAGAAATGAGGTGATTTTTGGCCATTCCAAAAAAATAAAAAATAGAGAGGCAAAAACTCTTTGTTCCATACTCATTTCATTCTCCTAGAGCTCAAAAACAAATTAGCAACCATTCCCACTTGGTTTTTGAGCAAAAGCCATCAAAATCAAGTGGATTCTGGTGAGGAGGGGCAAAAATTAAAGAATACATTATTCTGAAGTGAAACAAGAGCCCGAACCCATTCCACAGCTTCTTCTTACACTCAGGAGAGTGCTCGAATCATCACTGCAACTGGAAATCATCCCTGGTGAGGTAATTTCTAAAAAAATTATAGCCGGCCTTAGGTTCTCGTTTGTGACAATTTTTATGCATTTTAAGGATTTCCCTTAGATAAAACTTGCATTTTTTTTTTATTTTATATCATCCCCACGTGAATCAAAAGTTTTTCAACGAAGATCAATGTGAAATTGAGCCCGTTTGGGTGAAATTTCATTCAATTTTTATGAAAATTATGAAATCCCATCATTTTGCTGGCTGGAAAGCAACAGCCATCCAATCCTGCACTTCGGGATCAGATAGCTAAGATCTCACATCGGATCACACATTTCTAGCCTTCGTATCATGAAGATCAATCTGGACCGTCCGATCCACTATCGGACCATCCAATCTAATCTGCACGTCACAATTTTCCTTCTCGCTCGCTCAACTATGTGGCACCGCACGACCAACCGCGTGGCATGCCACATGGCGTGGCCCAACCGTGTAATGCGATAAGCGGTTGCCGCATCGGAACTAGGTTAAGTAGACGATTTTTTTATTTTAATAAATTATTTAAATTACTTGAAATGTTAAAAATTCATAGAAAATAAAATACTTAACTAAAAATTACAAACAAGGGCTCGTTGGATTCATTTTTTCAAGAGGAATCCAATAAACCTAAAATCTCCAAATTGCATCGAATAATTTAGGCTTAGTTTACGCTTTAGAAAAAATCAAATTTTATTAATTAAATTAAAAATACACATCACATTAATTTAAAATTTTCAAGGATTGAAATTGAAGGTAAAATGCACCCACCATACAAATGTCAAGTCAAAAGAATTTCTGGATTAGAAGATGATGCATTCTGAAGGTCAAATAGTGAAATTAAATAAATGAACATTATAAAAACATGAAAAATCATTTAAATCAGCAAAAATTTTAAAAAATTTTAACAAATCAAAGAAAAATTTTAAAAATACAAATAAATACTCACTCTAAAGGTATTTTAGAGGAGATTAAATTAAAATTAATTCTAATTAATTTTGAATATAATTAAAGCTTAATTTAGGTTTAATTGAAAACTTAATTAGCTTAATTACTCCCTAATCACCCAAATAATTAATCCCAAACTTTCTGAGGTTGATTAATGGGATAACCTTTGCCTCCCATAATTTTCTTGGGATTTCTTGCTTGGTTAATTATGAAAATTGCTTATTTTAGGACAAATTATTTTCTTAATTAATTAGATGATAAATTAACATTCTAAACAGCAAGGAAACCATTAATTAAGCTTTCTAATCATTATGGAACAGTGACTGGGAATGGGGAATAAGGTTGGGACCTCTTTCCCATTTTTTCCCTAAATTCATTTCACTTGACTTAAAACTAATTAATTTGGGACTAATTAATGGTTTAATTCATTAATTAAATGGCTTAATTAATTAAATTGAAATGATAATCATTCCAGATCTCATCTAATTAAGTTTCTTGGTTAGACTCGTAGGTGTTCAATAACCTAAGAGAATATTAAGGAAATTATAATTAGTCTATATGTGTAGGAGAATTATAAAAGTACTTAATTAAGTCTCTTAGCTTAATTAACCATTAATTCTGAACCAATTGCATTAGGCCCCTTTCATTTCTTAGGATCATTATTGATTTAATTTCTAATGCATATGCATATCATGTTGGCCCACCATTACTTGGGTAAATATGTTAAGGTGATATAGGAAAAGGGTAATTAATGGACTTAACTCATATTGCAACCTAATTAATCTGTAAAATCAACTTAATTTCCTTTCATTGAACTAAATTGATTAACCAATATGGAAATGGGTTAGGAGTAGCAAATGATTGAATCAAGATAATTAAAAGATTTAGCAAATGATTTGATAACTCATAATTAAATTTCTAAATAACTCATAAGCTTACATAAATCCTAAGCATTAAAATAAGATAATTAAAAGATTTAGTAACCCCTTAGTTGTATGGTTGTATGTCTAATATCATGCATGCATCTTCTACCACTCTTGCAAAAATGAGGGCCTCCATTCTTATAAGTATGGGAACTGCTTCACCTATGAGAGCAACTCGTACTGACGGAGCTTCACCCTCTTCTCTCTTGATTTGGCCCATAACTCATTTCAAAATGCATTTAGGCATACAAAAATCCAACGGCCTTTCTCAAAATGAAGTTTCTAAAAATAAATAAAATTTGAAAATATTTGCATTAGACTACGTCATTACTCATACCACTCAAACTCAAGTCTCTTTAGGGAGTGGGTTTAAGGACTTTAGTCTCAATATAAATAATGACAACCTAACTATCTTGCAAACTCATATGACTTGCCTACATAGTTTTAAAGCATAGGAGGAGTTAGCTGGCTACCACTCCAAGTGATTGTAAGCCCAGCAATCGGGTGATTTATCCTCTCTTATGGAGGTAAACTATATACCCATCTTCGCTTAGATTTAAGTCGTGCTTTAGCACTTGCTAAAGCCCCCTAGAAATAGGATCTGAAGTAGTTATTTCCTTCGGGATGCTAGAATAAATCCTCACCTCTTATGCATTTTCACAATCTTTTGTTGTGGGATTATAAGTCTTAGCTTTCTAATAAAATGTCAACTTCAACTAAATTAATCTCTTCAATTTCAAACATATAAAGCCCAACCATAGGATAGATTGGAATGCTCACTAGGCTTCCCAGTATCATGAGCATTTCCTACTTATTCCCTTTGGCTTCTAAAATAAGTCTTCTCCTTTAACAATCCCATTTAATTTTCCAAACATAACAAATTTATTGAAAGTCTAGCCTTGAAATCTTTGGAGACCCTAATTATCTACTTTAATCGAGAGTATTCCTAAAGGATCCCATTCCTTAGGATGTAATTAATTAAGGGGGTTTGCCTCCATAGAGAACTTAATAGACCCGATTTAAAATAAACCTCAATTTACTTTTCTATGTAAAGTAAAGGAAAAATCTCTGGTACATTTGAAGACCCATCATTCCTCAGGAGTCCTTTTAGGTGATTAGGTCCATTATATGGTGATGATTTCTATTTTTGAGATAGTGCATCATTCCTTAATTTCATACCTGTCACTTTAATAAGTACCCCCTAAGATCTGTGTGGTGTCCCACACATCTCAAAAATAAACACCATAGATTTTTCTGGTGACTCTGCTGGGATAGTTCCTCTTTCCATCTTTAGTAGACAATTATTATCTCCAAGCATCAATAGTGAACTTATATTTTATATAGGTATTGACCTTATTTTAGAATGAGTTCTCAACTCCTCCATCTTAGGCATATGACTTCTCTTAGACTTTAAGAGTTCTTTAGTCTTAAGACACATCTAGTGATTAGGTGAACACTCAACCTAGCCCTAGAGACTTAGAAGAGTTAGCCATAAGAATAGGTCATGCCTTAAGGGTGTTAGGAAAATCTACCTACCCTTAGCTTGAACCATTCCCGACCTTCCTTCCTTCAAGTCAAACTCCAAATCAATCTTATTTGAATTTCTCCAAATTCAAATCAATCCCATATGATTGAAATTCATGATTGAAATCCATGATTGAAACCCATGATCAAAATCCTAAGTCTAAATCTCTCCTAAGTCCTTAATCTTCCCTTAAAGGCTTAGTCAAAATCATGATCTAGAACAAATCAAACCTTGAGATTTTCTCATGATTCATTTATATTCTCATTTATATTCACATATATAAATGAAATATAAATTCAAACCAATCAAACTAAACTCAAAAGTCAAAATCAATTCATGAAATTTTCTAAGTCCTTTAAGTTTTCCCTTAAGGACTTAACCTAAAACATAATTAGATCAATTCAAAATCATGGGATCTTCTCATAACTCATTTATATTCTCATTTATATTCACATATATAAATGAATTATAAATACAAATCAATCAAATCAAATCCAAAAATTAAATTCCAAATCTAAAATTTTATAAGTCCTTCAAATTTTCCTTCATGGACTTAGCCAAAATCAAATCTAAATCAATTCAAATTCATGAGATTTTCCCAAAAAAAACATTTAAATTCTCATTTATATTCACATATATAAATGAAATATAAATATAAATCAATCAAACCAAATTCAAAAATTCAAGCTTCAAACTTCAAAATTTCCCTAAGTCCTTTAAATCATTCTTAATGGACTTAGCCCAAATCATGATTAAATTACTTCAAATCCTTGAAATTTTCTCATGATCCATTTATATTCTCATTTATATTCACATATATAAATGAAATATAAATTCAAACAACCAAAATAAATTCCAAAAATCAAACTCAAATCCACTCAAAATCTAACCTAAACCTTTCAAGTCAAAATCTTGAACTTAGCCAAATCAATTTCAAATCAAGCCAAACTCTTGATTTTCCTTCATGATTCAATCAACCCTACAATAATGAATTCATATATAAATACAAACTTCAATCACCAAATCAAAATATAATTCAAAAATCAAAGCCAAAATCCTTTCATATTCTTCCTTTGAATATGAAATTGTCAAATGAATCAAAACTCATTTGACTTCAAACTACTTGCAAATGGATTTATATTTCAATCATAAGTCCATATACAAGTTCAAATCAAACTTTCAAGTCCAAAATTCCTATCCAAATTGGATTGAACCAAACTCACTTATGCCTCTCATCATGATCAACAATCATCATGGGATGATCAATCAACCAAATTGGGTCAAACCAAGTCAAACCTAAGGGTTGACCAAGTCAACACTTAGTCAAAATAAAACTTAACATAGCCAAATTCACCATAGGCAAAATTCATTGAAGCCATTGATCTGAGTTCACTCATGACCTATGTTTGAACTTGACCAAGTCAACATTTGAGCCTAACCTAACCCAATTGGCCACTTGGCCCAAGTTGACCTAAAAGCCAAAATATGTCAAAACTTTATCTAAGCCAAATTGATCCAAACCAATGGGTCAAGTTCATTCCAAATCACTTGTTGAACTTGACCAAAGCCTTAATTGGCCAACTAGACCTAGCCTAGCCTAATTTACCTTAGACCCAACTTGACCTAAAGGGATCATGTTGAGCCAAATCTGAACATAACCAAAATTGATTGGAAATAAAGATATCAATCTACTCCATATGACTAACCAAACATAAACCTACCCTTGACCTAGCCCAAATAGGTCAAATAGGTCAAATGGGTCAAATAGGTCAACTTGACCTATTTGACCTAAATGAAGTCATATGAGCCAAATTCAAAACTAAACCAAATTGAACCAAAACAAAGCCACCTAAACATTTCAAATGGTCATATGAACTTGACCCAACCCTTGGTTTGACCCAATTTGACCAATTGGTCTAGTTGACCCATTTTGACCTAAATGGGTCAACATGAGCCAAACCATATCAAATGAATTCCAAATCTCATGAAACTTGGCCAAACCTAGTTTTTCCACATACCCAACATATCCAAATTGAAAAATTAGCAAAATGACCATTCTACCCCTAGCCCATAGAGCAAATTTTGGCCTAATCCATGGATAATTTGGTCATACCCTCTTCAGATCCACTTGATTCCTTCCTAATAGCTCAAAGGGACCTAATGAAGAGTGGTGCACCCAACCTAATTGGTTTGGGTCAGCCTAATTGGCCCCAAGTCCAAACCTAACCCCATGGGTCAAATTAGTTCATTTCAAATCCCTCTTCCACTCAATTGAATGCACATGGGATGTTGGCAATCCACTCAAGGCCTCAAACTGACCATGTGCCAACATCTAACATCCTAAAAAACTATCCAATATGATCAATTGGATCAAAATGACAAAGAAGCTTGCGGTCATCTAATCCTTCAAGGGGGAGATATACTCCCCCTAATTCAATTCAAATCCATCATTCCTTAATTCGACTAAGCCCTAGAGAGTGTTAGGAGCCATCAGAGAGCATTCCTAAGCTTCCTAGGAGGGAATTGAATTTGAGAATTCTTGATTTTCACCATTGAAAAAATAGAGAAGCTCAATTCAATCTTGAACTTTCTCCACACTAAAAACCACCTTAATTGCCTTTGCATACTTCATCAGGGAGCTATGTCAAGTGCACCCAAGCTTCCGTTGGAGTTCCCATAGCAAGGAGGAGTTGAATTGGATCAAAGCCACAAGGGCGAGCAAGGCGACTTGGTCCATAGAGTAATTCACATAACCTCAAGAGCTCATTCTTCCAACACAGCTTCATCTCAACCAGACGAAGCTCCTCCAAGGGAATCGAGCGCCATTGATCACCTCCGGTGAGGTATGAGATTTTTTGACCACCTAGCATAGGATGTGTTGGTCCTTTATGAAAAGAATTTTTGAGTCAACCAAATTCCACCATTGGATGTGTACTTATTGGCTTTAAATGGTGTGGGTTAAGTTTTGTTTCAACTGAGCTCAATAGAGCTAGGATCTTCCCCAAGATTATGGACAGTCTTTATTGATCTCAAGGGAAGAACTTGAGAGATCTTGGCCATCCATCCGTGCATTTTGGATGGATCGCCAAGATTATTCCCTCTTTTAAAATATCTTTTATCCCTTTTAAAATTGCAGGGAGATGTCTGGCTGTCCGATCTTTCATCGGATGGTAGAGATCAAAGCGCGTCCCTCCACCACTTTGCTACTTGATGGGATGTTTAAGTAGAGGGCTCACGGTGCGACGTGTGTAAAGCATATTGACCGCCACCACCACGCGTCACGTTGTGAGCTGAGGGATTAGTTAGGATGCTTCATTAATTCTAATTAATCTATGGATCTTCTAAAAACCATACCTCTGTCAATAAAGTTTAGAAAAATATGAAATAATTTTTTATGGAAAGATAATTCAACCTAGAAAATTTTAAAAATGATTTCAATGGATCTTAAATTATTCTTTTCTCAGATTTTGGGTTTAATTAGAAACTACATTTTGCTAATTACTTCTTAATTAAACCTCTGATTAATCCCAAAATCCTAGGGTATGTTTTAGGGGATGACTTCTGCTTCAACTAATTTTCTTAGGATTTATTGAAGGCTTGATTAGGAAAATTGCATATGGGTTTCCTAATTACCCTTCTTATGTAATCAAGGATAATTGAGGTATGATTAGTGGTTTTAATCCATGATTAGAGTTGATTAAGGTTAGATCCAATAGATATGAGGTTTAGAAAATAATTTTGAGGCATTTCCCCTAAGCTAATCTCTAAACCCCCTTTTTTCTCCTCAATCTTCTCTTAATTAATGGTTAACTCACTAATTATCCCCTTATTTATTTTTCTAAAAATTTTAAAAACTTCTAGGACTTAATTAATCTACTTTGGGTAGATGTTTAGGTGTTTAATAGCCTAAGTTCAATTAAGGAAATCAAAACCTAATTTATATGTATGAAAGGGTGTTTTGAAATTACTTAAGCTAAACTCCTTAGCTTAATTAACCATTAATCATGAGCCAAATTACATTAAGCCTTCTTCTTATTAGATGCATTGCAAGTTTAAATTCCTTGTGAGTTTTTTATGTCATCTCATTAGCTCATAATTATTAGGTAAGGGTTAATTAACTTGCTTAATTCATACCTTAACCTAACTAATGCATAAAAATAGATCTGATCACTTAAAATTAAACAAAAATATCAAACATATGTGGGAATTGGTTAGAAATAGAAAACCCAACTCACCCTTTCAAAATTAAATCAAACTCAAACTCAAACAAAATTCACATTGAATACACATTGATTTATTTTAAACCTTCTTATTCCATAAGAATGTCTTTAGGATTTAATTGAAATGAATGTGTTTACATGCTTTCATTGCTTTGATTCTTTCCCCAACATGCTAAATTTGTGTGTCATGTGGTTTCATGCATTCATATTTTTCAAATTCAAATTTAAAAATGAAATTATTTACTTTATGTCAAATTTGCATGTGTTGGCTAAAGTAAAAATATGAGTGACTATTATCACTACTAAACTCAAATTATTTTCAAAACATATAAATCAATTATCAAATCTGAAAGTATGCTACTTATATTTTAATTATGAGCTTGTATGTGAAGAATATATGGATGTGCTTAGTGTAGATCTCCCTTCTCTTTTATGTTAGTATAGTTTTGAATATAAATTTGTAAGATGTATGGTTCATTTGAAAAGAACTTAACATTTACCTAAGTCCATATCCTATTCATTCTTATGCTATCACTTAAGAAGGGTACCTATACTTTCACATATAAATTGCATAAACAAAATAAATCAACTAATACAACTTTTACATTCTTTCTTTCTAATTTATTTCTTTTGCACACATGTTTGTATTTAAGGAAAGTGGTATATTAGTCTGGACAACCCTGAGGTTGTGAGTCTTTAAGTAGCCCTAAGTAGGTATTCTACCTTACACCTCTGGTTAACAATGGTGATGTACTCACTTAAGCCTTTCTTACTTTCATGTGTGCATATAAAAATTGGATAAGAAATACTTTTTCTACTTAAAAAAAATCATGCATACTAAACTTCCAAATTTCCTTAAATGAATTACTTAGAATGCATAAAAAATTATGTTAAATATCCTCATTTGTGTGTATAGATATGCTTAAGATTCATTCATTTGCATGTTATACATGTTGGGAAAGAAATGAAGTAATGTGTTTTTTGTGAATTTGGTTCATTTTCTTTAATCTTAAAATGCCTTTCTTTTTTAATAGGTTTGTTTAAAGTTTATCTAAACTTAAGATTAATTAAAATACTTAATCAAAATATTCACTAAACAAAACTAAAATGTGAATCTACTTTCGAAATTACTTAGGTTAGGGAAGGAAAGAAAAGTTCTCTTCTCTTTCCCTCTCTTTATAACTTGGTAATTAATTGTAGGATTCACTTAAACATAACCAAAACATGAAATAAAATCAACCCAAAATAATTAAACAACTTAAATAAAACCCTCCTCTAAGTTGAGCATGTTTTCACACTTACAAAATTCTAACTTAAAGCCATTGCTAAGCATACCACACAAACCTTCAAAGCACACACATTAGCCTAAGTCATCACATCTAACTTTAGGTTAAGGCAGTGCATGGTTTGATATTTTATTTTGTTTTATGATATATATTTTAGACTGGATGTTAGGATGTATGCTCATAGAATGAATGGTAGGAAGCTCTTAGTCTAACTATTCTTTTCTGTAGGGGATTGTGCTTAAGGGGTGCGATCATAAATAAAAATATAAATGCTTTTTCTTATAGGTGCTTTATACCCCTAAGCATAATCCAATAGGTTAGGTGGACTTAGTCACCCATGTGTGTTGTGAGAAGTCTAATATACATGCTTGGGATTTGTGTGGTTTGTTTTAGCTAATCTCTATTTTGCAGGTGTTAGTCAGATTTCCATTCTTTTCCATTTCATGTAAATTTGTGCTATTAGGATTTTGGAATGATTGTTATGGGGATTGGGATGAGCATTGGTCATAAGATCCTATATTTTGCACCATGTGAAGCCTTGGAGCATCCACCTTCCAACCATTAAGAAGGAGGAACCAAAGAAGAAAGAAAGAACCAAAGAAGAAAGAAAAAAGAAAAGAAGAAGAAAGAAGAAAAGAAGAAAGGAGAAACAAATCTTGAAGACCCCCATAACAATGAATTCCATGCTTAATTGTAATTTAATTCATTTATAATCTGGGTTGTATAAGGGTAGAGCTCAGCTACCCACATTTGTCTTTTCAGGTTTATGCGGTGGTGCCCGACCACAATGGCCTTTTATTCTTTTTGTGATTAACTTTATAAATTGATTGATGATTTGTTTAGCTTTTGCATTAAGTGACATCTTTTCCTAGTTTCTTCCTTACTTTATGTATAGCCTGGATGTAGATTAGGCTCTTAGGAAAAATAAATCTTTTACCAAACTAAATAACACAAATTAAAAAAAATAAAGAACTCATAATCTCACCTAAAGCTTAGGTTTAAAATTAAGATAAAAGAATTAAAAACCCCTTAGCTGGATGAGTATTTCTTTTACAATATCATGCCCAAATGCATCTTATTTCACTTTTGATTGGAGGGCTTTCACCTTTGCCAAAGAAACTTGGCTTGACCTTTGAGAGCTATGGTGGAAACACACCTCCTCCCTTCTCGCTGATTTTGGCCAATAACTTGATTTCTCATGCATTAGTCATATGAATCCTATTAGCCTGAGTCAAAATAATTATCCAAAAAAAATGAAATTTGAATTGCATTAGATTTAGGTCATTTGAAACATGTCCTTATATGATATAGTCTCTTTAGAGAGTGAGTTCAAGGACTTAGTCTCTTTCTAAATAAATAGCGGCCTAGCTATCTTGCATAAACATAAGACTTGCCCACATGTACTTAAAATAATAGGAGGAGTTAGTTGGAGGCCACCCCCAGGTGGTTGTAAGTCCAAGCTGTTGGGTAATTTGTCCTCTCTTATGGAGGCAAACCAATACCCATTTTCTCCTTAGACTTAGGTTGTGCTTTCGGCCCTCGCCAAAGCTCCCTAGATTCAGGTTCTAAGGTTGCTTCTCCCTTTACAGGCCATAAGCATAATTCCTCACCTCTTAGGAATTTCTTTAATCTTGTATTACTGAATCATAAGCCCTAAATTTCTAATAAAGAATGCAACTCAAACAAACTAAATCAATTTCAAAATTGTAAAGCCTAACTATAAGATAGTTTGAGATGCTCATTAGGTTTCCTATTACCATGGACATCTCCTACTTATCTTTCTTTCGCTTCGCTAATAACTCCCTCTCTTTGATCAATCCCATTTGATCTTCAAAAATAAACCAATCGATTGATAATCCTTTCCTATTAAAATCTTTGAAGACAATCATTTACCTTAATCGAGAGTTTTTCTAAGGAATCCTCATTCCTTAGGATGTAATTAATTATGGGGGCTTGCCCCTGTAGGGAACTTAATGAACCCAGTTTAAAATAACCCTGTTTTACTTTTCCATGTAAAATAGGGGAAGAATCTCTGGTACATATGTAGACCCATCATCCTTAGGAGTCCTTATTGAGGTGATTAGGTCCATTAAAGGGTAGTGACTTCTATCTCCCGAGATAGTACATTATTCCTTGATAATGTACCCTATCACCTGAATAAGAATATCTACGGATCTGCTTGGCATCCTAAAAAGATGAATTTCTATAATCTCATCTTTCTTTTCTCCCCATAGAAATTGAAAGGTGAAATTTATTAACCAACAATGAGCCCAAAGAATATCTTTCTTTTCATTGGCACTTAGCTTATTTCATCCTTAGGTAAAGCTAGCCAACATTCTTTAGGTTTTAGGACCTCACTCTGTGTAGGTCTTAAAATCCCTATTGGGTACCCCAATAGGTAAAAATAAACTAACTAAATATAGGAGATGACAAAATACAAAATTTTGAACCTCTTTACCTTTAGCTTGGTGAGGTAAGGTTCATCCTACATTTAAGAAAACTCAAACTAAAATAAGTAAAGTCTTTTGCAAAATATTTTCAAAAGCACTTTTCCTAAACAAAATCATTTTTAAATTCACTCCACATGAAGTTTGCAAAAACATAAAAAAATTTAAATCTTTTAAAAATAAAAGATAATTAAACCTCATTTAACATACCTACATTTATTAAAATAGGTCCTCTTTCAAAATCAAAATCAAAGTTTCTCTCACCAAAATCCCTTTCAAAGATTTCAAAAAGCACATTTCTTAAAATAAAATCATTTATCCAACTCCATTTAACATACCCAAATTTGTTAAATGGAGTTTCATTTTTTAAAAATCAAAACAAAAATCAAAATCAACATATATTGAACCTCACATAACATACCCAAATTTGTTAAGTAAGAGTTTCCCTCTTTTCAAAAGCAATATCACACACAAAGTCAAGATATATATTTTGAATCTCATTTGGCATACTCAAATTTGCCAAATGAGAGTTCTATTTTCAAAAGCAACCACACACAAATAATTGAACTCCATTTAGTATACCTGAAATTGCTAAGTGGAGTCCCCCTTTTTCAAAAACCAAAATAAATTGGATCCTACTTAGCATACCCACATTTGCTAAGTAGAGTGCCTTCTTTCAAAATTATGAAAAATCAACGCACATTTAAATTCTATTTGACACACCCAAACTTGTTAAATGAGAATTCCTCTCTTTTTAAAAATCAAAACAAATTGGACTATTCTTAACAAACCCATATTTGCTAAGTAGAGTTCTCCAAACAAATTAAACACAATTGAATTTCATTTGACATACCCAAATTTGTCAAATGAGAATTTCCTTTTTATAAAACCAAACATCATCATGAAAATCAAATTGAACTCCATTTAACATACCACATTTGTTAAATGAGAGTTCACCTCTTTCAAAATGAAACAAATACAAGTCACACTTACTTAACATACCACATTTGTTAGGTAAGATTCCACTTCCGAATTAAAATCAAACACATTTTTGGACCTTACTCAACATAGCACATTTGTTAAGTAAGAGCCCTATCTTTAAATCAAAGCAATAAACACACTTGAGCTATGCTTAACATAACAAATTTGTTAAGTAAGGGTTTCACTTTTCAAATCAAAACAAAATATCAAATATTTTGAATCTTACTTAACAAACCACATTTGTTAGGTAAGAATCTCACTTTCAAAAATATTAAACACACTTGAGATCTACTTAACATGCCAAATTTTTTACAGTAAGGGTCTCATTTTTCAAAATCAAATCAAAAAACATCAAACACATTGGGCTTCACTTAGCATACTTAAATTTACTAAGTAAAGATCTCATTATCAAATCAAAACAAATCAAATACATGACAAGCAATCATCGCAAACAACAAAGATATTTTCAAAATTATTTTCATACATGCACTTGGATCTCTCTTAGCATACCCAAATTTGCTAAGTGAAAGCTCCAAAATCAAAATCTCAAAACAAATTATTAGCAAAACAAAATCATCTCCAAAAATCTCTCCAAATGGAGGAACCTCATTCAACATAACCTAATTTATTAGATGAAGGTTCCAAAATCAAGAAACCAATTCTTATGGCAAAGTCTCTCTTCAAAATTCTAAATCTCTCCAAATCAATGAACCCCACGTAGCATACTTAAATTAGTTGAGTGTGGGTTATAATTCCAAATTCAAATAAAAAATCAGTGATTGAAGGCAAATATGAAGGTCAATGTCTTATTTAGTTATATTTTCACATGAAAATATGTTATAGCTATCAGTTCAGTTCAGTCTCCAGTCAGTACAGTTGCTATCGCTCCTAGTAGGTTTGTTTTCTTTTTCCCCTCCAGTGTAGACTTAGCCTTGGATCAGGCCAATCTCACAATGACTTGAGGCCACCCAACTGATTTACTTTGGTCGTGGCTTTGATGGGGTTAGGATTACCTATGAGGGGGCAGCCCTCACAACTATCAGTAAGGAGGAGGTGGTAGGGTAGAAGGCACTCCTCCGCTTTGATGTTGAGTCCAACCCTGAGTTTCCCTCTCTGAAGAGGAAGGTTGTGGAGGTCCCCATCGTAGTGCTAGTGCTAGTTCAGTCTACTTCTATTGTTTCTACTACAGCTCTGATGCAAGCTATTACCTCCTCCTCAATCCCCTCAAAGGGGAAGGCTATCTTAGCAACTATGATAGTCTCCCCTACCTTCGAGGTAGGTTCCAGCTCCCACACCGCACCACTCTCCCGTACCCAATACCGCAACAAAAATAGGAAGATCAAGCGGCACCACAAGAGAAAGGCCAGGGAGGTAGACGTCGCATCACATATTACTGAGGAGGGTTCTCCTCGAGAGGTCTTCCCTTTCTTGGGTGGTAGAAGAATACACCCCCTCTCCAGTTCAGATGGAAAGGAGGATTCTAGGAGGATTGATGCATCTCCTCCACCACCAGCTTACTATGAGGTACCAACTAGGCAGAGGAGGAAAGCCTATGCTGGCCTGTTGACCTCACTTTTAGAGTGAGCTCTCAACTTCTCCATCTCAAACATAGGACTACTCTAAACACTAAGAGTTCCTTAGTCATAAGACACTTCTAGGATTAGGTGAACACTTAACCTAACCCTAGAGACTTAGAAGAGTTAGCCATAAAAATAGGTTATGCCTTAGGGGTATTAGGAAAACTTGCCTACCCTATACCTTAAGCCCAATCCTTGCTTCCTTCTTTCAAGTCAAACTTCAAATTTAAAAAACTTCAATTCAAATCAAAACTTAAATCAATTCCAAATCAAATGATTGAAGCCCATGATTGAATTCAAATCACAAAATCTTTCCTAAGCCATTTGATTTCATCTTATGGACTTAGCTCAAATCAAATCCAAATCACTCCAAATTTAAAATATTTTCTCATAACCCATTTATATTATCATTTATATTTACAAATATAAATGAAATATAAATTTAAATAACCAAAATCAATTCAAAACTCAAATCCAAATCTAACCAACATCCAACCTAAACTCTTTCAAGTCAAATCCTTGAATTACTTCAATCAAATCCAAATCACTTGAAATTCAAAATATTTTCTCATAACCCATTTATATTCTCATTATATTCACAAATATAAATAAAATATAAAATCAAATAACCAAAATCAATTCAAAACTAAAATCCAAATCTAACCAAAATCCAACATATGCTCTTTCAAGTCAAATCCTTGAACTCAGCCAAATCATTCTCAAATCAATTCAAACCTTTGGATTCTCTCTTCAAACAATCAATCCTTCAATCATATGCCTAAATATAAACATAAACTTCAATCACCAAACCAAAATCAAACTAACCCAAGTTAGACCCATGTTCACCCTTTTGACTTGAAATTGTCAAATGAATCAAAAACCCATTTAACTCCAAATCACTTGCAATTGGATTTATATTTCAATCATAAGTCCATATGTGAGTTCAACCAAACATGAATCAAGCCTTGATCAAGTTAATTGACCCACTTAGGCTCTCTTGATCCAAAGTGATCTAAAGCACCTTTTTGACCCAAATTGGATTCAACTAAGCCCATCTATGCCTCACATTGTGAGCAACAATCATCCTAGGATGATCAATCACACAAATTAGATCAAACCAAGTCAAACCTAGCCTTTGACCAAGTCAACACTTTGCCCAAATGAAACCAAAAATAGCTAAAATCCACCATAAGCCAAATTGAATGAAGCCATTGATCTAAACCAATCCAAAATCAATGATTGAACTTAACCAAGCCATCAATTGAGCCAAACCTAGCTTAATTGGCCACTTGACCCATGTTGACCCAAATTGACCTAAAAAGTCAAAATGGGTCAAATCTTGATCTAAGCCAAATTAATTGCAACCAACGGGTCAAATTAATTCTAAATCACTTGTTGAACTTGACCAAAGCACCAATTGGCCAACTAGACTTAACCTAGCCCAATTGACCATGAACCCAACTTGACCTAAAAGGTCAAATCAACTTGAAATCAAACCAAACCAAAATTGATCGAAACCAAAGCTTGCAATACATTTCAAATGATCAACCAAGCCTAAACCAACTCATGACCTAACCCAATTAGGTCAAATGGGTCAAATTGGTTAACTTGACCCATTTGACCTAAATGAACTCAAATGAACCAAAACCAAATATAAACTAAATTAAACCAAACCAATGATACCCATAGGCTCCAAATGATCATTTGAACTTAGCCTAACCCATGGTTTGATCAAATTTGACCAATTGGTCAACCAAACCTAATTTGATCCAACTTGACCTAAATGGGTCGAATTGAATCAATTCAAACCAAATGAATTCCAAATCACTTGAAATTTGGCCCGATCCATTTTTGAATCATTTCAAATCTGCCCAAATCAAAATCAAGCAAAAATGGCTATTTTGCCCTTAGGTCAAAGGGTAACCTATGGCCAAATCCACTTAGAATTTGGTCAATTCTTTCTCAAGGCCACTTGGCATCCTCCTAGTGGTCCACATGGACACCATGGAGGGTGGTGAACATGACCCAATGGGTTTGGGTCAGCCATGACCCAACCCAAAGGCAAATCGACCCCTCTAATGAGAATTGACCACTTGGATCACCCCATACACTCACCTAGCACATGGGAACTCCTCTCCTCCACCCCTCTACCTAAAATGAATCACATGGAGACCAACTAGCCAATCTCCTCCATTTATAGAAAATAGTAAGATGGAATTTCTTCGTCTGATCCAAGGAGGGGAGATACTACTCCAAGCCTTGGCAAGCATTCTCGAGCTCTCCCCATTTTTTCCTTCTTAATTTTGCTCAAGCCAAAATGGGGGAGATCCAAATCAACTCCAGCTCATCTAATTCTTCACTAAACCCAAATTAAACTTGTAAGCACCATCAAGGGACCTAGTCGAGCTCAACCAAGGTGTTTCCTTAGTCTCCAAGCCACGTGAAGCCTCACCTTGATCAAAGTTGATTGCCATTGAAGGGGAGCTTGGTCAACTCAGTCATCCACTTTAAATCAAAGGTTGATATTTTCAATAGAGCTTCATCTCTACTAGATGAAGCTACCTCCTCCGTTGGAAGAGCCATGAGGTATTTCTCAAAATCAATCTAAGTTAAAAATTGTTTTGGTCCTTTGTGAAGGGATTTGTAATCCCATTAGGTCTTAGCTGTTGGATCCCTTACTTGTGCTTCCCCGGAGGTGTGGGGTTAGTTTGAACTCCATCCGAGCTCAAGTGAGCTCGGATCAAGCAACGATCGATGGAAGGTATCCATCTCAGGCTGCTCGGGAGGAGATAGATAACACACCATCCATATAGCATGATTGGAACAAACGGTTGTAATTTAATCACGTTAGATATCCCTCTGACATCATCCTAAACTGTGGGATTAATCGTAGTCGTCTGATCTTAGATCAGATGGCCCATGGAGAAAGCATGTCCACCGCCAACTGACGTGGTAGTGGATGTGACAACTTAAATACCCTATCTCATCGTACCACATGGAAAGTGCGTCTCGTCTGCCACCATATGGCTCGATGCTATTAAGGGGTTAATTAGGCTTAAATAATTCATTTTTAATATTGAAACTTTCAAAATTCATAACTAATTGTATAAAAATCCAAAAAATACAAACTAAAGTTCATTTTAAAGATAATTCAAAGGAAAATAATATAAAATTAAGTTTAATTGATTTTGAATAGTTACCTTCACTCAATTTGGGTTTTATTGAGAAAATAATTAGGCTAATTATGTCATTACTTCAGCAATTAATTCCAAACTTCCTAGGCTTGGTTAGTGGGATGACCTCTACCTCTTATAATTTTCTTAGAATTTATTGTTGGATTAATTAGGGGAATTGCTTGATTCACCCATAATCACTTTCTTAATTAATTAAGTGATTAATTAACCTATTAAATGGTGATAAATCCATTAATTAAGCTTGTTAATCATCATGAATAAGTGAATGGACTTAGAAAATGAGATTAGAATTTCTTTTCTAAATCTTTTCTCCTAAGTTCATTTCATTTGGAAAACACTTAATTAATTTGTAAATTAATTAATGGCTTAATCACTTCATTAATAAATTCAATTAATCAAACTCAAAATTAAATTATTCTAGAACTTAATCTTTTAATTATTGGGTAGATTCTTAGGTATTCAATAACCTAAGAGACTTCGAAGGAAATTATAATCAAACTACATGTGTAGGATAGTTATGAAAGTACTTAATTTTACCCTTTAGCTTAATTAATCAATAATTGTGAGCCAATTGCATTAGGCCCCTTTATTTATTAGGTGCATTGCTGCTTTAATTTCCATATGGTTGCATATCATATGTTGGCTCATAATTGTTTGGTTAATTATGTTAAAGTGGTGCAGGTAAGGGGTAGTTAATGGATTTAATTTGCACCTTAACCTAAGCAAAACATAAAATCAACCTAATTATTATAAAATTAAACTAAACCAATAAATAAATGGGGGAAATGGGTTAGGACCAAAAACTCTTTATCATAAATAATTCTCAAATCAAATCTAAAAATAAAAATATTTTTAAAGAATTTTGATTCATTTTAAATAATCCCATTTTATATGATTGTCCTTAAGAAGTAATTAGGGTTCATATTCTTACATCCTTTTATTTCTTTCCAAGCATGTTAAATATTGTTTGCCATATGAAATCATGCACTCATTTCTTTTGAAAAATCAATTAAATGAAATGTTTCCTTCTATGTCAAATTGCATGTTTTAGCTAAAGTTAAGAATATGAGTGGCTATTATCACTATTAAACCAAAAATTATTTTCAAAACCTGTAAATCAATATTATGAATGAAGTGATGCTATGTGGGTGAAAATTTTGATTGGGGCATTCACCATCATCAATCAATCTCCTCCTCCTTCCTCCTTGGTTCTCTCTTCTTATCTTCATCCCTCTTGGAAAAATAGATGAAGATAAAAAGAAAGCAAGGAAAGAAGAGAGGGAAAATTCAATATGATGATGACTGGTTCTTTCTTTAGATGGAAACCACATAGAATCATGAGTGTACTTATTAGGGTGATCAGGTATGGCATCGAGGGGAAGGTGTACTATCTCAAAAGGTATAAGTCACCACCCTATAATGGACCTAATCACTTAAATAAAGACTCCTAAGGACGTAGGAGTCTGTGGGATGATGTACTAGAGATTCTTCCCCTACCTTACATGAAAAAGTAAAGTAGGATTTATTTTAAATTGGGTTCATTAAGTTCCCTATGGAGCCAAGCCCCCATAGTTAATTACATCCTAAGGAGTGAGATCCCTTAGGAATACTCTCGATTAAGGTAAATGATCATTATCTCCAAAGATTTTAATAGGTATGACTATCAATCGATTAGTTTATTTTAGAACATCAAATGGGATTGATCAAAAGAGAGAGAGCCAAAGGAAGACAAGTAGGAGATACTCACGATTCTAAGAAACCTAGCGAGCATCTCAAACTATCCTATAGTTAGGCTTTATATTTTTGAAATTGATTTAATTATTTGAGTTGACATTTTATTAGAATTTTAGGGATTATGATTCCACAACACAAGATTGTGCAAATGCCTAAGAGGTGAGGATTTATGCTTGTGGCCCACAAAAGGGGAAAAGCAACCTCTGAACCTAAATCTAGGGAGCTTTGGTGAGGGCCAAAGCACAACCTAAATCTAAGGTGAAAAGTGGGTATTTGGTTTGCCTCCATAAGAGAGGACAAACCACCCAACTGCTTGGACTTACAATCACCTGGGAGTGGCCGCCAACTAACTCCACCTATGGTTTTAAATTCATATAGGCAAGTCTTATTCTTTATGCGAGATAGCAAGGCTATTATTTATTTTAGAAAGAGACTAAGTCCTTAAACTCACTCCCTAAGAGACTAGATCATGTAAGGGCATGGAAAATGATCTAAATCTAATGCAAATCATATTACACTTTTTTTTCATTTTGTACAATCATTTGACTCTAACTTATATGATTCATATGCCTAATGCATGAGAAATAATATTATGGGCTAAAATTAGCGAGAAGGGAGAGGTGTGTTTCCACCATTGCTCTCATAAGTCAAGTCAAGTTCTCTGGCAAAGGTGGAAGCCCTCCAATCAAGAGTGAAAATAATATGCATTTATGTATGATGTTAGAAAGAAAATACTCATCGAGCTAAGGGTTATTAAATCTTTTATCTTGATTATTAACCTAAGATTTAAGTGAGGTTATGAGTTGTTTATTTTTAATTTTGAGTTGATTAATTTGGTAGAAGATCTATTTTTTCCTAAGAGCCTAATCCTCATCTAGGACATACATTAAGCAAGGAAGAAATTAGGAAAATGATGTCATCTTAATGCACAAGCTAAACAAAATAACACATATTTTATAAAGCTAACGCAAAAGAATAAAAGGCCATTTATGGTCGGGCACCACTACAAATCCGAAAATAAATTGGATAGCCAAGCTCTACCCTTATACAATCCGAATTATAAGTGAATTACAAAAATGAATTCATGTTATGAGGGTCTTCATTCTTCTTTTCTTCTTTCTTCTTTCTTCTTTTAATTCCTTCTTTTGGTTCCTTCTTTTGGATGATTGGAATGTGGATGCTCCAAAGGCTTCACATGATTCATAACATGTGATCTTATGACCAATGCTCATCCTAATTTCCCATAACAATCATTCCAAAATCTTAATTTCCAAAAATTACATGAAAAGGAAAAATAAATCTAACTAACACCTGCAAAATAGAGATTAGCTAAATAAACCATACAAATCCCAAGCATGTATATTGGACATAGCACACCACACATGGGTAACAAAGTCCACCTGACCTATAATATTATGCCTAGGGGTAAAAGCATATGCACAGCAAAAGCAATTATATTTTTATTACAGCACCCTTTAAGTACAATCTCCTATAGAAAATAATGATTAGACTAAATCATCCTACCATTCATTCTATGCACATTCACCCGAACATCCAGACTAGAAATAATACATTACAAAATAAAAGCAAACATCAAGCCATGCATCACCCTAACCTAAAGCTAGGAGTGGTGACTTAACCTAATGTGTGTGCTTTAAAAGGTTTGTGTGGTATGCTTAGCCATGGATTTAAGGTTTAGATTTTCTAAGTGTGAAGATGTTCAACTTAGAGGGTAATTTTAATTAAGTATTTAGTTAATTTGGGTTGATTTTATTTTGTATTTTGATTTTGTTTAAGCAAATCCTACTTAATTACTAAGTTGTAAAGAAAGGGAAAAGAGAAAAGAACTTCTTTTTCCTTCCCTACCTTAAGTAATTTCTAAAGTGGGTTCATATTTTAGTTTTATTTAGTGAATGTTTTATTATGTGTTTTAGTTAATCCTAAGTTTATATTTTCTCTAAACAAACCTATCCAAGAAGAAAGGCATTTTAATATTAAGTAAAGTAAATTAACATCACAAAACACACATCATTTCATTTCTTTCCCAACATGTATAACATGCATATGGATGCATACTAAGCATATCTATACATACAAGTGGAATGTTTAGCACACTTTATGATGAAGGCTAAGAAATGTTACTTAAGAAAATTGGAATGCTTTATGATGCATGATTTTCATTAAGTTGAAAAGAGGGGTTTCTTTTATCCATTATTCACATGCACATATGTATGTATGAAAGGCATAAGTGAGTACAGAGCCATTATTAACCAGGGGTGTAAGGTATAAGACCTACTTAGGGCTATTTAAAGCCTCGCCACCCCGCAGTTGTCTAGCTTAATATACGACTTTCCTTAAATACAAACACATGTACAAAAGAAATGAATGGAAAAAAGAAAGATGCAAAAAGTTTGTATTTATTTATTTATTTTGTTTATGCAATTTATATGTACAAGTGTGGAAGTACTTCTTAAGTAATATCATAGGAATGAATAAGAATGGGTTTAGGTAAGTGTTGTGTTCTTTTCAAATGAACGATACACTTTGCCAAGTCCTATTCAAAACTATGCTAAAAGAAAGGAAAAGGAAAACCACACTATACACACCTTCATATTTATATCCACATGCAAGCCTATAAATAATTATAAGTAGCACACCTTCAGTTTTAGGTATTTGACTTATAGATTTAAAAAAATATTTTTGGATTTAGTAGTGATAATATCCATTCAAATTTCTACTTTAGCAAAAACATGCAATTTGACATAAAGAAAATATTCATTTTTAATTTGATTTTTGAAAAGCATGAATGCATGAAATTTATATGACATACATATTTAGCATGCTAGGAAAGAACTAAAGTGATGAAAGCATGAACACACATTCACCCTAACTAATTTCTAAAGACAATCATACGAAATAAGAAAGCTTAAATCAAATCAAGTTGTCCTTAAGGAAGGTTTGATTTTGTTTTGAGTTTGACTCAATTTGAGAAATGTTAGGTGAGTTCTCTATTCCTAACCCATTCCCACATATGTTTGTTATTTCAATTTAATTTTTATGATCATTAGGTGGGTTTTATATTTTATGTAGGTTAAGGTGTGAGTTAAGTGTATTAATTACACCTTACCTACACCACTTTTGCGTAGTTAATCAAATAATTATGAGCCAATGAGATGACATAAAATCTCACAAAGAATTTAAATTTATAATGCACCTAAGAAGGAAAGGGCCTAATTCAATTTTGCTCATGATTAATGATTAATTAAACTAAGGGGTTTAACTTAAGTAATTTCATAAACCCCTCTCACACATGTGAGTTGGATTTTGATTTCCTTAATTGTACTTAGGCTCTTGAACACCAAAGAATCTACCCAAGATAGATTAATTGAGTTCTGGAAAGTTTTAGAATTTTATGAAATTAATTAAGGGGTAATTAGTGAATTAACCCTTAATTAAGGTTGGAGTAAGGAAGAAAGTGGGTTTGAGGAATATTTTAAGGAAAGTGTTTATTCTCTAAACCTCATATTCACTTAAAAAAAATTAATTAACTCAATCAAAGGGTTAAACCACTAATTATACCCTTAATCAAGCTTAATTACATTAAGGTAGTGATTAAGGAATGAACTTGCAATTCCTCTAATTAAGCAACTAATAAATCCGAAGAAAATTAAAGGAGGTGGGAGTCATCCCACTAATTAGGCACAAGAAGTTTGAGAATAATCAATATAGTAATTAGAGGGTAATTAGTAAAATAACATTCCTAATAAAACCCAAATCCAGAGAAAAGCACTATTTAAAATCTATTGAAATCATTTTTAGAATATTTTATGTTCAATTATCTATCCAATGCCATTTATTTCATTTTTTTATTTTTTAGGCTTAGGTATGAATTTAAGAGGCTTCCATGATTAATTAGGGATTTAATAAGCCTAATTAAATTTTTAATCCTATCGGCATCACGTGGACCGCTGATGTGGCATGCGCTTTCCATGCTACGTGCTTTCTCCTCACCTGTTCGATCAAGGATCGGACCAATGAGGTTAAAATTGTGGATCTAAAGGATTAAAACATGGACCTACGTGTCTTAAATCATGGTCGTCCATCCAAAACATGCTGATGGATGGCCCATAATCTATCCCTATTCTTCTCTATGAGGAATGGACACCGTCCATCTTCTAGGAGAAGATCCGAGCTCGATTGAGCTCGGATTAGATTGAAACTCAACCCACACCATCTAAGCACAAAGGCAAACACATCAAATAGCTAGAATCTCATGGGGTGATACTTTACTTTATAAAGGACCAAACCACTTTGAAATTAAGCTATGTTTAATGGCTAACCTCATCGGAGGTGATCATCGATGCTCGATTCCCTTGGAGAAGCTTCGTCTAGTGGAGATGAAGCTTTCTTGAGAGTATGAGGTCTTGAGATTGGGTGGATGCTTCTAGAGGCCAGGTCCACCTTGAACACTTTTCGGCTTTGATCAAGAATGGTCTCCACTTGCTTTGGAACTTAGGAAAGAGCTTAGGCAAGTTCAGTCGAGCTCCCTAAAGGAGCTTGCAAAAGGAATTAGGTTGATATGGAGTGTGGAGTAAGTTTGAATTTTAACGGAGCTCC
This sequence comes from Cymbidium sinense, assembly GCA_021442155.1. Taxonomy (NCBI): domain Eukaryota; kingdom Viridiplantae; phylum Streptophyta; class Magnoliopsida; order Asparagales; family Orchidaceae; genus Cymbidium; species Cymbidium sinense. The sequence goes on from CM038221.1 coordinate 191,438,913, forward strand.
CCTATTTCAAGATATGAAAATCAAGAATGGGAAATTGGAAATCACTTGAGAGAGCTTGGGGAGGCTTAGCAATGGCTTCTCTGGCTTCCCTTGGCTTAATCGAGTATGAGAGTGTAAAGATTGAATGGAATTAGGGGGAGTATATCTCCCCCTTGAAGGATCGGACGTCCGAGCAATGAGATGTCATTTGGATCCAATTGTGCTTATGCAATGGGTTTGTTAGGCTGTTAGAGGTGTCCTTGAATTCCGTTTTGGCCAGAGAAGGAGTGGGTGAGGTGGCCATGTGCTTTTATTGAGTGAAGGAGGGATTCCTTGTGCTCAATTTCAAAGGATGTGGTTCATTTTGGGTTTGGGTTGGGTTTAGCTGACCCAAACCCATTGGGTCATGTGCACTAGGTCCATTATATACCATTTGGTCCACTAAAAGGATGCCAAGTGTCCATGAAAAGGAATTGACCAAATTTCAAGTGGTTTTGATTTGGGTTACCCTATGGCCTAGGAGTAAAATGGTTATTTGACCTTGATTTCAATTTGGATATATTTGATATGTTTGAAAAATGAATTAGGCCAAGTTTCACTGGGTTTGGAGTTGGTTTGATGTGATTTGGCTCATGTTGACCCATTTAGGTCAAAATGGGTCAACTTGGGTTAAGTTGATCGATTGGTCAAATTGGGTCAAACTAATGGTTGGGTCAAGTTCATATGACCATTTGAAGTGTTTTTACATTTTTGGTTTGGTTCAATTTGGTTTAGGTTTGGTTTTGGTTCATTTGATTTCATTTAGGTCAAATGAGTCAAGTTGACCAATTTGACCCATTTAACCTATTTGGGTTAGATCATGGGTTGATTTAGGCTTCTTTGGTCATATGGAATGGATTGGTATCTTTGTTTCCAATCAATTTTGATTTAATTTGATTTTGGCTCAAAATGACCACTTAGGTCAAGTTAGGTTCAAGGTCAATTGGGCTAGGTTGCGCCTAGTTGGTCAATTGAAGCTTTGGTCAAGTTCAACAAGTGATTTGGAATAAACTTGGCCCATTGGTTTCAATCAATTTGGCTTAGATCAAGTTTTGACATAATTTGACTTTTTAGGTCAAGTTGGGTCAACTTGGGTCAAGTGGCCAATTGGGCTAGGTTAGGCTTAAATGTTGACTTGATCAAGTTCAAACATTGGTTATGAATGAACCTAGATCAATAGTTTCAATCAATTTGGCCTATGGTGGATTTTGTCTATGTTGGGTTTCATTTTGGCTAAGTGTTGACTTGGTCAACCCTTAGGTTTGACTTAGTTTGACCCAATTTGGGTGATTAATCATCTCATGATGATTGTTGATCATGGTGAGAGGCTTAGATGGGCTTAATTCAATCTAATTTGGTTAGGATTAGAATTTGACTCATAAGGAATACTTTAGATCACTTTGGGTCAAGTGAGCCTAAGTGGGTCAAATGGCTGGGTCAAAGATTGATTTGAGTTTGATTGAACTCACATATTGACTTATGATTGAAATATAAATCCATTTGCAAGTGGTTTGAATTCAAACGGTTTTGATTCATTTGATAATTTCAAGTTCAAAGGGTGAACATAAGTATGGTTTTGGTTTGGTTTTTGAATTGAATTTTGGTTAAGTGATTGAAGTTTATGTTTATATTAGGATTCATGATTGAAGGATTGATTGAATCATGAAGAGAAATCAAGGATTTGGCTTGATTTGAAATTGATTTGGCTAAGTTCAAGATTTTGACTTGAAAGGCTTAGGTTGAATTTTGAATAGATTTGAGTTTGACTTTTTTGATTTGGTTTTGGTTGTTTGAATTTATATTTCATTTATATATGTGAATATAAATGAGAATATAAATAGGTTTTGAGAAAATTTCATAAATTTGAAGTGAATTGAAGTTGATTTAGGCTAAGTCTTTCTGAGAAAATTAAAGTACTTAGGAAAGATTTTTGATTTGGATTTGAAATTTGGATTTAGTTTGATTGATTTGAACATATATTTCATTTATATATGTGAATATAAATGAGAATATAGATGAGTTGTGAGAAAATTTCATTAATTTGAATTGATTTTGGCTAAGTCCATAAAAGGGAAATCAAAGTGACTTGGGAAAGATTTTTGAAATTTGATTTGGATTTCAATCATGGGTTTCAATCATGTGGAATTGATTTGAGTTTGGAGAAAATCAATTAAGCTAGAATTGATTTGAGTTTGACTTGAAGGGAGGAAGTGAGGATTGGTTCAAGTTATATGGTAGGAAAATTTTCTTGCCACCCCTAAGGCATGACCTATTCTTATGGCTAACTCCTCTAAGTCTCTAGGGATAGGTTGAGTGTCCACCTAATCACTAGATGTGCCTTAAGACTAAGGAACTCTTAAAGTATAAGAGACTTCATATGTCTAAGATGGAGGGGTTGAGAGCTCATTCTAAAAATCAGGTCAACATGCTACTTATAAGTACTTATAAGCTTTTAAGTGATTATAATATAAAATGTGCTTTATGTGATTATATTTTCTTCTCATAAAATGGATTTGAATAGGATTTGCAAAGTGTATAGTTCATTTGAAAAGAATATAACACTTGCTTGAATCTATTCCTATGCAACTTTTTGCTATTACTTAAGAAGGATCTTCACATTTGCTCATGTAAATTACACAACCAAATCAAACAAAAATCTTTTGCATGATTCTTCATCCATTTATTTCTTTTTGTACATTTACATGTATTTAATAAAAGTGGTATATTAGTCTGGACATCTCGAGATTGTGAGGCTTTAAGTAGCCCAAATTAGGTCTTGTACCTTACACCCCTATTGTAGAAAATAATGGTAGGGCAATCTTAGGCTAATCATGTTTTGTGTAGGTGAATGTGCTTAAGGGGCGTTGTAATAAAAATATAAATATTTTTACTGTGCAGGTTGCTTATACCCCTAAGCATAATCTAAACTAGGGCAGTTGGACTTAGTTACCCTTGTGTGGGGCGTTAAGTCCAACTTACTCATATAACTGCTTGGGTTGTATGGTATGTTTAGCTAAGCTCTATTTTGCAAGTTTAGTTAGATATACTTTTCCCACTTTGATGTAAATTTTTCAATTAAAATTAGGAATGAATGTTATGGGGGATTAGGATGAACATTGGTCATAAGACCAAGTCTTATGCACCATGTGAAGCCTTGTAGCAACCATATTCCAACCAAGCTAAAAGAAGGGAGAAATAAAGAATGGAAGGAAAGAAGAAAGGAAGAAATGAAGAAAAGAAGAATGAAGACCCCCATAACATAAATTCCTTCTAAGTTATAATTATTCATTTGTAATCTGGTTGTATAAGCGTAGAGTTCGGCTACCCATTTCTTTTCAGATTTGTGTGGTGGAGCCCGACCACATCGACCTCTTATTCTTTTGCGCCAATTTTATAAATTTATTGATATTTTATTTAGGATTGTATAATTAGGATGGCATGATTTTCCTAGTTTTTTCATTGATTGATGAATGGCCTGGATGCGATTAGGCTCTTAAGGAAAAATAATTTTTTATCCAATTAATCAACTCAAAATTAAATTAAATAACTCATAACCTCACCTAAAGCCTAGGACATAAATCAAGATAATAAAATATTTAGCAACCCCTTAGTTGCATGTTGTATGTCTCACATCATGCATAAATCATATTGCTTCACTCTTACTAATGGAGGGCATTCACCTTTGCTAGAGAAAATGGCTTGACCTTTGAGAGCCATGGTGGAAACACACCTCCTTCTTTCTGATTTTGGTCCATAACCAATTTCTCATGCATTATGCATATAAATCCCATAGCCTATGTCAAATAAAAATATCCAAAAATCAAAATAAAACTTAACAAAATTTGCATTATATTAAGTCATTATTCATGCCCTTCATGATCTAGTCTTAGAGATTGTATTTAAGGATTTAGTCTCTTAGTTAGTTAGTGGCCACCCCTAGGCAGTTGTAAGTCCAATAGTCGGGTGGTTTATTCTCTCATATGGAGGTAAATCATATACCCATTTTTCGCCTTAGATTTAGGTCTTGCTCTGGCCCTCACCAAAGCTCCCTAGATTTAAGATCTGAGATTATTGTTTCCCTTTGTGGGCTACAAGCATAAATCCTCACCTCTTAGGCATTTCATGATCTTATATTGTGGAATTATAAGCCCTAGATTTCACATAAAAATTCAATCCAAACAAATAATTCCCTAATTTCAAGAATATAAAGCACGACCATAGGATAGTTTGGGATGCTCACTAGGTTTCCTAGTATCATGAGCATCCCTCACTCATCTCTCTTTGGTTTCAATAATAACTCCATCTTTTTTATCAATCCCACTTGATTTTTCAAAAATAACTAATTTTTTTATAGTCCTATCTTTGAAATCTTTGGAGACAACAATCATTTACCTTAATCAAGAATATTCTTAAAGAATCTCATTCTTTAAGATGTAATTAACTATGCAAGCTTGCTCCATAGGGAACTTAGTGAACCTGGCTTAAAATAAACCCTACTTTACTTTCCATGTAAAGTAAGGGAAAGATCTCTTGTACATTCGAAGACCCATTATCCTTAGGAGTCTTTATTAGGTGATTAGGTTCAATGTAGGATGGTGATTTCTGTCTCTCGAGATAGTGCATCATTCCTCAATATCATATGCGGTCACCCTAATGAGTACATCTGTGGATCTATGTAGTGTCCTAACCTATGCAATATTTTTATTTTTTAAATTCCCAAAGTTTGAGAAATAAAAAACACCACAGAATTGTTCCTCTCTCCATCTTTGGTAAATGATCATTTTCTCCAAGTATCAATAGTGAATTTGTATTTCATATTATTCTGAGACTATCCTTCTTTTCTATTGGCACTTAGCTCATTTTATTCTTAAGCTGTTGCCAACATTCTTTAGGTTTTAGGACCTCACTCCATGTAGGTCTTAAAACCCCTATTGAGTCCCCTAATAAGTGAAAACAAAATTTAATAAAGCGATAACTAAATACCATTTTCTTACCATCTCTATGGTAAGGTAAAGTTCATTCCAAAAATAAAGAAAAATAAATCCTTTATAGAAATATCACTTTTCAAAAAAGCACTTTTCCAAAATTCACACAATAAAAATGTTAGCACAAAAAGTTTCACAAAATATATATATAACTTAACCCCATCTAACAATCTTCAAGATTGTTACATGTAAGATCTTTTCAAATAAAATCAAAATCATCTTTTCAAAAAGCACATCTGAACATCCTCATTCAGTATACCCAAATTTATTGAATGAAGATTTCATTTCCAAATAAAATCAAAATCACCTTTTCAAAAAGCACATACTTGAAAATGAACACCCTCATTTAATATACCCAAATTTAATGAATGAAGATTTCATTCCCAAATAAAATCATATCATGAAATTGAAACTCCATTTCAATATATCTTATATATGTTGAAGTTGGAATTTCTTCCTTTCCAAAAACTACAAATTTGAAGATAAGCCTCTTCATTCAATATATCCAAACTTGTTGAATTGAGGCTTTGTCTTAAAATAAAATCACACCAATTGAAACTCCACTCAAAACATTCCACATGTGTTATGTTGGAATTTCCATCTTTTCAAAAAGCAATAAATTACACATAAAAAAATTTCATCTTTGAAACATAAGAATAAAAATTGACTTCCATTTTACATACCTAAATTTGTTAAATGGAAATCTACTTTGCAAAAATCATGAGAATCAAAATACATTGGAATTCCATTTGACATACTCAAATTTGTCAAATGAGAGTTTCATTTTCCAAAAAGGAAATTGAAAAGATAAATTAGATTCCATTTAACACACCATGCTTGTTAAATAGAAATCCCTCCTTTCAAAAATAACACAAAATCAAAAACAAAAATTAAACACATTTGGATTCTTTATTTAGCATACCCAAATTTGTTAAGTAAAGATCCTCTTTTCAAATCAAAAACACATTTGAACTTTACTTAGCATACACAGATTTGCTATGTAAAGATCATCTTCACAAAATCAAAACAAAAATCTAATACACTTGGACTTTACTTAGCATACACAAATTTGCTAAGTAAAGATCATCTTTTCAAATCAAAAAAAAATCAAAAACACATTTGAACTTTACTTAGCATATACAAATTTGTTAAGTAAAGATCCTCTTCACAAAATCAAAACAAAAATCAAATACACTTGGACTTTACTTAGCATACACAAATTTGCTAAGTAAAGATCCTCTTTTCAAATCAAAAATAAAATCAAATACACTTGGACTTTACTTAGCATACACAAATTTGCTAAGTAAAGATCCTCTTTTCAAATCAAAAACAAAAATCAAATACACTTCGACCTTACTTAGCATACACAAGTTTGATAAGTAAAGATCTCTTTTTTCAAATCAAAAACAAAATCTAATACACTTGGACTTTACTTAGCATACACAAATTTGCTAAGTAAAGATCCTCTTTTCAAATCAAAAATAAAATCAAACACATTTGAACTTTATTTAGCATACCCAAATTTGCTAAGATCCTCTTTTCAAATCCAAAACAAAATCAAACTCATTTGGACTTTATTTAGCATACCCAAATTTGCTCAGTAAAGATCCCATTTTTAAAAATTAAAACACAAAAAATCAAACACATTTGGGCTTTATTTAGCATACACAAATTTGCTAAGTAAAGATCCCATTTTTTTAGAAATCAAAACCAAAAATTAGATATGGGCTTTATTTAGCATAAAAAATTTGTTAAGTAAATATTCCACTTCTAAATTCATACATGATACACATCATGAGCAAACAAGCAAAAGAAGAAAATTGTTTTCAAACATCTCATCTAGCATACCCAAATTTGCTAAATCAGTAAATCCCAATATCCAAAATCAAAAATAAAATTAATTAACCTTCTATTTAACATACTCAAATTTGTTAAATAAAGGATCCCCAAACAATGAAAATCAAATTCAAATATGAACCAATGGGCATCAAGAATCTATTCAAAATATTTGAACCTATTTTCAACATACACAAATTTTTTGAAAATGGATTCTAAACTCAAAAATCTCTTCTCCAATTCATTCAAAATCTCTCTCCTAAAATCAATGAGCCCCACTTAACATATTCAAATTGTTGAGTGTGGGTTCAAATTCTAAATAAAAATTTAAAAAGTTAGTAGAATACAAAAGCAGGAGATCTGAATTGAGATTATTTTTAAAATTTGTTAAATTTTAACTCTGTTTCAGTCAAATTTTCCCAAGTTTAGTTCAATGTTAATCGATGTTCAGCAGTATGTGTTCACTTTTCCATTTGGGATGGATTTGGCCTTAGATCGGGCTAGCCTCCCACAAATTGACTTTGCCCATTTGATACACTTTGCCCAAAGATTCGAGGGGGACAAGATCACTTGTGAGGGGGAAACCCTCACCACCATCAGTAAGAACATGGTGGCTAGGCATAAGCCAGTCATCCATGTCAAGATGCCTTCAGATTCTGAATTTCCCTCACTGAAGAGGAAGGTAGTGGAAGTTCTCGTAGCAGTTGAAGTTTTAGTGCCCGTGCATTTAGTTGTTCCCATTATTGCCCTAGTATGGGCTAGTACCCACTCATTGGCTTCTTCCAAGGGGAAGGCTACCCTAGCTTCAGGGATAGTCTCCCCTACCTATGAGATAGGGTCTAGTTCCCATATTGCTCCTCCTAGCAGAACTCAATGCCACAATAGATGGCGCAAGATCAAGCAGCATCATATGCACATAGCCAAGGAGATGGTGGCAATTTTTCAGGTTGCAATAGAGGAGTCACTCAGAGTAGTCTCTCTTTTACCTACACATAATAAGTTCCATCCTCTTTCTGGTTCTAATAGAGAGGAAGATGTTAGGAGAATCACAGTGTCACCTCCACCTGCAGTTTAGTATGAGGCTCCTACCAGAGATAAGAGGAGGTTGTATGTTGGCCTCAAGTTAGTTCTGTGCCGAGTTGGCGGGGCTTACGGACGGTCATAGTCCAAGGCCCAATTTGATTTATGATCGATTATTCCTTGCAGCGTAGGCGGGCATATCCAGCAGGAGAGGGCCAGAGAGGCCCATGTATTAGTGCATATTACTAGCAAGGAGTGGCGAGGGTAAGCTGGGCCAGCCTCATGGATTTCCCAACGTCTACCATACGCGGTCATTCTATTGACTAGCACTACCCATCATGGGAAGAGAGTCCTCGCACATATAGAGTCGGTGTTGCCTCCACCACACCACTCTACTCCATATCTACCATCACCAACAAAAGTTCCATCTTTCACAATTCCATCAAAACCCATGAAGGCTGCATCAGGGGAAAAGAAAGCCCCACTGGTGATCCGACTACAACCAAGAGATCCCATTTTATCTACACCACCAATTGAGATGAAGTCGAGCTCTCCTGCTTGGCCTCCCTCTTCAATTATGATGAAGAGGGAGTGGCAACCTCGTAGCATCATAGTTGTACCATCACCACCACCACCATAGCAGATCATGGAGATAGCAGCAGCAAAGGGAGAAGGAGATGGTTTCATTGTTCCCATGGCCATAGATCCTCCTAAGAGCGGACTCCACCCATACTGGATGACAACCATGAGCATGTATCCTCCAGTGAGTGTAGTCCTCACAAGATTAGCTCTCCAATAGCAAGGGATGGCAGATGTATCTTTGTTCCTGAACATGATCCCACCACCAGTCAACCGTGATCATTTGTGCTTGCGTAGTTAGACTGCTCCCTAGATGATATCGTAGCATAGTATCTCATTGAGAAAAAGGAAATCCTAAGGTACGATTGATCTGACCTAGAGAAAGAGAAGGTTAGCATTGATCTCAATGAAGATGATTTGTTTGAAGATTCAGTAGAGGTGCATATGGTTGATACCAGAGGTTCCCTCCTTCAAGATCAGCATAGCTTGGAAGGTGTTGCGGCCGAACATGATGATATAGCCTATTCAACTCAATATCTCCTTTAATAACTCAAATAGAAGGATGAGCAGATTGACAAGATGGGAAAGAGGCTTGAAGATTTGCCAGCAACAGTCTTAACACTTCAGAATCAAGCCTCATCAGCACATCCTACCATTGTGGAGATCGGTCAACCTGAGTTGTTGCATGTCTTGGTTCAAGCCAAGACTTCACCTCTAGTAGAGTAGGGTAGCACTAGCTTGTATAGGACGGTAGTGGACAGTACCTCCATACAAGAAAAATATATTAAACTCATGGTTGAGCAACCAGTGAGAGAAGTGTTGGTGCAAGCCCGAGGTGGTTCATCAGTTCTAAAGGGTAGACCCTACCGAGAGAAATTTGATGTTATCCAATATCCTAAAGGTTTTATGCCTCCTTCTTTCAAGAGCTTTGATTACAACAGGAACCCTCGCCAACACATAGCACTTCAAGGCTAGCTGTTGCAATGCTGGTGGTAGCGATATAATATTATTCCATCATTTTGTCAATAGTTTAGTAGGCATAGCCTTTGATTGGTACGTTGAACTCCCCAACAGCTTTGTGATGACTTTTGCTGAGTTGGAGCAACTCTTTATTAAGAGGTTTGTTGGAACTCAATAAAGGGTAACTATGGGCGATCTCGTTGTAACACAACAACACCCTGGTGAGTCCCCCATTGATTATATTCTCATATGACACAATTCAAGTATGAAATGTAAACTACTATCTAAATAGCATGCCATTGAAATTCTACTGAAGAATATTCATGGTTCGATCGCCTTCATGTCAAAGATTTTACCATTAAGATATTTGAGAAGCTAATCAACAAGGGGGCTAGTCTATAAGGAGAGGCCAAATAGTTTCCTTTTCAAAATCAATCATCAAAGCCAAAGCCATAAAAAATCTATGAAAGGAATCCAAGGGCAATAGCAGCATTGGACAAGGGGAAGCAACCGGCCAGAGAGCAGTATGAGAGACCTCGAGCTCCATGAGCATTGCTTCCACCTCCTCTACCACCATCTAGGCCATCACAGCATCCTCCATGGCCTTCTCTACCTCCTCCTCAGTTGTACCCTCAGCAGCGGTACACATACCCGCCATTAGGTAGCTATCATCCACCTACTCTTTTGAATAAACTAAACAAATCATATTCATTTAAGAGGGAGGTAATCAGAAAAATCTTTAAGGACCTCTTAAAGAAACTTGATTTTTAGCTACCTGAGCCTAAGAAGTCGAAGGAAGTGGGCAAGAGTAATGATCTTAACATTTTCCCTTACCACCGCATGCTAGGCTATATTTTGGAGGATTGCTTTACATTTAAGGACTGGCTTGAGCATAGCTACAAGTCATGCACTATAGTTATCCCAAAGGAATATATAGTGGAACAACCATCCAGTTTCATTAGGGTAATCCTTGGGGATACATGTGATCCTCTCAAAATAAAAGAAGGATGGGATATCTCCTTATCCCGAACCTCTAAAAAGATTATTTCAAAAATCAAGAAACTTTCCTTACAGGTGCCTGAGGCAGCTCAAACCTCCAACATCAAGGAAGTTTCGCAAGTTGCCAAAGACAACTTGGAGAAAGTGGGAGCTTAGCAGCAGCAGCAGCCCATACTTGCTTGAAATAGTCAAGTAGCGTAACCATCAACCGAGCCCAGCGTCCATTCCACCATTGCAGCTACTACTTTAGCTGGCATCTCTACTTCAGCTAGCTCTTCTTCTAGTAGACATCTTGTATTGGTGAATGAGGGCATCAAATCTCTCATCCCACTTACTTTACCAGATTTCTACTATGTACCTTCTAAATCTAAGAAATCAAGGAATAAAGCTAGTTTAAATTACATCTATGTCACTTCTGATGGGTTGTCTGATTCTACTCTTATTGAAAACTCTTCAAGTCTAAATAATTTTAATAACTCTGATCATCTTCTTTCTGATTCAGAGATGGACTTTCCTTCTTTGAATAATATGGGTTCACCTCTTCAGATAGACTAGGAATCATCTGATTCTGAGGGTCCTTTAGGAGAAGCTGTAGGTGAGCCTCAAGAGTAAGTAGAATCTTCCACTAAACCACTACAAGAGATCACCAAAGTTAACCTATGCAGTGGCAAGGATCTATCTCCTAGGGCAGCACCTCAAGATAAGAAAAAATAAGTCATTGGTACTAGTGAACAAGAAGCCCCTCCATAGGATGCTCAACCCATGGATATGCTTGTGGAGGATTAACCCAGAGTTGATTATATTGTCTTCTCTCATCTAAGAAAGTTACCAGCTAAGTTAAGCATATATGATGCCCTTGTCTTATCCAAAGAGATGTGGAAATCATTAATCAAAGCTCTTCTTGATACAGAGATATGCTTAGCACAACTGATCATTATTAAAAAGAAGGCACATTATTTAAGAGAAGCTCGAGGAGTCACATTCATTGATAAAGACCTTCTTCTGGGGGACATAGAGTACAACCGTCCTCTCTACATCATTGTGGATATGGGCAGCTTCAGACATTATAGTGTTTTGGTTGATCTGGTGCATCGTCGAACACTATGAGTCTAAAGACCCCTGACAATTTAAATATTGACATCTCTACACTCTGAGGAGATTGGATGATGTTGAGAGGATTCAATGAAAAGAGCAAAAGGGCTTTAGGCTCCATAGTGTTATCATTGAAAATAGGTGACTAGAAGACTGAAGCTAAGTTCTATATAATTGATTCCAATACAACGTTCACTGTTTTGCTTGGTAGGCCTTGGATACACCAGAACAAGATGATTTCAACCTCTCTTCATCAGTGCATCAAGTTCTGAAAAGATTGAATCGAATACTATGTCAAAGGAAATGAAAAGCCATTTTCAGTTAGAGTGGTTAAGATATATGAAGATGCAACCTACTATCTTCCTCAAAATTGAAGTGCATATTCTCATAAACTTGGTCAAAATTCAAATACAAAAGAAAAAGAAAAAGAAGAAAAAGAAAAAGAAAAAGAAAAAGGAAAGAAGAAAGAAAGTACAAGTGAACAAAAAGGGACACTGAGGAAGAAGTAGAGTTGCATCTCACATTCCACCCACAATTCAATCCACCATACGGACATATGGGTAGGATGACTCAACATCCACTAGGCAGAGGTAGAGGTAGTTCCAGAGGTGGAAGACCCTGGCCACCAGCCAATAGGGGTTATGTTCCAGTTCATAGGAGTACTCCTGCTATTCACATAGACTTGAAATCCAGCTCGGAGGACGAGTCTCATGTGATTAGCACACCAGCCAACCCATCCTAGTGGCTTTCATTGGAGGTGACACTCAAGTCAGATAGTGATGAATACTAGGCCTCCAAGCAAAGAATGAATGTATTCAAGTCAGGTTTATGTAAAAGTATCAAGCAACAGTTGAGAATTTTAGCTCTAACCTACTTTCTTCTCAAAAAGTTAAAGGTTTAGTAGTTAAGGAAGCCCCTAAGCCTTTCATGGATGTCAAACCAAAGAGATTCTTATTTGGATCAGCATCCTCAAGTCCAGAAGCTAATGTAGAACTTGAGGATAATTCATATAAATATTTAATGGAATTACCTTTTGATTGGTACTTGCCTTGTGTTCATAATCTTGCAAAGAAAGGTTTGATTCCTTATACATGGTCCAGGCACAAGTCAGAGTATTTTGAGAAGCTATGGAACAACAAAGGCAAGGATGCATAATCAAGACCAGGATTAGGATTTGGAATAGTGGGTCCAGTTGACGATGACGATTACTGCTTAGTTATCACCAATTATTTGGAGTCTAATAGTTTCTTCTCAAACAACACTGACTCTTATGAGGATGTGTGTTTAGAAACTTTTGATGATCCTGCTAATCTTCAAATCAAAGATGTACCTCTAAAATTTTGAGAGAAAATCCATTCAACTAACGACAAGCTTAAAGAAATTAACCTCAGGACAGAAGAAGATCTACGCCCGACATACATCAGTTCTCTATTGAATCAAAAAGAAACTAATGACATAGTTAGGCTATTTACTAAGTTTAAGGACTGCTTTGCATAGAGCTATGAAGAGATGCCCAGATTATCTTCTGAAGTAGCAGTCCACAAACTAACAATAGACCCTAACGCTAACCCTAGCAAGCAATCTCCTAGACACATGCGATTAGAAATTAAACAATAGATCATTTCTAAAATCAAGAAATTGATCGATGCTGGTTTCATCAGGGAAGAAAAATACCCTACCTGGTTAGCCAGTGTCTTGCCAATTAAAAAAAAGAATGGCCAAATTTGCATATGCATCGATTTCAGGGACTTAAATAAGGCATATCTTAAGGATAAATTTTTACTTCCTATACCAGAATTAATGGTGGGCATCACCTCATCTCATGCAGTATTCTCCTTTATGGATGGGTCGTCTGGCTACAACCAAATCATGATGGCCCCGAGGATGAAAGAAACACTGCTTGTTGAAGCCCGGTCAGAATCTATTGTTATAAGAGCATGTCTTTCAGCCTTAAAAATATTGGTGCTACATACCAACGGGCCATGACTCAGATCTTCAATAAACTCATTCATCATCAAGTTGAATTATATGTTGATGATATAGTAGTCAAAAGGAAAGAGAAGGAAGACCATCTCTTTGACATGATAGTAGTTTTCAAATGGTTAAGACAATTTAACCTCAAAATGAACCCCTGAAGTGTGCATTAGGAGTAGCTTCAAGGAAGTTCCTTAGGTTTGTTGTCCAGCACCAGGGAATAGAGATAGACCAAGAAAAGATCAAAGCCATCTTAGAAATGACCCCTAAAATTCTAACCTAACTCAGATCTTTCCAGGGGCAGTTGGCATATTTAAGGTGCTTTATCTTCAATCTATTAGAGAGATGAAAGCCATTTTTAGCACTTGTCAAAAAGGATGCTAAGTTCAAGTGGGATGATAAGTGATAGCATGATTTTGAAGACATCAAAAAATATTTGGTGAAGCGCTAGTTCTAGCAGTCCCTATCCTGGGTAGGCTATTGATCCTCTACATTATTACATCGGATGAATCCTTTAGCGCATTGTTGGCTTAAACTAACGATGAAGGGAAGGAGAATGCTCTCTACTACCTCAGCCACCATCTGATCACTATCAAAGTGAATTACCCACCTATTCAGAAACATTTCCTAGCTTTAATCTTTGCATCTCAAAAGCTACGGCACTATATGCTTTCTTATAAGGTGAACTTGATTTCAAGAATTAATCCGCTACAGTATCTCATGACATGACCAACATTATTCAGACGGTTGGCACATTGTTCCATAATTCTCTCATAGTTTAAAATTACATTCATTCCCCTCTGTGCAGCGAAAGGATAGGCACTAGCAAATTTCTTAGCAACACACCCACTTCCTGCTGACTCTCCGCTTACAGACAATCTCCCTGATGAATAAATCATGAACTTAGGGGAGGTCAAAAATCACTGCTGCGAGATGTATTTTGATGGTGCTACTTCCTTTCAAAAAGAAAAGGAACCATGATCTACTCTTCGAGGAAAAGCAGGGGTAGGAATAGTTATCTTAACTTTAGACCATGATGTGATGAGATTCTCATATTACCTCTCCAATCCAAACAATGAAGCTGAGTATGAGGCTTTGATTGTCGATCTGGAGTTAGCTATTACAGTGTGTGTCAAAAGCATCAACATCTACGGGGATTCTCAACTAGTCATCAACCATATTGTTAAGTCCTATAAGATTCTAAAACCAAAGCTTCATCATTATCATGAGTACACCATGAAGCTGTTGGCCTGAATCCCTGAGGTCACCATCTATAAGGTTCCTCAAAGAGAGAACTGTAGTAGATGCTTTGGCAAAACTCTCCAAGGAATTGGCATGTCTGGAAGATGAGTCCATTCTAATAATGGTCCAAAATAGATAAGTCATATCCCCTATTGATGCTGAACTCATCGAGAGACTTTCTCTTTAAGAGGAGGTTATTGTTTCCAAGAAAGATGAAGAGTTGGATTAGAGACAACCATTCATAGATTACTTGAACATAGGAAAACTACCTCAAAAAGGTCACAAGCCCATTAAATGATGGAGAAAGGTCTCTCCTATGCTCTCGTGGATGGCACCTTGTACCGACGATCATTTGATCAAATGTGGTTACGATATTTAGACAAACACGAAGCTTGTAAGATCATGATCGAGGTACATTCAAGTCTATGTGGAGCACATCAATCTGGTCTGATGATGAAATCAAAGTTCAAGAGACTAGGATACTACTGCCTTTGATGATTATAGACTGCATGAATGTATCTAGGAGATGCCATCAGTGTCAAGTACACGGTGTGGTCTTACATCAACCACCCAACATTCTACATCCTACATTGGCCTCATGGCCATTTGAGTGTTGGGGAACTAACATAGTGGGTCATTGATCCTCCTTCTTCCAAGGGTCATCAGTTCATCTTAGATGTCACCGACTATTTTTCCAAGTGGGTGGAGGCAATCCCACTCAGATAGGTCACAACTCAGCATGTGCTCCAATTTTCAGGAACCATATCGTATATAGGTTCGGGGTGCCTCGATGAATTATATATGATAATCATACTGCATTCAAGAGCACTATGGTAAATTTTTATCTTCATATATCTTGAAATAAATGAATACAAAATATGCTAGTTGGACACCACGTAGATCCACAGATGTACTTATTAGGGTGATCGGGTACGACATTGAAGAAAGATGTGCTATCTCGAGAGACAGAAGTCACCATCCTATAATGGATCTAATCACCTAATAATGACTCCTAAGAACAATGGGTCTTCAAAGGTACCAGATATTCTTCCCCAACTTTACATGAAAAAGTAAAGTAGGGTTTATTTTAAATTAGGTTTGATAAATTCCCTATGGAGGCAAGTCCCCATAGTTAATTACTTCTTAAGGAATGAGATTCCTTAAGAATACTCTCAATTAAGGTAAATGATCATTATCTCCAAAGATTTCAAACATAGGACTATCAACAAATTGGTTATTTTTGGAAAATCAAGTGGGATTTATCAAAAGGAGAGAGTTATTATCGAAACCAAAAGGACATGAGTAGGGGATGCTCATGATAATAGGAAATCTAATAAGCATCCCAAACTATTCTATGGTTGGGCTTTATATTTTTGAAATTTGAGAAAAATTATATGTTTGAGTTGAATTTTTTGTTAGAAATCTAGGGCTTATAATTCCATAATACAAGATCATGGAAATGACTAAGAAGTGAGGATTTATGCTTAAAACCTACAAAGGGAAACAGTAACCTCAGATTCTGAATCTAGGAAGCTTTGGTGAGGGCCAACTTGACCTAAATCTAAGGCAAAAATGAGTATATGGTTTACCTCCACAAGAGAGAATAAACCATCCGACTGTTGGACTTACAACTGCCTCGAGGTAGCTGCCAACTAACTCCTCCTATAATTTTAAATACATGTGGGAAAGTCTTATGCTTTTGCAAGATGGCTAAGTTGTTATTTATTTAGAAAAGAGACCAAGTCCTTAAACACACTCTCTAAGAGACAAGATCATGTAGGGCATGAATAATGACTTAAATCTAATGCAAATTTTGTTATGTTTTATTTTGATTTTTGGACAATTTATTTGACACGGGCTATGGGGTTCATGTGCCTAATGCATGAGAAATTGGTTATGGGCTAAAATTAGTAATAAGGAGGTGTGTTTCCACCATGGCTCTCAAAAGCCAAGCCATATTCTCTGGCAAAGGTGGAAGCCATCCATAAGCAAGAGTGAAGCAAGTTGATTTTTATGCATGATGTGAGACATACAATATTCAGCTATGGGGTTGTTAAATCTTTTATTATCTTGATTTATGTCCTAGGCTTTAGATGAGGTTATGAGTTATTAATTTTAATTTTGAGTTGATTAATTGGATAGAAAATTTATTTTTCCCTAAGAGCCTAATCACTTCAAGGTCATTCATCAATCAATGAAGAAATTAGAAAAATCATGCCATCTTAATGCATAAGTTAAACAAACATTAAATAATTTTATAAAGCTAGCACAAAAGAATAAGAGGTCGATGTGGTTGGGCTCCACAAAGACAAAAGATGTCCTACCCTTATACAACCCGGATTACAAATGAATAATTATAATTAAAATGAATTAATGTTATAAGGGTCTTCATTCTTCATTTCTTCATTTCTTCTTTTCTTCTTATCTTTATTTCTTTCTTTGTTCATTTCTTTTCTACTTTTGGTTGGTTGGGATGTAGTTTGCTCCAAGGCTTCATATGGTCCATAACATTCATTCCAAATCTTAATTGCAAAATTACATGAAAAAAGGAAAAGATAAATCAAACTAAATCTGCAAAATAAAGATTAGCTAAACATACCATACAACCCAAGCATGTATATGAATAAGTTGGACTTAGCACATAAAAGAAAACATTTTATTTAATTGATTTTTCAAATGACATGAATGCATGATTTCATATGGCAAACAATATTAAGCATGCTTGGAAGAAATAAAGTGATGTAAGCATGTAACTTCATTCACCCTAATTAATTCCTAAGGACAATCCTATAAGATAAGATTATTCAAAGTGAATCAAAATTCTTCAAAGAGATTTTTAGTTTTGAATTTGATTTGACTTATGAAATATGAAAACAGTTTGTTGGTCCTAACCCATTTCCCCCATGGGTGAGTTGGTTTAGTTTAATTTTGGAACAATTCTATCATTTTTTATGTTTTGTATGTTTTGTTTAGGTTAAGGTGTGAATTAAATCCATTAATTACCCCTTACCTACACCACTTTAACATAATTAAGCAAATAATTATGAGCCAACATATGATATGCAACCACATGGAATTTAAATCAGTAATGCACCTAAGAATAAAAGGAGCATAATATAATTGGCTCGCAATTATTGATTAATTAAGCAAAGAGTTTTCACTAAGTACTTTCATGACCTTCCCAAACATTTGAGTTGGATTTGATTTCCTCAAGCTTACTTAGGCTTTTGAACACCTAAGGATCTACCCAACAAGAGATTGATTAATTCCAGATTGATTTTGAAAGTTTGATTAGACTAATTAAGTAGATCATTAGTGGATTAATATTTAATTATGTTTATATTAAGAAAGAAAGGTGGTTTAGATAATTACTTAGGGAAAATATCCTGAACCAATTCCATAAACCTCCTCCCTACTTAAATATTGTTTAATTATCTCAATTAAGGGATTAAACTAATGTTCATATGCTTAATTACTCTTAATTACATACAGAGGATGATTAAGAGTTCATTAATTAATTTCCCTAATTAACTCATTAATAAATTTTAAGAAAATTAAGAGAGGCAGAAGTCATCTCACTAAACATGTCAGAGAAATTTGGAATTAATTAATGAAGTAATTAGGGAGTAAGTAAGGTGATTCAATTTTTAATTAAATCCTAATTAAGGAAAATTCATTGTTCAAAATCCATTGATTTTGATTTTATATTATTTTTTGCTGAATTATCTTTAAAATGACCCCTCATTTATATTTTTTTAGATTTTTCTACATTTAGTTATGAATTTATGAAGTTTCTATGATTAATAGATAATTAAACATCCTAATTAATTAACTAAACCCATCGGCACCATGTGGACTGCTGATGCGGCGCGCTTTCCAAATGGCGTGATGGGATTAGTTATCAAGAAGATCGTGGTCGCCGGTAGCACACTTTCCGGGCCATTCAATCAAAGATCGGATGGCCAGGGTTAATCTTGTGGTTATAAAGGATTTAATCAGTGGTTATAGCGAGATTTAATCAGGGTTGTCCATCCAAAATATGCGGGATGGATGGCCCATGATTCATCCCTGCTTAAAGTGTGGGAGATGGAGGCCGTCCATCCTCCATGGCTTGATCTGAGCTCACCTAAGCTCAGATTAGGTAGAGATTCACCCCACACCAATAAGAGGTGTGGGGAAGAACATCCAACAATTAGGATCTAATGGCATTACAATTCCCTTCATAAAAGACCAAGCAATTTTCAATGAAGGATCGATTTTGAGTCATACCTCATTGGAGGCTATCACCGATTATTCCAATGGAAGAGGCAGCTTTGTCTAGTGGAGACGAAGCTCTGTTAAAAGTTCCAAGCCTCAATTTGAAGTGTATGTGTGGGTTGACCAAGCTCCCCTTTAATGGCTTGCGGCATTGATCGAAATCCCCCTTCCCGTGGCTTGGATGCTTGGGAAATGCTTTGGGTGAGCTCAACTTGCTTCCTTGATGGTGCTTGCAAAGTGAATTTAGGTTTGGTGGAGAATTGAGTAAGTTGGAAAATCCCCTCACCTCCCTTATTTCGGCTTTGAAGAAAATCGAGAAGGAAAAATTAGGGAAGCTTGGAAATGATCTTGGGAAGCTTGTGGATGCTTGCCTTCAATCACCCTAGCTCAATCGAATTCAGAGTGTGTCCATTGAGTTGGAATGAGAGGGAGTATATCTCCCCCACCTTAGATAGGACGGTCGAGGCTTACTCTTCCATTTTCCTTCAATTGGTGAGATTGAATGGGATTTTTAGGCCGTTAGGGATTGCATGTGCTTCAATTTTGGCAGAGGAGTGGAGGAGAGGAAGTGCACATGTGCTAAGTGAGTGTAGGAGGTGATCCAAGTGGAAACGTTTCATTTGAGGGGTTGGTTTGGCCTTGTCATTGGCTAACCTGCACCCATTGGGTCATGTCCACCACCATAGTGTCTCCATTAGGAGGATGTCAGTGGCCATAAGAGGAATTGGCCAAATTCTGAATTTAATATAAATTTGACTCCTGCAAAATGGTCATTTAGCCTTAATTTTGGTATGGGTAGATTTGAGATGTTTCAGAAATAGGTTGGGCCATATTTTAATGAATTTGCTGCTGATTTAATATGATTTGGCTCAAGTTGACCCATTTAGGTCAAAATGGGTCAACTTGAGTCAAGTTGACCAATTGGTCAAATTGGGTCAAACCATGGGTTAGGTCAAGTTCATATGACCATTTGAAGTGTTTTGGTATCATTGGTTTGGTTCAATTTGGTTTAGATTTGGTTTTAGTTCATTTGACTTCACTTAGGTCAAATGGGTCAAGTTGATCAATTTGACCCATTTGACCCAATTGGGTTAGGTCATGGGTTAGTTTAGGCTTGGTTGGTCATTTGAAATGTATTGCTAGCTTTAGTTTCAATTAATTTTGTTTTGGTTTGATTTCAAGTTGATTTGACCTTTAGTCAAGTTGTTCATCATCAATTGGGCTAGGTTAAGTCTAGTTGGCCAATTAAAGCTTTGGTCAAGTTTAACAAGTGATTTAGAATGAATTTGACCCATTGGTTGCAATCAATTTGGCTTAGATCAAGATTTGAACCATTTTGACTTTTCAGTTCAACCTGGGTTAACTTGGGTCAAGTGGTTAATTTGGCTAGGTTTGACTCGATTGAGGGCTTGAGCATGTTCAATCATTGATTTTGGATTGATTCATATCAATGGTTTCAATCAATTTGGCCTATGGTGGATTTTGGCTAGTTTAGATTTTATTTGGGCTAAGTGTTGACTTAGTCAAAAGCTAGGTTTGACTTAGTTTGACCCAATTTGAGTCATTGATCATCCTAGGATGATTGTTGCTCACAATGGCTTAGATGGGCTTAGTTCAATCCAATTTGGGTAGGATTAGATTTGGCTCAAAAAGGTGCTTTAGCTCACTTTGGGTCAAGTGAGCCTAAGTGGGTCAATTAGCTTAATCAAGGCTTGAGAAAAGTTTGGTTGAACTCGCATATGGACTTATGATTGAAACATAAATCCAATTGGAAGTGATTTGGAGTCAAATGGGTTCTGATTTATTTGAAGATTTCAAGTCAAAAGGGTGGACATGGGCTTGACTTGGGTTAGTTTGATTTTGATTTGGTGATTGTAGTTTATGTTTATATTTGGTTTGTGACTGAAGGATTGATAGTTTGGAGAGAAAGTCCAAAAGTTTGAAATGATTAGAGAATGATTTGATTAAGTTCAAGAATTTGACTTGAAAGGGTATAGGTTGGATTTAGGTTAGATTTGGGCTCGAGTTTTGAATTTAGTTTTGGTTATTTGAATTTATATTTCATTTATATTTGTGAATATAAATGAAGATATAAAGATATTATGAGAAAAATCTTTTTAGTTTGAAATGATTTGGATTTGATTTGGGCTAAGTCCATAAGATGGAATCAAAAGGGCTTAGGAAATATTTTGGATTTAAGATTTATCATTGACTTCAATCATTTGGAATTGATTCATGATTTGGATTTTGGAATTGATTTGAGCCTGAAAAAATCAATTAAATTGAGATTGATTTGAGTGTGAAGCTGATTTGGATTTGAAGTTGATTTGAACTTGAAGTTGATTTGAATTTGAAGGAAGTAAGGATTTGGTTCAAGCTATAGGGTAGGCAAGTTTTCCTAATGTCCTGTGGTGAAAATTTTCTTGTAGGAGTCGCCTTTCAAATTTGTGTTCAAAAGAAAGAGGAGACCTATAGAAATTCATCTTTTTAGGACGCCATGGAGATCTGCAGAAGTGCTTATTCAGGTGATCGGGTACGTCATCAAGGAATAGTGTACTATCTCGGGAGATAGAAGTCACTACCCTTTAATGAACCTAATCACCTCAATAAGGACTCCTAAGGATGATGGGTCTGCATATGTACTAAAGATTCTTCCCCTACTTTATATGGAAAAATAAAACAGGGTTTATTTTAAATTGGGTTCGTTAAGTTCCCTACAGGGGAAATCTCCCATAGTTAATTACATCCTAGGGACTGGATCCCTTAGGAAAACTCTCGATTAAGGTAAATGATTGTTGTCTTTGAAGATTTCAATAGGAAAGACTATCAATTAATTGATTTATGTTTGAAGATCAAAATGGGATTGATCAAAAGAGGGAGTTATTATCAAAGCCAAAATGGAAGATAAGTAGGAAATGCACGCGATGCTAGGAAACCTAGCGAGCATCTTAAACTATCATATAATTGGGCTTTACATTTTTAGAAATTGATTTAGTTTGTTTGAGTTGGATTTTTTATTAGAAATTTAAGACTTAAGATTCTTTAACACAAGATTAAGGAAATGCCTAAGATGTGAGGAATTATGCTTATGGCCTACAAAGGGGAGAAGCAACCTCAGAACCTAAATCTATGGAGCTTTGGCAAGAGTCAGAAGCGCAACCTAAATCTAAGGCAAAAAATGGGCATTTGAATTGCCTCCACAAGAGAGGACAAACCACCTGGTAGCTTGGACTTACAACCACCTGTAGGTGGCTACAAACTAACTCCTCCTACGATTTTAAATATATGTAGGCAAGTCTTTATGCTTATGCAAGATAACTAGGCTATTATTTATTAGAAAGAGACTAAGTCCTTAAAATCACTCCCTAAAGGGGCTAGATCATGTAAAGGGACATGCTTCAAATGATCTAAATCTAAAGCATTTTAAATTTCATTTTATTTTTATTTTTGGACAATTATTTTAGACTCAGGCTAATAGGATTTTTATGACTAATGCATGAGAAAGAAGGTTATTGGCCAAAATCAGAGAGAATGGAGGAGGTGAGTTTTCACCATGGCCCTCACAGGTTAAGCCAAAGTTCTCCGGCAAGGATGGAAGCCCTTCAATCAAGAGTGAAATAAGATGCATTTATGCATGATATTATAAAGAAATGCTCATCCAGCTAAGGGGTTGCTAATTCTTTTTATTTTGATTTTAATTCTAAGCTTTAAGTGAGGTTATGAGTTATTTACTTTTTATTTGAGTTGTTAAGTTGGGTAAAAGATTTATTTTTTCCTAAAGAGCCTAATCCTCATTCAGACCATACATAAAGCAAGGAAGAAACTAGGAAAAGCATGCCACTTAATGTAAAAGCTAAACAAATCATCAAACAATTTATAAAGCTAATGGCATAAAAAATAAATGGTCGTTGGGTCGGGCACCACCACACAAACCTAAAAATATCAAATATGAGTAGCTGAGCTCTACCCTTATACAACCTAGATTACAAATGAATATTATAATTAAGCAAAGGAATTCATTGTTATGGGGGTCTTCAAGCTTTATTCTTCTTTCTTCTTTTCTTCTTTCTTCTTTCTTCTTTCTTTCTTCTTTTTTTCTTTCTTCTTTGGTTCATTCCTTTGGATGGTTGGAAGGTGGATGCTCCAAGGCTTCACATGGTGCATAAGATGGGATCTTATGACTAATGTTTATCCAAATCCCCATGACAAATTATTCCAAAATCCTAATAATATAAATTTTTACATGAAAAGGAAAAGTGGAAGTCAAATTAACACCCGCAAAATAAAGGTTAGCTAAATGACATCACAAAATCCCAAGCATGTATATTGGACTTATCACCCCACACATGGGTAACTAAATTCACCTGGCCTATGGATTATGCTTAGGGGTATAAAGCACCTACAAGCAAAAGCATTTATATTTTTATTTATGATGGCGCCCCTTAAGCACATTCCCCTACAAAAAAGAATAGTTAGACAAGAATGTCCTAACATTCATTCTACGAGCATACACCCTAACATCCAGTCTGAAACATATATCACAAAACAAAACATAACATCAAACCATGCATGGACCTAACCTAAGGCTAGAGGTGGTGACTTAGGCTAATGTGTGTGCTTTGAAGACTTGTGTGGTATGCTTAAATATGGCTTTAGGTTCAAATTTTCAAAGTGTGAAGAACATGTTCAACTTAGAGGAGGGTTTCATTTAAGTTGTTTAAGTATTTTGGGTTGGTTTTATTTCATGTTTTAATTTGGTTTAAGTGACACCTACAATTAATTACTAAATTATGAAGAGAGAAAAAGAGAAGAGAACTTCTCTTTCCTTTCCTAACCTTAAGTAATTTTCTAAAGCAGGTTTATATTTTAGTTTCATTTAGGTGAATGTTTTGATTACATCTTTTAATTAATCCAAAGGTTAGATAAACTCTAAACAAACCTATTCAAAAATAAAGGCATTTTAAGATTAAATAAAATGAATCAAAATTTACATAACACACATTACTTCATTTCTTTCCCCAACATATATAACATGCATATGGATGGACCTTAAGCATATCTATACATGCAAATAAGAGTATTTAACACACTTTATGATGCATGCTAAGTAATCCATTTAAGAAAATTTAGAAGTTGTATATGCATGTTTTTTTAAGTAGAAAAGGATTTCCTTATCCAAATTTTCACATACATACATGAAAGTAAGAATGGCAAAAATGTGTACAGTGCCATTTTTAACCAGAGGTGTAAGGTACAAGACCTACTTAGGGCTACTTAAAGCCTCGCAACCTTAGGGTTGTCCAGACTAATATACCATTTTCCTTAAGTACAAACATGTATATAAAAGAAATGAAATAGAAAAGGAAAATGCAAAAGTTGTTTAATGGATTTATTTTTGTTTATGTAATTTATATATGCAAGTGTAGGTAACCCTTCTTACATGGTAACATAGGGATGAATAGGATATGAAATCAGGTGAGCATTAGGTTCTTTTCAAATGAACCATATACTTCACCAAATTCCCATTCAAAGCCATACCAACATAAGAAAGAAAGGAAACCTACACTAAACATACCTTTATACTCTTTCACATGCAAGCTTATAATTAAAGTATAAGTAGCATACTTTCAAATTTGATATTTCATTTATAAGTTTTGAAAATAATTTGGATTTATTAGTGATAATAGCCACTCATATTTCTACTTTAGCCATCACATGCAAGTTTGACATAAAGTAAACCATTTTCATTTTAAATTTTAAGAAATGAAATTATGAATGTATGAGATCACTTGGCATGCAACTTAACATGTTGGGGAAAGACCAAAGCAATGAAAGCTTGTAAACAAACCCACTTCACTTAAATCCTAAAGACATTCTTATAGAATAAGAAAATTTAGAATAAATCAAAGTGAATTTCAATGTGATTTTTGTTTAGTTTGAAGTTTGATTTAATTTCAAAAGGGAGATGATTTTTCTATTCTTAACCCATACCCACATGTGTTTGATATTTTTGTTTAATTTTTAGATAATTAGATTCATTTTTATGAGCTAATTAGGTTAAAGTACGCATTAAGTGACTTAATTAACCCTTGCCTACACCACCTTCGAAGAATTAACTAAATAATTATGAGCCAATGAGATGACATAAAACCCACAATGAATTTAAATTTGCCATGCACCTAATAATGAAAAGGCCAAATAAAATTTGGCTCATAATTAAAAGTTAATTAAGTTAAGGGGTTTAGCTTAAGTAATTTCAAAATAACCTTTCACACATGTGAATGGGATTTTGATTTTCTTAATTAAACTTAGGCTATCAAACACTTAAGCATCTACCCAAGGTATATTAATTAAGTTCTGGAACTTTTAAGAATTTTTGAAAACTGATTAAGGGGATAATTAATGAATTAACCTTTAATTACAAGGAGATTAAGGAGAGAAGAGGGAGTTTAGGAAATAGCATAGGGGGAATGACCCAATATTATTCCATAAACCTCCTACTTACTGTATCTGACCTTAATCAACCCTAATCATAGGATAAATCCACTAATCATATCTTAATTATGCTTAATTACATGAAAAGGATAATTAGGGAATGACATGGCAATTTCTCCAATTGAGCCCTCAATAAATCTCAAGAAAATTTGGGGAGGCAAAGGTCATCCCTAAAATGAACCTTAAAAATTTGAGATTAATTTATGACCTAATTAAAGGATAATTAGCTAATTAAGATTCCCAAAGAAACCCAAATTCAGAGAAAGAGTAATTCAAAATACATTTAAATCTTTTTAAAAATATTCTAGATGAAATTATCTTTCCTTAGCATTTTTTTATTTTATTTTTTTGAATTTTCTAGAAGTAATTATGAATTTTAGAAGTTCTCTGAATTAATTAGAACTTAATTACTTACTAATCTAATACTTAATCCTAGCTCACACGATGGCGGCGGTGATCAGTGCGCTTTACACGCATCGTGTCATGAGGGGACAACATAAGTTGTCACCTCACAAAGGCAGCGGTGATGCACACGCTTAAATTTTCTATCATTCAACCGAAGATCAGACGGCTGAGGATTCCCCTGTAGTTTTAAAAGAAAAATTAGATTACTAAACATGCTAAATAATCTCAGTCGTCCATCTAAAATATACGGATAAGAAGTTCTTCCCCTTGATCAACAGAGACCGTCCATGATCAAGGGGAAGATCCAAACTCGATCTAGCATGAAATCACACAAAATTTAACCACACCATCTAGAGAGATAGAATGGAAAATCCAACGACCAAAATTTAATGAGGTAAAGATTTCCTTCACAAATCTTCACACCACATTGAGTTTAGTGAAAAAAATCACACACCTCACCGGAGGTGATCACCGGTACTCGAGATCGATGAAGCAACTTCACCTAGTGGAGACGAATCCCTATTGAAATTTCTCGGCATTGGGATTGAGTGGATCAATGGTGGACCAACTCCTCTTTAAGATCCTTGCGAATTTGATTGAATTGATCCTCTCCTTGCTATGGGAACTCCAATGTGAACTTGGAATAAGTGTGTGGGAGGAATTTGGAGGAAATCAAGTGTAGAGGAAGTTAGCAATTCAGTTTACCTCCCCTATTTTTGTATTGTGCAAAACTAAGAAAGAAGAATTCTAATCCTCTCTAAAGACCTTGGGAAAGCTCTCTGATGACTGATAAGGGTTCCTAGGCTTCAATCGATAAAGAGTGAATTGAAATTTCATTGGATTGGGGAGTATATCTCCCCGTATGGCAATCGGACGGCCAAACCATGAGTTGTCATTTTGATCCAATTGATGAGAATGGAGAGGTTGTTTGGGCTATTAGCTCTTTGCACATGGTTGGTTGGAGGTCTTGAGTAGATTTCCAACCTCCCATGTGCATCAAATTGGGCTTATGAGGGAGTTTAAAAACTCAATTTTGAGCTAGGTGGTCTGGTTTGGTCTAGGGACCAAATGGGCTGACCCAAACCCATTGGGTTGGGTTCACCACTCATCACTAAGTCCTCTTGAGCTTTAAGGAAAGCCTCAAGAGATTGTGAAGAGGGTGGTATGACCAAAATACCCATGGGTTAGGCCAAAATTTGTTCTATGGCCTAGGGGTAAAATGGTCATTTTGCTATTTTTCCACATTGGACATATTTTATGTGGAGAAACTAGTTTTGGCCAAGTTTCATTAGACTTCGAATCCATTTGGTAGTGTTTGGCTCATGTTGACCCATTTTGGTCAAAATGGGTCAACTTGGGTCAAGTTCACCAATTGGTCAAATTGGGTCAAACCAAGGGTTGGGTTTAGTTCATTTGACCATTTGAAATATTTTGGTGGCTTTGGTTTGATTTAATTTGGTGTATATTTGATTTTGGCTCATATGACTTCCTTTAGGTCAGATGGGTCAAGTTGACCTATTTGACCGATTTGACTTATTTGGGGTAGGTTTAGGTTTGATTAGTCATATGGAGTGGATTGGTATCTTTGTTTCCAATCAATTTGGGTTAAGTTCAATTTTGGCTCAACATGACCACTTTAGGTCATGTTGGGTCTAGGGTCAATTAAACTAGGTTAGGTCTAGTTGGCCAATTGAGGCTTTAGTCAAGATCCACAAATGATTTGGAATGGACTTGACCCATTGGTTTAGATCAATTTGGCTTAGATCAAGTTTTGACACATTTTGACCCTTTAGGTCAAAATGGGTCAACTTGGATCAAGTTGACCAAATGGGCTAGGTTAGGCTCAAATGTCGGCTTGGTCAAGTTCAAACATAGGTCATGAGTGAACTTAGATCATTGGTTTCAATCAATTTGGCATATGGTGGAATTTTGTTATGTTGGGTTTCATTTTAGGTTAAGTGCTGACTTGGTCAACCCTTAGGTTTGACTTGGATTGACCCAATTTGATTGATTGATCATCTCATGATGATTGTTGATCATGATGAGAGGGATATATGATTTGGTTCAATCCAATTTGGTTTGGATCAAAAGTTGGCTCATAAAGGTACTTTAGGTCATTTTGGATCAAGTGAGCCTAAGTGGGTCAAATGGCTTAGTCAAAACTTGATTTGAAGTTGGTTGATCTTGTTTATGGACTTATGATTGAAATATAAATCCATTTACAAGTAGTTTGAAGTCAAATGGGTTTTGATCCATTTGAAAATTTCATATTCAAAGGAAGTATATGAAAGGGGTTTTGGGTTTGATTTTTGATTTAGGTTTTGATTGAGTGATTGAAGTTTGGATTTATATATGAGCTCATGATTGTAGGGTTGATTGAACCATGAGAGAAAATCAAGAGTTTTGCTTGATTTGAGGTGATTTGGCTAAGTTCAAGATTTTGGCTTGAAAGGCTTAGATTGGATTTTGAATGGATTTGAGTTTAATTTTTGTAATTGGTTTTGATTATTTGAATTTATATTTCATTTATATATGTGAATATAAATGAGAATGTAAATGGATCATGAGAAAATTTCAAGGATTTGAAGTGGTTTAATCATGATTTAAGTTAAATCCATTAAAGGGAATTTAAAGGATTAAAAAAATTTTAATTGAAATTTATTTTTTTGAGTTTGATTTGATTGATTTATATTTATATTTCATTTATATATGAGAATATAAATGAGGATATAAATAAGTTTTGAGAAATCCCATGAGTTTGAAATGGTTTGATCAAAGTTTAGGTTAAATCCATTAATGGAAAATTAAGGGATTTAAAGGAATTTCAAGGATTTTAAATTTGGAATTTAATTTTTGCCTTTGATTGGATTATTTTATATTTATATTTCATTTATATATGAGAATATAAATTAGAATTTAAATAACTTTTGAGAAAATCCTAAGGACTTTAATTGGTTTGATCAAGGTTTAAGATTGATTTTGGCTAAGTCCTTTAATGGAAAATTGAAAAGACTTAAGAAAATTTTCATGAATTGACTTTGAATTTTGAATTTGATTTGATGGGATTGCAAATATATTTCATTTATAAATGTGAATATAAATGAGAATATAAACGAGGTATGAGAAAATCTCAAGGTTTGATTTAGTTTTGATCATGATTTTGGTTAAATCCTTAAAGGAAAATTAAGGACTTAGGCAAAATTTAGACTTAGGAAGTTTTTATGGATTTTGATCATCGGTTTCAATCATAGATTTCAATCATGGATTTCAATCATATGGAGTAGATTTGAGTCATGATAAAATCAAATAGAATTGATTTAGTGTTTGACTTGAAAGAAGGAAAGTGATGAATGGTTTAGGCTAAGGGTAGAAGTTTTCCTAACACCCCTAAAGCATGACCTATTCATATGGCTAACACTTCTAAGTCTTCTAGGGCTAGGTAAAGTGTCCACCTAATCACTAGATGTGTCTTAAGACTAAGGAACTCTTAAAGTCTAAGAGAAGTCCTATGTCTAAGATGGAGGGATTGAGAGCTCATTCTAAAAATGAGGTCAACATACCCCTAAGGCATAACCTATTCCTATGGCTAACTTTTCTAAGTCTCTAGGGTTAGGTTAAGTGTTCACCTAATCACTAGAAGTGTCTTAAGACTAAGGAACTCTTAGTGTTTAGTGGAATCCTTATGCCTAAGATGAAGAAGTTGAAAGCTCACTCTAAAGTAAGGCCAACAAGCACCAAGATCAAGAGCTTCACTAGAAGACACGGTATAGATTAGAGATACTCCACCATCTACTATCACAGGGAAAATGGCCTAGCAGAAGCATTCAACAAAACTCTCATCTAGATACTAAATAAAACACTTGATGATAATAAATGATAGTGGCATGAGCAGCTAGTTGAAGCCTTGTGGGCATACCGCATCACATACAGAACTCCAACTCAATCTACCCTGTTTACCTTAGTATATGACTGAAGCCATCAACCATTAGAAGTTCAGTTCCCATCACTAAGGATAGGAATGGGTAGTAAAATCACTACAGAGAAAAATTCCAAGCTGCGATTAGAAGAGCTCAAAGGTTTGGAGGAGACACGCCTACGAGCATGTCAGAACCTCAAGTTGTACAAAGCCAAGATGATTCAAGCTCACAACAAGTTGGTCCACCCTAGAGCTTTTCAAGTAGGAGATCTTGTCCTAGTTCTAAGGAGACTAATTGTTACCCTTTGAAAGATGGGAGGCAAGTTTGAACCCACTTGGGAAGACCCTTTTGTCATAGAGAAGGTCTATTAAGGAGGATCTTATCAACTTATTGGTTGTAAAGGGGAATACACGATGCTTCCAATTAATGGGCTCTATTTAAAGAAATACTACCCATAAAATCATGTTTGAAAATAATTCTATCTTCAAAAAAAAATTTCATTTCAATCCATCAAATATTCTCTTCTTTCAAAGCATTTTTTACTTGTTTGTGAATCCTCCATGACGTGTTTAGGGTAGGTGTAAGAGAACCCAAGAGGCATCATATCCCTCTTTTACAACATGAACATAATTTAACATGATTCCTTGAGCACTACTTTAATAAGTGTGAGAGAACCCAAGATGCATCCTACTTCAATTAGCATAACTAAGTTAGGTGTAAGAGAACCCAAGTGACATCTTTTCTTGGTGGAATCCCAACTGCCATTCTTAGCACCATTTCATCAAATTCCCCTGCATGTTTTGGGTAGGTATAAGAGAACCTAAGAGGCATTCTATTCTCTAACACAAGCACAATAACAAACACATATATTTTATCTCGAGCTATTTTTGATGTGGGAGCAAGCCCCTATGGCACTCACTCATTAGCTGCTCTAGGTCGGGTTGACATGCTACCTTTCTAGTCTGTCACCCCAGTGGTCACTTATCTGAGGATGTGAGTCCCCACGCTTTCTTCCTGACTTGAACATTACAAACCGATGAGCGCTTTGTTAGTTTGGTAAACCTCACTGCATAGCCAGCAAGCTACCTCATGTTGACTCTGTTTAAGAGGATGTAAACCTACACACTTTCTTCTTGAACTAATCATCACGCACTGACTAGGTCAAATATATTTGAGGTTTAAGATAAGTCCCCCAGCGGCTCCTTTCCTCTCGACTACTTTTTAGTTGATATAAGTCCCCTAGTGGCATTCACTCAGTAATCACCCTAGATCGCATAGCACATGTCGAGCCAAAGATAGACTATCCTGGTAATAAGTTCTGCTATAGAAGGATGTGAGTCCACAATGCTTTCTTCCTAAGCGATCACAAATCGACAAGCACCTTAGGTTGGTTGATGTTTTCTATGCTGACAGCGACTCACCCGATGGATACACCACTCTTGGCAGATGTGAGTCTCCGTACTTTCTCCTTGAGTTGGCACTGAATACCTATAGACATTGTCTTCTCCAAGGTTTTGGATAAAGCCCTTAACGGCCCCTCTTCTGCGGGTACTCTACTTGGATTACATCCTTTGGAACCCTTTTAAACACTACCTGGGTTACTTTTGGATTGGAAAGTCCCCCTATCCTAGTAGCCACCCCTATAGTTGCAGAATTTATTCAGTGGATGCACAGATTCTCCCTTGACCAGTAAAATTGAGAAAGGTCTAGGCTGATATAAGCTCCTTCTTAGTATAATCTCTTGCAAACCAACAAGGTCCATGATAAACAAACAAAATAAAACAAACAAATTTATTCGCTTGTGGATTAAGAATTCATGCCCCTAATGACCCTTTTCCTAAGGAGACATCCTATCTTTAGGACAGTGTCAGCAGAACTCCCTATTGGAATTGCTTGACTACTCTTGAGTAAAGATAAGTCTCTGGGTCGGCACTCTCTCAGTAGTCTCCCTTAGGTTGGGTTCAATCTGTTTTTCCACAAATAGGTTACCTTGGCAGTCATTTTGCTAGAAGATATAAGTCTACCATGCATTCTTTCTAGCATGACTATCACAAACTGACAGGTAACCTTAGGTCGGGTTGACATGTTACCTTGCTAATATGTTGCCCTAGTGGTCTTTTATTCAGGAAAGATGAGTCCCCATGATTTCTTCCCTAAATCAACCATTACAAATTGAAAGGCACCCCTTTGGTTGGATAGTTCTCCCCTCGGTCGAGAAACTACTCCCTTTGGATTGATAAATCTGAAGTAGATTAAGGCAAACATGGTCCCTACTCAGTGCAGTGCATCACAAGCTGTTGGGATCCATCAAATAAAATTAAAAAAATGATATTGACTTTGACTATCTTTGAGCTGATTTAAGTCCCCTAGCAGCCTTCACTCATTAGTCCCCATGCTTTCTTCCCTGAATTAATCATTGCAAACTGACAGGCAACTCCTTTGGTTGGATAGTCCTACTATCTGGTTGGTAGACTACCCCTTTGGATTGGTCTACCAACATGACCCCTACTTAGTGTGGTCCATTGCAAACCGACAGGGTCCATCTCAAAACTTAAAAGTTTAAAAAAATCTGAAACAAATTCAACCCTCCTCCCTAGTGGAGTCAAACTAAACAAACAAAACAAATCTAATCAACCTCCCTAGTGGAGTCAAATTAAGCAATCAAATCAATCAGCTTCTCCTCAATGAGATGCAAATCTTTTCAATCTCCTCCAGTGGAACCAATTCAATCCAACCTGAACTTGCTCCCCTAGCAGAAGGGTCACACTTTTATCCCTAGTGAAGCACCAAATCATAAATCAATAAATCAAATCAAATTTCTCCCCAGCGAGATGCAAATTAGATCAAACCTCTTTATCCCTAGTGGATGACTTGAATCTTTTCCCCTAATGGAAGGTTCACATACTTTACCCCTAGTGGATTCCTCCTTCACTCTCTTATGTCTTACACATACGTAAAGTTGCATTGCACTAAGCTCTTAATTCCTTCTACACCTTGAGTTTAAAAGTAGATCATTTTTGCTAGTGCTTGTGATCGTTCGAACATTGTTGATCATCTCGGTCAACACCAATATATGCGGTATGTCTTATCAGTCACACCACACCTATTGGGAACCTTTTGTTGACCTCACTTTTAGAGTGAGCTCTCATCATAAACATAGGACTCCTCTAAACACTAAGTGTTTCTTAGTCTTAAGACACTTATAGTGATTAGGTGAACACTTAACCTAACCCTAAAAACTTAGAAGAGTTAGCCATAGGAATACATTATGCCTTAGAGGTATTAGGAAAACTTACATACCCTATAGATTAAACCCAATCCTTACATCCTTCTTTCAAGTCAAACTTCAAATTCAAACCAACTTCAATTCAAATCAAAACTTAAATCAATTCCAAATCAAATGATTGAAACCCATGATTGAATTCAAATCATAAAATCTTTCATAAGCCCTTTGATTTCATCTTATGAACTTAGCTCAAATCAAATCCAAATCACTCCAAATTCAAAAGATTTTCTCATAACCCATTTATATTCTCATTTATATTTGTAAATATAAATGAAATATAAATTCAAATAACCAAAATAAATTCAAAACTCAAATCCAAATCTAACCAAAATCCAACCTAAACTCTTTCAAGTCAAATCCTTGAACTCCTTCAATCAAATCCAAATCACTCCAAATTCAAAAGATTTTCTCATAACCCATTTATATTCTCATTTATATTCACAAATATAAATGAAATATAAATTTAAATAACCAAAATTAATTCAAAACTCAAATCCAAATCTAACCAAAATCCAACCTATGCTCTTTCAAGTCAAATCCTTGAACTTAGCCAAATCATTCTCAAATCAATTCAAACCTTTGGATTCTCTTCAAACAATCAATCCTTCAATTATATGCCTAAATATAAACATAAACTTCAATCGCCAAAGCAAAATCAAACTAACCCAAGTCAAACCCATGTTCACCCTTTTGACTTGAAATTGTCAAATGAATCAAAACTCATTTGACTCCAAATCATTTGCAATTGGATTTATATTTCAATCATAAGTCCATATGTGAGTTCAACCAAACTTGAATCAAGCCTTGATCAAGTCAATTGACCCATTTAAGCTCACTTGACCCAAAGTTATCTAAAGCACCTTTTTGAGCCAAATTTTAACCCAACCTAAATTGGATTGAACTATGCCCATTTAAGCTTGAAATTGTGAGCAACAATCATCCTAGGATAATCAATCACTCAAATTGAGTCAAACTAAGTCAAACCTAGCCTTTGACTAAGTCAACACTTAGCCCAAATGAAACCCAAACTAGCCAACATTTACCATAAGCCAAATTGATTGAAACCATTCATCTAAACCAATCCAAAACCAATGATTGAACTTGACCAAGCCATCAATTGAGCCAAACCTAGCCTAATTGGCCACTTGACCCAATTTGACCCAAATTGACCTAAAAAGTCAAAATGGGTCAAATCTTGATCTAAGCCAAATTAATTGCAAGCAATCGATCGAATTCATTCTAAATCACTTGCTGAACTTGACTAATGCCTCAATTGGCCAACTAAACCTAACCTAGCCCAATTAACCATGAACCCAACTTGACCTAAAAGGTCAAATCAACTTGAAATCAAACCAAACCAAAATTGATTGAAACCAAAGCTTGCAATACATTTCAAAAGATCAACCAAGCCTAAACCAATCCATAACCTAACCCAATTGGGTCAAATGGGTCAAATTGGTCAACTTGACCCATTTAACCTAAATGAACTCAAATGAACCAAAACCAAATATAAACCAAATTGAATCAAACCAATGATACCCATAGGCTCCAAATGATAATTTGAACTTGACCTAACCCATGGTTTGACCAAATTTGACCAATTGGTCAACCTTACCCAATTTGATCTAACTTGACCTAAGTGGGTCAAATTGAACCAGTTCAAACCAAATGAACTCCAAATCACTTGAAATTTGGCCCAATCCATTTTTGAATCATTTCAAATATACCCAAATCAAAATCAAGTCCAAATGACCATTTTTTCCTTAGGTCAAAGGGTAACTTATGGCCAAATCCACTTGGAATTTGGCCAATTCTTTCTCAAGGCAACTTGGCATCCTTCTAGTGGTCCACATAGACACCAAGGAGGGTGGTGAATATGACCCAATGGGTTTGGGTCAGCCATGACCCAACCCAAAGCCAAACTGACCCCTCCAATGGGAATTGACCTCTTAGATCACCCCATACCCTCACCTAGCACATGGACACTCCCTCTTCTCCACCCCTCTGCCTAAAAAAAATCACATGGAGTGCCTAACAGCCAAAACTGACTAGTCAATCTCCTCCGCTGATCAAAAATGGCAATATGGCTCTTCTCCGTCCAACCCAAGAAGGGGGAGATATTCTCCCCCTCATTCCCACTCAAATGATAATGCATTGAATTCGATTGAGCTCTAGGAATCGAAAGCAAGCTTCTCCAAGCCTTGGCAAGCATTCTCAGCTCCCATTTTCTCCTTCTTGATTTTGCGCAAGCTGAAATAGGGGATATCCAAATCAACTCCAACTCATCCAATTCTCCATTAAACCCAAATTAAACTTGAAAGCACCATCAAGGAACCTAGTCTAGCTCAACCAAGGTGTTTCCCAAGTCTCCAAGCCAGAGGAAGCCTCACCTCGATTAAAGTCATTTCCATTGAAGGCGAGCTTGGTCAACTGAGCCATCCACTTCAAATCAAAGTTTGATACCTTCAACAGAGCTTCATCTCTACTAGACGAAGCTACCTCCTCCGTTGAAAGCACCAGTGATAGCCTCTGATGAGGTATTGCTCAAAATTGATCTTAAGTTAAAAATTGATTGGTCTTTTATGAAGGGAATTGTAATCTCATTAGATTTTAGCCATTGGATCCATTGCTTTCCCCCCCCCCCCCCACCGAAGGTGTGGGGTGAGTTTGAACTCCATCTGAGCTCGGGTGAGCTCAGATCGAGTGTCGATTGATGGACGGCATCCGTCTCTCGCTACTCGGGAGGAGATAGATCACACACCGTCCATTCCGCATGATTGGAATGAACAGTAGTAATTAAATCACGTTAGATATCTCTCTTATTTAAGCCTAAACTGTGGGATTAATCGCGATCGTCCGATCTTAGATCGGACGGACCGTGGAGAAAGCGCGTCCACCGCCAGCTGATGCTGTAGTGGATGTGATAACTTAAATACCCTATCCTGTCACGCCACATGGAAAGCACGCGCATCAGCCGCCACATGGCCCGAAGGGATTAAGGAGTTAATTAGGCTTAATTAATTTATTTTTAATGTTAAAACTTCCAAAATTTATAACTAATTGTAGAAAATTCCAAAAAAATACAAACTCAAGTTCATTTTAAAGATAATTCAAAGGAGAATAATATAAAATTAAGTTTAATTGATTTTCAATAATAACCTTCACTCAATTTGGGTTTTATTGGGAATATAATTAGGCTAATTACTTTTTAATTATTTCATCAATTAATTCCAAACTTCTTAGGGTTGACTAGTGGGATGACCTCTGCTGCCCATGATTTTCTTGGAATTTATTATTGGATTAATTAAGGGAATTGCTTGATTCACCCCTAATCACTCTCTTAATTAATTAAGTGATTAATTAACCTATTAAATAGTGATAAATCCATTAATTAAGCTTGCTAATTATCATGAATCAGTTAATGGACTTAGGGAATGAGATTAGAATTTCTTTTCCAAATCTTTTCTCCTAAGTTCATTTCATTTGGAAAACACCAAATTAATTTGCAAATTAATTAATGGCTTAATCACTTCATTAATATATTCAATTAATCAAACTCAAAATTAAATTATTTTAGAACTTAATCATTGAATTCTTAGGTAGATTCTTAGCTGTTCAATAACCTAGAGACTTCAAAGAAAATTATAATCAAACTACATGTGTAGGATGGTTATAAAAGTACTTAATTAAACCCTTTAGCTTAATTAATCAATAATTATGATTCAATTGTATTAGGCCCATTTATTTCTTAGGTGCATTACTGATTTAATTTCCATGTGGTTGCATATCATATGTTAGCTCATAATTGTTTGGTTAATTATGTTAAAGTGGTGTAGGTAAGGGTTACTTAATGGATTTAATTCACATCTTAACCTAAACAAAATATAAAATCAACCTAATTGTTCTAAAATTAAACTAAACCAATTCACACATGGGGGAAATGGGTTAGGACCCGCAAACTCTTTCTCACAAATCATTCTCAAATCAAATCTAAAAATAAAAATCTCTTTAAAGAATTTTGATTCTTTTTAAATAATCCCATTTTATATGATTATCCTTAAGAAGTACTTAAGGTGAGTGAATTCATATGATTACATCCTTTTATTTCTTTCCAAACATGTTAAATATTATTTGTCATATGAAATCATGCATTCATTTCTTTTGAAAAATCAATTAAATAAAATGTTTCCTCTTATGTCAAATTGCATGTTTTGGCTAAAGTTAAGTATATGAGTGGCTATTATCACTATTAAACCAAAAATTATTTTCAAAACCTATAAATCAAAGATTATGAATGAAGTGATGCTACTTATAAGTACTTATAAGCTTGCCTGAGATTATAATATAAAATATGCTTTAAGTGATTTTCTTCTCTTCCCTTAACATGGATTTGAATAGGATTTGCAAAGTGTATAGTTCATTTGAAAAGAACATAACACTTGCTTGAACCTATTCCTATGCATTTCTATGTTATGACTTAAGAAGGATCTTCACATTTACACAGGTAAATTACACAACCAAATCAAACAAAAATATTTTGCATGATTCTTCATCCAATTATTCTTTTTTTTGTACATTTACATGTATTTAAGAAAAGTGATATATTAGTCTGGACATCCCGGGATTGCGAGGCTTTAAGTAGCCCCAAGTAGGCCTTGTACCTTACACCCTGGTGTAGAAAATAGTGGCGTTGTACTCACAATATCTTTTATACATGTGGATGTGCATTATGTTAATGGATAAGAAATCCCCCTTTTCTACATAATAAAAATATGCATTCATAAAATATCCAAATTTTCTTAAACAACATCTCTTTGCATTCAACATTAAGGTGTGCTAAGATTTGCATTACATGTATAGCTATGCATAGGATTATTCATGTGCATGGTATACATGTTGCAAAGAAATAAATGGTTGTGTGTTACATGATGGTAATTCACCCTAATTAATCCTAAGAGGCCTTTCTTATTGAACAGGACTATTTAGAGTAAATCTAAACCAAGGGTTAATAAAAATACATGATAAAACATTCAGTAAAGAAAATTTATTAATGAATCTACCTTAGAAACTACTTAAGGTAGGGATGAAAGTGAAGTTCTCTTCTCTTTTCTTCTCTTTACAACATTTGGTAACTAAGTGTAG
The DNA here is from genome assembly GCA_021442155.1 of Cymbidium sinense. Classification (NCBI taxonomy): domain Eukaryota; kingdom Viridiplantae; phylum Streptophyta; class Magnoliopsida; order Asparagales; family Orchidaceae; genus Cymbidium; species Cymbidium sinense. The sequence goes on from CM038221.1 coordinate 191,477,120, forward strand.
GTTCATTTAAACCAAATTGAATCATCAAATAAAATTGAAAAATTAACTAAATCACTTAAAATGAAACCACCCTTCTAAATTGAATCTCTCACACTTAGAAAATTCCAAACCTTAAAGCCTAGCTAATACATGCCACACAAGCTTTAAATGGCACACACATTAGGCTAAGTCACCATTTCTATCTCTATGTTCGGGCGATGCATGGTTTGATGCCTAATTTTATTTTGTGATGTAATATTTTTAGACTAGATGTTAAGGTACATGTGCATAGACTGGATGTTAGGGCGATCTTAGCTTAATCATGTCTTATGTAGGGGATTATGCTTATGGGGTGCTGTAATAAAAATATAAATACTTTGTTATGCAGGTTGCTTATACCCCTAAGCATAATCCAAACTAGAACAGGTGGACTGGGTTACTCATGTGTAGGGTGCTAAGTCCAACTTACCCATATAACTACTTGGGTTGTGTGGTATGTTTAGCTAATCTCTATTTTGTAGGTTTTGTTAGATTTACTTTTCTCACTTTTATGTAAATTTTATAATTGAGGTTTGGAATGAATGTTATGGGGGAATAGGATGAACATTGGTCATAAGACCAAGTCTTGTGCACCATGTGAAGCCTTGGAGCAACCATATTCCAACCAAGCCAAAAGAAGGGAAGAAATAAAAAATGGAAGGAAGGAAGGAAGGAAGAAATGAAGAAATAATGAATGAAGACCCCCATAACATAAAGTCCTTCTAAGTTGTAATTATTCATTTGTAACCTGGGTTGTATAAGGGTAGAGCTCCGCTACCCATTTCTTTTCAGGTTTGTGCGGTGGAGCTCGACCACATCGACCTCTTATTCTTTTACACCAATTTTATAAATTGATTGATGTTTTGTTCATGATTGCGCAATTAGGATAGCATGATTTGCCTAGTTTCTTCATTGATTAATGAATGGCCTGGATGTGATTAGGCTCTCAGGGAAAGATAAATTTTATATCTAATTAATCAACTCAAAATTAAATTAAGCAACTCATAACCTCACCTAAAACCTAGGACCTAAATCATGATAATAAAAGATTTAGCAACCCCTTAGCTAGATGGTGTATGTCTCACATCATGCTAAATCATATTTCTTCACTCTTATTAATGGAGGGCTTCCACCTTTGCAAGAGAAAATGGCTTTTCCTTTGAGAGCCATGGTGGAAACACACCTCCTTCTTTTTGATTTTGGCCCATAACTAATTGCTCATGCACTAGGCATATGAAATCCCATAGCTTGTGTTAAATAAAAATGTCCAAAAATCAAAATAAAACTTAACAAAATTTATATTAGATTAAGTCATTATTCTTCCCTTCATGATCTAGTCTCTTAGGGAGTGTGTTTAAAAATTTAGTCTTTTTTTCTAAATAAATAATAGTCTATCTATCTTGCAAAGTATAAGACTTGCCTACATGTATTTAAAATAGTAGGAGGAGTAAGTTGGTGGCCACCCCCAGGCGACTGTAAGTCTAATAGTCATATGATTTATTCTCTCTTGTGGAGGTAAACCATATACTCTTTTTTTTTCTTAGATTTAGGTCGTGCTCTGGCCCTCCAAAGCTCCCTAGATTTAGGATCTGAGGTTACTATTTCCTTTTGTGGGCTACAAGCATAAATTCTCACCTCTTAGGCATTTTCATGATTTGTATTATGGAATTGGAAGCCCTAGATTTTTAATAAAAATTTTATCCAAACAAATAATTCCCCTCAATTTCAAAAATATAAAGCCCAATCATAGGATATTTTGGGATGCTCACAAGATTTTCTAGTATCATGAGCATCCTCTACACATCTCCCTTTGGTTTCAATAATAACTCCCTCCTTTTGATTAATCCCACTTAATTTTTTAAAAATAATCAATTTGTTGATAGTCCTATCTTTGAAATCTTTGGAGACAATGATCATTTACCTTAATAGAGAGTATTCTTAAGGAATCTCATTTCTTAGGATGTAATTAACTATGGGGGCTTGCCTCCATAGGGAACTTAATGAACCCGATTTAAAATAAACTCTACTTTACTTTTTCATGTAAGTTAGGGGAAAGATCTCTAGTACATTCGAAGACCCATTATCCTTAGGAGTCCTTATTAGGTGATTAGGTCCATTATAAGATGGTGAATTCTATCTCTTAAGATAGTACATCATTCCTCAATGTCGTACCTGATCACCCTAATGAGTACATCTACGGATCTACATGGTGTCCCAACATATACAACATTTTTATTTTTCAAATTCCCAAAGTTTGACAAATAAAAACACCACATGGCCATTCTTCGCTAGGTTAGCAGGGCTTACAGATGCTCAAAGCCCGATGTATTATTTGATCCGAGGTCTGTGATCCCCAAGAGCATCAGTTCCCATATCCGTAGAGAGAGGGCCACCGAGGCCAAGGTTGCAGCCTGGGAGGCAGTAGAGAAAAATGGAGGTATGCCAGGAAGTCGGCAACCTCCGCCCTTGTTGATTTCCCCAATCGATGAGCCACCAAGGTGATCTCACAAACAGTATAGTACTCACCAGTACCAGCAACCATCAGAGGAGAGCTCTAGCAGAAGGGCAGTTGGTGTTACCTCCATCACACTGCTATGTTCACCGTCCACCATCTCCTGTCCAGGTCCCTCCTTCCACTATTCCTACCAAGGCCCAGAGATCTGCATCCGAGGAGAGGAAGTCCACATTGGTGATCTAGCTATGGCCTAAGGATCCTACTCCATCTACTCCACTTACTGAGGTGAGGTCAAGCTCTCCCATTCTACCTCCCACTTAAGTTGTGACAAAGAAAGAGTGGCGACCCAAAGTAACCATGGTCATGCCACCACCACAGTAGCAGTAGCCCTCACTTTCCTGGGATACTCCAATAGTGCAACCACCATGCGAGTCAAGCATTCCATCCACCATTGCAACTACCACTTCATCTAGTGCTTCTTCTAATAGAAGTGTTGTATTAGTGGATAAGAGCATGAAAAGCTTTACCCCGCTTACTGTATTTGATTTTTATCATGTACCTCCACCCAAAAAGAAATCAATGAAGAAACCTAATTCCACTTACATATTCTCTACTTCTGATGCTCTTAATTTTATTCCTCTAGAAAACTCTCCAAGTCTAGAAAATGATAATAGCTCTAATAATTTTGATCATTCCTCATCAGATTTAGAAATGGATTATCCATTCCTAAATCGTATGGATTCACCACTTGAGATTGACTTAGAGCCATCCGACTCCAATGGTCCCTCCCATAGGAGAAGATGTAGGAGTACCCGACGTGCAGATAGAACCTTCCACCATATCATCTCAAGAAGTCACCAAAGATAACCTTCGTAGTGGCAAGATTCAACCTCCTAGTGTAGCACCTCAAGATAAAGGTAAGCAAGTCATTGGTTCTACCGATCAGGCATCCCCTCCACCAAAGATTCTACCTGTAGATACTTTGATGATGGACAACCTAGAGTCAATTACAATGCCCTTGCTCACCTTAGGAACTTTCCAGCTAAGCTAAGCATATATGATGCACTTATCTTATCCAAAGAGATGAGGGAGTCATTGATCAAAGATTTACTTAATCTTGAAATATGTTTGGCTCAGTTAACACTATAGGAGAGGAGACAGATTACTCTAAAGAATTCATATGAGTCACATTCACAATGAAGACCTTCTCTTAGGGATGATCGAGCATAATCATCCCCTCTACATCACAATCGACATGGGCAGATTCAGATTATCTAGATTATTGTTGATCCAGGTGCATGAGCAAATATTATGAGTCTAAGAACCCTTGCCTTCTTGAAGATTGACATCTCCAAACTTTCAAAATAAAGGATGATGTTGAGAGGATTCAAAGAACAAGGCGAAAGGGCCTTAGGTTCTATAGTGTTACCTTTTGAGATAGATGATTGGAAAACTATAGCCAAGTTTCATATTATAGACTCGGATACATCTGTCAATACTTTACTAGGGAGATCATGGATACATGAAAACAATCTGGTTCCATCCTCTTTATACCAATGCATCAAGTTCATGAGAGGTGGGATTTCATATTATGTCAAAGGAGATCTAAAATCATTCACAGTTCATGAGGTTGAAATATATGAGAATGTGGCCTACTATCTCCCTTAAAATCAACAAGTCTATTCTCATGAACTTGGCCAAAGTTCTAAAATAAAAGAAAAATAAAAATAAAAATAAAAATAAAAACAAAAGAAAGAGAAATAGAAAAAGAAAAGAAAAAAGAAAGTGAAAAAGAAAATAAAAGTGAGCGAGAAATAGACTTCGAGGAGAAAGTAGAGCCTGACATTGGATTCCACCCACAATTCATTACTGCATTCGAACATATAGATAGGATGACCTGACCTCTGCCAGACAGAGGAAGAGGTAGATCTAGAGGCATTCCCAGGGATGGAAGACCTCCTTATTGGCCACCCAATAGAAGATATGTCTCTACTACTAAGAATACACCTACTATCCATATAGACTTAGAATCTAGTTTAGAGGATGAGTCATATATGGTTAGTATGCTAGCTAGCACTTTTAAATGGTAGATCCTCATGCAGGTGACAGTTGAGCCGGACAGTGATGAAGACCAATCTCTAAAGAAAAGCATGAGTGTATCCAAGTCTATATATGAAACAGTCAGGCATCAATTGAGAACCTTAGCTCTAGCCTCACTTTTCTCACAAAAAAGTTGAGGGTTCAATAGTTAAGGAAGTCGCTAAATCTTCCATATGTAAAAGTGAAGAGGTTCTTTCTTGGAGCATCATCCTCAAGTCAAGAAGTTAATGTATAACTTGAGTAAGATTCATATAAAGATTTAATAGAATTTCTTTTGATTGGTACTCACCTTTTGTTCTTAATTTAGCAAAAAAAAGGATAGATTCTACATGGTTGGTCTGAACACAAGTCAGATTACTTCAAGAGGTTATGGGACAATAAATGCAGACATTATCAATCAAGATCAGGACAAAGATTCAGTACAGTGGGTCCAATCGATTATGATGATTTCTACTTAGTCATCACCAATCATTTGAAATCTGATAAGTTCTTTTCAAATCACATTAACTCATATGAGGAGGTGTGCTTAGAAATTTAGATGCTCCAAATAATTTTGAAGTCAAAGATGCACCACCAGAGTTTGAAGAGGATATCAGATCAACTGTTGATGAGCTCAAAGAAATCAACTTGGGAACTGAAGACAATCCACGTCCAACATATATCAGTTCCCTATCGAATGAAACTAAAACCAATGACATAGTTAAGCTATTGATTGAGTTTAAAGACTGCTTCGCATGGAGTTATAAAGAAATACCTAGCTTATCTCATGTCATGGAAATCCACAAACTAGCAATAGAGCCTATTGCTAACCCTATCAAGCAAGCTCCTAGACACATACGATTAGACATTGAACAGCAGGTCATTTTTGAAGTCAAGAAACTGATCAATGATGGCTTTATCAGGAAAGAAAAATACTCTACCTGATTGGCTAGTGTCATCCCAATTAAGAAGAAGAATGGCCAAATTCATATATGCATCTATTTTAGGGACTTAAATAAGGCATGTCCAAAAGATGAGTTTCCACTACCAATCCTGGAACTAATGGTGGATATTGCCTCATCTCATGCAATCTTCTCCTTCATGGATGGTTCATCTTACTATAACCAAACTAAGATGGCCCCAAAAGATAAAAGAAATACTATCTTTCAAACCCTGATCAGAATATATTACTATAAGGTCATGCCTTTCAGTCTTAAAAATGTCAGTGCCACATACGATTGGGCCATGACTCGAATCTTTTATAAACTCATTCATCACCAAGTCGAATGGTATGTCGATGATCTCATTATCAAAAGCAAAGAAAAGGAAGATGACCTCTTTGACTTAAGAGTTGTTTTTGAACGGTTAAGATAATACAACCTCAAAATAAATCCCTTAAAGTGTGCATTCAGAGTAGCTTCTGAGAAATTCCTTGGGTTTGTTGTCTGACACCGGGAATTGAAATCGATCTGAAGAAGATCAAAGCAATATAAGAAATGTCGTCCCCTAAAAGTCCAACATAACTCAAATCATTCCAAAGGTGGTTGGCATATCTAAGATACTTCATATCCAACCTATCAGGGAGATGCTAGCCATTCTCAGCACTTTTCAAAAAGGATGCCAAGTTCAAGTGGGATGATAAGTGCCAGCATACTTTTGAAAACATCAAGCAATACTTAATGACAACATCAGTTCTAGCAACCCCCATCCTGGGAAAGCCACTCATTCTCTACACTATTTCTTTAGACGACTCCCTCAGTGCTTTGTTGGCCCAAGCCAATAATGAGGGGAAGGAGAACGTGCTCTACTATCTTAGCAGTCATCTAATCTCTACTGAAGCCAATTATTCACTTATTGAGAAGCATTTCCTAGCTTTAATCTTTGCATCCCAAAAGCTATGGCACTACATATTTTCTCATAAGGTGAACTTGATCTTTAGGATCAATCCACTATAATATCTCATGACACGGCCGACTCTATCCAGACAGTTGGCACATTGGTCTATGACTTTGTCATAGTTTGATATTACTTTTGTACCCCCTCCATGCAGTGAAAGGATAAGCACTAGCAGATTTCTTAGCAGCACACCCACTTTCTACTAACTCTCGCTTAGTGATGACCTCCTCATGAACAAATTATGAACTTAGGGGACACTAGCATTCACCACTGGGAGATGTATTTTGATTGTGCAGCTTCCTCTCAAAGAGGAGAAGAACCATAATCTACTCTTCTAGGGAAGGCAGGGGTAGGAATAGTTCTAACTCCAGAACATGATGTGATTAGATTCTCATACCATCTGTCCAATCCATGCACCAACAACGAAGCCAAATATGAGGCTCTAATTTCAAATCTGGAGTTAGCTGTTACGCTTTTCCTCAAGAGTATCAACATCTTTGGGGAATCTCAGTTAGTCATTAATCAGATCGATGAACCTTACAAAGTCTTCAAGCCTAAGCTCCATCAATACCACAAGTACACCATGGAGTTATTGCCTCAAATCCTAGAGATTACCATTTATAAGATTCCTCGAGGAGAGAACACAGTAGCGATGCCTTAGCTAAACTCGCCAAGGAATTGGCATGTCCGGAAGATGAGTCCATGTCAATAAGAGTCCAAAACTGCCAAGTCATATCTCTTATTGATATTAAACTCATTGATAAGTACTCTCATGAAGTGGAGGTTACTGTTGCCAAAAAGGATGAAGAGTTGGATTGTAAGCAACCATTCATTAATTACCTAAATAAAGGAAAACTACCTCAAGAGAAGTCTCAAGCCCATCAGATGAAATAGAGAGCACTTTCATATGCTCTAGTGGATGGTACCTTGTATCGGTGGTCCTTCGATCATATGTGATTATGCTATTTAGATAAACATGAAGCCCGTAAGATTATGACAAAGGTACACTCAAGTCTATGTGGAGCTCATCAATCTGGTCCGAAGATGAAAGCCAAATTCAAAAGACTAGGATACTACTGGTCATCGATGATCATAGATTGCATGGACGTAGCTAGATGATGCCACCAATGTTAGGTGCACGGTGTGATCCTACATCAACCACCCAACATTCTACATCCAACATTGGCCTCATCGACATTTGAGTGTTGGGGTACCAACATAGTGGGTCTGATTGATCCTCCTTCTTTTAAGGGACATCGATTAATCCTAGATGCCACCGACTACTTTTCCAAGTGGGCGGAGGTGATTCCACTTAGATAGGTCACAGCTTAGCACCAATTTTTTAGAAACCATATTATATAGGTTCGGGGTGCTCGATGAATTATATTCGATAATGATACTACATTCAAGAGCACTAAGATCAATAACTTTTCCCAGAGACACAGCATCGATTAGAGGTAATATACCATCTACTACCCGAGGGAAAATGCTTGGCACAAGCCTTCAACAAACCTCTCATCCAAATATTAAAGAAAACACTCAATGATAATAAACAATAGTGGCATGAGTAGTTTGTTGAATCCTTGTGGGCATACTTCATCACATACATAACTCTAACTCAGCCTACTCCTTTCTCCTTACTGTATGGATCCAAAGCCATTCTACCATTAGAAGTCCAGCTCCCATCACCAAAGATAGTTGTGGGTAGCAAGATCACAACAGAGCAGACTGCCAAGTTATGGTTAGAAGAGCTCGAAGGTTTGGAGGAGAGATGCCTTCGAGCATGTCAGAACCTTGAGTTGTATAATGCCAAAAAAATTCAAGCTCATAATAATTTGGTCCTCCATAGAGATTTTTAAGTAGGAGAGCTTATTTTAGTTCTAAGAATACTAATTATTGCCTGTCATAAGATGGGAGGCAAGTTTGAACCCACTAGGGAAGGCCCTTTTGTCATAGAAAGGGCCTACCAAAGACGATCATATCAATTGATCAACCATAGAGGAGAGCACTTGATGCTTGCAATCAATGGGCTTTACTAAAAAAAAAATTTATCCTTAAATTGTGTTCCAAAAATAATCATCATCAATAAAATTTCTTTTCAAATCAAACCTTCTCTTCATTTGAAACATCTTTTTTTATTTGGGAATCCACCCTGATGTGAGTTCAGGTTAGGTGCAGAACACTCGAGCGGCATTCTTTCTTAGTGGAGTCACCATTGCTCCTGTGGCACCATTTCATCCATACTTCGATGTGTTTAGGGTAGGTGTAACAAGCGGCATCATATTCCTTCTTCCACAACATAAACACAAACATCACACAAACACATATCTTTTATTTTGGGCTACTTTGATGTGGGATAACGCCCCCTGTGGCACTCACCCATTAGCTGCTCTAGGTCAGGCTGACATGCTACCCTACTAGTGCATCACCCCAGTGGTCCCTTATTTAGGAGGATGTAAGTCTGCTATGCTTTCTTCTTGACTTGAGCATTGAACACCGACGAGGGCCTTGTTAGCATTGTAGGCCTTACTGAGCGGTCAATAACCTACCTTTATGTTGGCTTCGTTCAAGAGGATATAAGTCTAATATACCCTTTCTTCTTGGACTAGCCATCATGCACTGATTGGGTTGAGTATTTTAAGATTAGGGTAAGTCCCCCAGTGACGCCTTTCTTCTTGACTACTTCAAGTTTGGGTCCAGTCCTTCTTTGTGACTCTCTATTTAGTAGTCTCCCAGAGTTCAACTTGTTGTGCCAACAATATGTTACCCCAACAATTATTCCTCGCTTTGAAAGATGTAGGTCTACTACCCCTTCTTTCTAACACAACCATTGCACATTGACGGGTAGCCCTAGGTCGGATAGCACCTATTGAGCTGACAACAGACTATCCCGACAATAAGTTCCGCTTTAGGGAGACATAAGTCTACCCACCTTCTTCCTAGACTGATTGTCGCACACCGACAGGCACCTTAGGTTGATTGGTTCTCGCTATACTGACAGCAACCCACCTGATGGATACACCACTCTTGATAGATGTAAGACTGTTATGCCTTCTCCTTGAGTTGGCCACCGTATACCTATAGGCTTTCTTATTTACAGGGTCTACAATAATACCTCTAGCATCACCTCCTCTGTGGGCACTCTATTTGAATCATGTCCTTTACGACCCCATCTAAACATTACCCAGGTTACTTTTAGATTGGACAATCCCCCTTTCCTAGTAGCCACCCTTGTGGTTAGAGATTTTGTTCTACGGATGCATAGATTCTCCCTTGGTCCAATAAATATAAGTTAGGTCAAGGCTGACATAGCTCCTTCTAAGTGTGGTCCCTTTGCACACCAATAGGGTCCACAATAATGAACAAATAATATATATATTCACTTGTCGATTAGGAATTAACACCCCCAGCGGCACTTTTCCCAAGCAAGCATCATATCTTTAAGATAGTGTCAGCAAAACTCCCTATAGGAATCGCCAAAGTACTCTTAAATTGAGATAAGTCTCCCGTGGCACTCTCGAGTCACCCTAGTCGGTTTAACTGTTACCACCAACAGTTACCCACAAATCATCCCCGCTTTAAAAGATGTATGATTGGTATGCATTCTTTTCAGCATGACAGTTGTACACCGACGGGCAACACTAGATCGGGTTCAATTTGTTGTGCATCTAGTGGGTCACCCCAGTGGCTGTTCCTTGCTTTGGAGATGTAAGTCTACTACGCTTTCTATAGCACAGCCATTGCACATTGAAAGGCACCCCTTAGGTTGGATAGTCCTACCCTTTGGCTAGTAGACTATCCCTTTGGATCTGTAAATCTGAGATAGGCTAAGACTAATATAGCCCATTCTTAGTGGGTCCATCACACACTAATAGGGTCCATAATAAACTAAAATCAAAACCAATCTCCCCAGTGGAGTCAAAATTAAAATATATTGAACAAACCAAACTTCTTCCCATCGAGGCGCAAATCAAATAAATCTCCCCAATGGAGCCATAAGAGATCTCATTAAACTTTTATCCCCATGAGATAGCTTGAACCTACTGCCCTAGTGGAAGGTTCACATTCCCAATTCCCAGTAGATTATATATTCTTATCCTTAGCAGATACACACCCAAACAAATCATATTCACAATCAAACTAAAATCCATATCCCCACCGATAGCTTGAACCTGCTTCCCTAGTGGAAGGCTCACATTTCCAATCCATAGCGAATTCCTCCTTTTATGCCCTTGGCTTAGACCTCTCACATGTCATGTCCAATGCATGTGTGATCACTTAGCGGATCTTCCTTCATGTCCTTGACATGAAATTCCAATCATATCTTTCTTACTCTCTTATGCCCCTGACATAAGTTAAGTTGCATTGGGCTAAGATCTTGATTCTATCTACCTTTTGAGTTTAGGTTTAGATCATTTTCATTAGCACTTGCAATATTTTGGATAGTCCTGATCATCTCGATCAATGATAATATGTGCGGTGTGCCTTGTCAGTTACACCACACCTATTGGGGGTTCTTTTATTAACCTCACTTTTGGAGTGAGTTCTTAATCTCCTTATCTTAGACAAAGGAATCTTTAGACACTAAGATTTTCTTAGTCATAAGACACATCTAGTAATTAAGTGAACACCTAACCTAAGCCTAAAGACTTAGAAGGGTTCGACTACAAGATTAGGTTGTGCCTTAGGGATTGGAGAAATCACCAACCCTATAGTCTAAACCCAATTCATGTACACCTTCTTAAATTCAATCCAAATCTAAATTTCAAACATAACCTCAAATTCAATTCAAACTCAAATCCAAGCACCAAATCCAAAATCCAAATCCCAAATCAAATGATCAAAGCCCTTGATCAAATCCTCCTTAAGCCTTATGATTGGATCCCATGGACTTAGCCAAATTTTCATCCAATCCACTTCAAACTTGATTGATTTCTTCATGAATCAATCATATCTTTAATCATCTTTATAAATATAAATGAAATCTTACACTCAAATCATCAAAACTAAATCAAAATCTTCCTTAAGCCATTTTGGCCTATCTCCATGAGTTTGGCCAAATTTGCCTCTAATTCAATTCAAATTCAACTGATTTTCTCATGAGTCAATCATATATTCAATCATCTTCCCAAATATAAATCAAATATACAATTAAATAGCCAAAATCAAATTCAAATCAAGTCAAAACCCAAATTTGAACTCTTTGAGAAAATTCCTTAGACTCAATCAAATCCCACTCAAATCCTCTACAAAATTAATTGATTTTCTCATGAATCAATCATTCCTTCAATTATCTATCCAAATATAAATGAAATCCACAATCATCAAGCCTAATTAAAATTAACTCAAGTCAAACCCAACCAAGCCCATTTGACTTGAAATATTCAAATGAACTAAACTCATTTGAACCTAAACCAATTGCAATTGAATTTATATGTAAATCTCAAATCCATATACAAACTCAATTAAATCAAACTCAACTCAAAATCAAGCCAACTGAACCCAATTGGCTCACTTAACCCAAAGTGGCCAATTTGACCTACATGAACCAAAATCAAATTTAATCCAAATCAAAGTGAATTAAGCTAATCTAAACTTTATGTCATGATTGTTGATCATCCTAGGTTAATCAATTATCATGAATTGGGTCAAACCAAGTCACCCTATCCCATTGACCAAGTCAACCCTTTAACCCATACGAACCCAAACTAGCCAAATTATAACCTAAACCAAATTGATAACAACCAATGGCTCAAGTTCATTCTAAATTGACTATTAAACTTGACCAAAGCCTCAATTGAGCCTAATTGACTCACTAGACCCAAAACCCATTGAACCCAACTTGACCTTAAGGGTCAAATCAATATAAAACCCAATCAAATCTAAATTGAACTTAACCAAAGCCTATAATATATTCCAAATGATCAACCAAACCCAAACAAAGCTATGATTCAAGCCAATTTGGTCAATTGAATCAAATTGGTCAACTTGACCCATTTAACCCAAATGAACTCAAATGAGCCAAAATAAAATCTAAACTAAATTAAATCAAATCAATGACACTAATACACTCCAAATGATCATTTAAACTTGATCCAACCCTTGGTTTGACCCAATTAGACTAATTGATAAACCTAACCTGATTTGACTCAATTGGCCCAAAAGGATCAAATTGACCCAGATTAAATCAAATGAACTCCAAATAACATGAAATTTGGCCCAACTCACTTTTGACTCATTTCAAATCTTTCCAAATCAAATCTAATGCCAAATTATTGCTTTGCCCTTAGGTCAAGGGTATCCCATGAGAAAAGACACTTGCCCAAATGGTCATTTCTCTTCCTTGGCCACTTGGCACTCATCCTTTGGTCCACCTAGGCACCAAGGACACTGACCAACCTGACCCAAGAGGTGGTTGGATCAGCCATGAGTCATGGGGAGGTAAATTCACCTCACCTCTCCCATTGGAACACTTACCATAAAGGACTTCCACCTCCCCTTGCTAGGACACCCATTAGTCCTTCATGGCAACCAGCTCTCATGCCTTGGCCACTCAAATCAAGCCAACTAAGGAGAATCCCAACCACCCCAAGCTAAGGACATCCATTAGGAGCCAAAATCACAAGAAATGAGGTGATTTTCAAGCATTCCAAAATCACAAAAAATAGAGAGGCAAAAACTCTTCCTCCCACACTCATTTCATTCTCCTAGAGCTCCAAAACCAACCAACAACCATTCTCACTTGGTTTTGAACAAAAACCATCAAAATCAAGTGGATTTTGGCGAGGATGCGGTGGAAATTGGAGAATACATTATTCTAAAGTGAAACAAGAGCCCAAACCCATTCCACAGCATCTTCTTGCACTTAGGAGCACGCTCGAATCATCACCGTCATCGAAAATCATCCCTAGTGAGGTAATTTCTAAAAAAGCTGTAGCCGATGTTCACGTGTTGATGACTATTTTTGCATGATTTTAAAAATTTCACTTAGATAAACCTTACATTTTGATTTTATATCATCCCCATGCAAACCAAAAAGTTTTTCGGCAAAGATCTTCATGAAATCGAGCCCATTTGGATGAAATTTCATTCAATTTTCACAAAAATCATGAAATCCCATCAGTTTCATTGGTTGGAAGCGGACCATCGATCACTGGGATCGAATGGTGAATCTCATGATCATGCATTTCGGCCTTGGTGTGTAAATTAATCTGGACTATTCGATCTATGATCGGATCGTGATCCATGCGTCATGATCCACCATCCCGCTCATCTTGACCATGTGACACCGTGCGACTAATCGCGCAACATCGCATGCCACTTGGAGTGGCAGTTCCCAACCGAACATCGACATGCATAAGCGCGTTGCCTCGTCAACGCCGCACAGCGCTGACTGGATTAAGTATGAAATTCTGAATTTTTTTTTTTTAAAAATTATTTAAATCACCTAAAATTTCAAAATTTTATAGAAAATAAAATCTGAATTTTTTATTTTAAAAATTATTTAAATCACCTAAAATTTCAAAATTTTATAGAAAATAAAATACTTAACTAAAAATTACAAATAATGGCTGGTTGGATTCATCATTTTGAGAGGAATCCAACAAACCTAAAATCTCCAAATTGCACTAAATATTTTGGGCTTAGTTTAGATTTTAGTGAAAATTATATTTTATTAATTAAACTAAAAATACATATTAGATTGATTTAAAATTTTAAGAGATCAAAATTAAAGTTAAAATGCACCTACCATAAAAATTTTAAGTCAAAAGAATTTCTAGATTGGAAGATATTACATTCTAAAGTTTAAATAGTGAAAATATTGTAATGGACTTTATAAAAATCATGAAAAATCATTTAAATCAGCTGAAATTTTGGAAAATTATAAAAAATCTAAGAAAAGACAAAAAAATACTAATTTTGAAGCTATTCAGAGGAGATTAACTTAAAATTAATTCTAATTAATTTTGAATAGTAATTAAGGCTTAATTTAGGTTTAATTAAAACCTTAATTAGCATAATTACTCCCTAATTACCCAAGTAATTAATCCCAAACTTTCTGAGGTTGATTAATGGGATGACCTTTGCCTCCCATAATTTTCTTGGGTTTATTGCTTGGTTAATTAGGAAAATTTCCTGTCTTAGCCCTAATTACTTTCCTAATTAATTAAATGATTAATTAATATTCTAAACAGTAAGGAAATAATTAATTTGGCTTGATAATCATTATGGAATAATGAATGGGCATGGGGAATGAGATTGGGACCTCTTTCCCATTCTTTTCCCAAGTTCATTTTAAATTGAAATCATAATCATTCCATATCTCATCTAATTAAGTTTCATGGGTAGACTCTTAGGTGTTCAATAACCTAAGAGAATCCTAAGAAAATTATAATTAGCCCATATATGTGGGACAATTATAAGAGTGCTTAATTAAGTCTCTTAGCTTAATAAACCATTAATTGTAGCCAATTGCATTAGACCCCTTTCATTTCTTAGGATCATTATTGATTTAATTTCTAATGCATATGCATAACATGTTGGCTCACCATTACTTGGGTAAATATGTTAAGGTGATATAGGAAAGGGGTAATTAATGGACTTAACTCATATTACAACATAATTAATATATAAGATCAACTTAATTTCTTTTCATTGAACTAATATGATTAACCAATATAGAAATGGGTTAGGAGTAGAAAATGATTGAATATCCTCTTTTCTCTAAATCAAATAAAACATCCAAAAATTAACTTAATAAGAAGCTTTGGTTTGCTTTAAATGATTGTATTTGATATGATTGTCCTTAAGAATTAATTTGATTGAATGAAACATGTATTTTATGTCTTATTATTCCTTTCCAATCATATTAAATGATATGTGTCATGTGGTTCCATGCATTCATATATTTCAAAATGTTTAAACTTAAATGAATTTCCTTTATGTCAAACTTGCATGTGTTGATTTAATTTAATATATGTGTGGCTATTATCACTATTAAATCCAAATGTATTTTCAAAAAGCTTATAAATGAGTAATAACATATGAATTGATAGTAGTTATGATTACATATAGGTTTGCATGTGCTTATAGCTTAAGTATGTGAGATAGAGCTTTCTTTTCTTTAATTTTGTAGTTTCACATGTATTTAAATGTTAATAAGTATATAGTTTGGATATCCCGAGAATATGAGACTTTAATTAGCCCCAAGGAGGTCATTTGATTACCTCACTTCCCTGGTTTAACAATAACATGTACATAATTAATTTCATTTACATGTGTTCCAATATTAGAATTGGGATGAAATTCTATTTCACATACATAAATGTTCTAATCAAATAAAAATATAATTTTTGCATGATTTTTATTCTCTTACATACATATACATTCATGTGTATTGAGATAGCGAAGTATATAGTCTAGACATCCCAAGAATACTAGGCTTTAACTAGCCCCGAGGAGGTCATTTGATTACCTCACTTCCCTGGTTTAACAATGGCCCATACTTGCTTATTTCTCTTTACATGTGTATGTATGTGTGGTTAAAGGATGAAAATCCCTCTTTTCTACTAAGAATACATGCATTCATAATAGATTAAATGATTGAATTAATTAACCATATGATTTGGGCTCTCCTTCCTTATGTTCTTACATGCAAATTTATATGTGTTTGAATGCAAATGGGCATATAGTTTGGACATTTCAAGAATATGAGGCTTTAGCCCAAGGAGGTCTTTTGATTACCTTATTTTCTAGTTTAACAATGACACGTACCTATTTAATTTCATTATTATGTCTTTTTGTATAAGAATTTGGATAAAGCTCTAAATTAACATGATTAAATAATTCAATCAAATAAATAATATAAAATTCAAATATTCACATCTACATTCACCATTTGAGTGTGTTAAAATATGTTGTATGTATAATCATACTTAGAGTTAAGTCATATGCATGCTACATGTTATGAAAATGAAAAAAAATTGATGTATGTCCTGTGTTAGTAGTTCACTCAAGTTAATCTTAAGAAGCCTTTCATGTTAAATGCAATCATTTAAGGTGAACCTAAACTTAGGATTAATTTAAAATGTGTAACAAGCCATTCACTAAAGAGAACTAAATTAAACTAACATGCTTTAGAAAGTGGCTTAAAGTAGGGATGAAAGAGGTAAATCCTCTTTCTTCTCTTTATAACACTTAGTTGCTTAGTGTAGGTCACATAAAACCAAAGAAAACATAAATTAAAACTTTCCAATCAATTAAAGCACTTGAAGTGAAACCACCCTTTAAATTAAATCTTTCTACACTTAGAAAATCTTAACTCTAAAGCCTAGTTAAGACATACCACACAAGCCTTAATGCACATACATTAGATTAAGTCACCACTTCTAGCCTTATGTTAGGACGGTGCATGGTTTGATGTTATTTTATTTTGTAATGTATTATTTTAGACTGGATGTTAGCATGTATATTTTGTAAACTGGATGGTAGGACATGATTAGTCTAATCATATTTTCTACAAAGGATTATGCTTAAGGGGTCACTTAAAAATAATTATAAATGCTCTATTTACAGCATGCTTAAGCCCCTAAGCATAATCCAAGTTAAGATAGGTGAGCTCGGTTACCCATGTGCAGGGGTGCTAAGCCCAAATTATAAATATAATTGCTTGAGTTGTATGTATGTTTAGCTAACCTCTATTTTGCCGATGTAGTTAGATTTAATTTTTCTATTTTTAATGTAATTTTGTATTAGGAATTAGGATTAGTCTTATGGGGGATAAGGATGAACATTGGCTAGAAGACTTAGCCTTGAAGTTCCATGTGATGCCTTGAAGCCTACCAAGTCAAAAGAAGCAAACCAAATGAAAAAATGAATGAGATATGAAGACTTGAAGATTTGAAGACCCACCATAACATTTATCATTTGTAAATTATAAATTATTCTTTCATTTTCTCAAGTTGTATAAGGGTTGAGCTCGGCTACCCATCTTTTCTTTTCGGGTTGTATGGCAGTACCCGACCGCACTAGCCTTTTATTCTTTTGCGCTAATTTTAAAAGTTGATTGATATTTTGTTTAAATTGTGCAATAAAAATAGCATGCCTTTTCATAGTTTCTTTATGATTGGTGTTTGTTGTATGGCCTAGATGAGATTAGGCTCTTAGGGAAAAATAAATCTTTTACCCAACTACAACTCCTAATTAAATTTCTAAATAACTCATAACCTCACATAAATTCTAGGCATTAAATTAAGATAATTAAAAGATTTAGCAACACCTTAGTTGTATGGTTATATGCCTAATTTCAAGCATGCATCGTCTACCACTCTTGCAAAAATGAGGGCCTCCATTCTTGCACGCATGGGAACCGCTTGACCTATGAGAGCAACTCCTATTGATGGAGCTTCGCCCTCTTCTCTCTTGATTTGGCCCATAACTCATTTCAACATACATTTAGGCATACAAAAATCCTAAGGCCTTTGTTAAAATGAAGTGTCCAAAAATAAATAAAATTTAAAAAGATTTGCATTAGACGAAGTCATTACTCATACCACTCATACTCTAGTCTCTTTAAGGAGTCAGTTGAAGGACTTTAGTCTCTTTCTAAATAATAACAACCTAACTGTCTTGGAAAATCATATAATTTTCTTACATGATTTTAAAGCATAGGAGGAGTTAGTAGGCAGTCACTCCATGCGGTTATAGGCTGAGCAGTCAAGTGGTTTATCCTCTCTTGTGGAGGTAAACTATATATCCATCTTCGCTTAGATTTAGTTCATACTTTAGCTCTTGCTAAAGCCCTATAGATTTAGGATCTGAGGTAGCTATTTCCTTTGGGCTACTAGCATAAATCCTCACCTCTTTGGCATTTTCATAATCTTGTGTTGTAGGATTATAAGTCCTAGCTTTCTAATAAAATGTCAACTTCAACTAAATTAATCTCTTCAATTTCAAACATATAAAGCCCAACCATAGGATAGATTGGAATGCACACTAGGCTTCCTAATATCATGAGCATTTCCTATTTATTCCCTTCGGCTTCTAAAATAAGTCATATCCTTGAACAATCCCATTTGATTTTCCAAACATAACCAATTTATTAATAGTTTAGCCTTGAAATCTTTGGAAACCCTAATTGTCTACTTTAATCAGAGTATTCCTAAGGGATCTCATTCCTTAGGATGTAATTAACTATGGGGGCTTGCCTCCATAAGGAACTTAACGGACCTGGTTTAAAATAAACCCTGCTTTACTTTTCATGTAAAGTAAGAAAAAAAATCTCTAGTACATTCGAAGATCCATCATGCCTTAGGAGTCCTTATTAGGTGATGATTTCTGTCTTTTGAGATAGTTCATCATTCCTTAATGTTGTACCTGATCACTTCAATAAGTACCTCTTAAGATCTATGTCGTGTCCCACACATCTCAAAAATAAACACCACACATGTCTAATCCATGCACCAACAATGAAGCTGAATATGAGGCTCTGATTGTCGGTCTGTAATTAGCTATTACTCTAAGCATCCAGAATATCAACATCTTTGGGTATTCTCAGTTAGTCATCAACCAAATTGTTAGGTCCTACAACATTCTAAAGCCTAATCTACATCATTATCATAAGTACACTATGGAGTTGTTGGCCCAAATCCTAAAGGTTACCATTTACAACATTCCTTAAGGAGAAAATGTACAGTTGTTTTAACCAAGCTAACCAAGGAGTTGTCATGTCCAGAAGATGAGTTCATACCAATAATGGTCTAAAATAGACAAGTTTTATCCCTTATTAACATTGAACTCATCAAAAGGTACTCTCTTGGAGGGGAGGTTACCATTTCCAAAAAAATGATGTGTTAGATTAGAGGCAACAATTCATGGATTATCTAAATATAGGCAAACTACCTTAAGGGAAGTCCCTAGCACATCATATGAAGCAGAGGGCACTTTCTTATGCTCTCGTAGATGGCACCTTATACTGGTGGTCCTTCGATCATATGTGGTTACGTTGTTTGAAAACCACAAAGCCCATAAGATCATGATCGAGGTACACTCTAGTTTATACGAAGCGCACCAATCTAGTTCAAAGATGAATGCCAAGATTAAGAGACTATGATACTATTGGCCATCGATGATCATAGACTGCATGGATGTAGCTAGGCGATGCCACTAATGTCAGGTGCACAGCGTGGTCCTATACCAACTGCCTAACATTCTACACCCTACATTGGCCTCATGGCCATTTGAGTGTTGGGGTACCGACATAGTGGGTTCGATTAGGGTCATCGGTACATCCTAGCTATCACTGACTACTTTCCAAGTGGGTAGAGGTGATCCCACTTAGAGAGGTCACACCTCATCGTGTGCACCAATTTTGTAAGAACCATATCGTATATAGGTTCGGGGTGCCTCGATGAATTATATCTGATAATGGTACTGCATTCAAGAGCACCAAGATCAACAGCTTTGCTCAGAGACACAATATAGATTGGAGATATTTTACTATCTACTACCTGAGGGAAAATGGCTTAGCAAAAGCTTTCAATAAAACTCTCATCCATATATTAAATAAGACACTCAACGATAACAAGCGACAGTGGCATGAGCAGTTAGTTGAAGCCTTGTGGACTTACCACACCACATACAAACTCCAACTCAATCTACCCATTTCTCCTTAGTGTATGGGTCTGAAGCCATTCTACCATTAAAAGTCTAACTCCAATCACTAAGGATAGCTGTGGGTAGCAAGCTCACAACAGAGCAGAATGCCAAGTTGAGGTTAAAAGAGCTCGAAGGTTTGGAGGAGAGATGCCTATGGGCATGCCAAAACCTCAAGTTGTATAAAGCCAAAATGATTCAAGATCATAACAAGTTGGTCTGTCCTAGAGCTTTTCAAGTAGGAGAGCTTATTTTAGTTCTAAGGAGACCAATTATTGCCCGTCACAAGATGGGAGGCAAGTTTGAACCCACTTGGAAGGCACTTTTGTCATAGAGAAGGCCTACTAAGGAGGATCTTATTAGCTCATAAATCATAAGGGAGAGCACTTGATGCTTCCAATCAACAATCTCTACCTAAAAAAATATTATCCATGAATCTTGTTTGAAAATAATTATCAATGAAAATTTCCATATCAAATTACATCTCTTCCATTTTGAAAATATCTTTATTTGCCAATCCACCATGATGTGCTTAGGGTAGGTGTAAGGAACCCGAGCGGCATCCTATCCTTTATCAACCACATATAAAACAAACACATACCTTTTATCTCAAGCTACTTCGAATTGGGATACCGCCCTAGTGACACTCACTCAGTAACTGCTCTAGGTCAGGCTAACATGCTACCCTACTAGTGTGTCACCCCAGTGGTTCCTTATTTAGAAGGATGTAAGTCTGCTACGCTTTCTTTTGGACTTAACCATTACACATCGATGAGGGCCTTGTTAGTTTAGTCAATCCTTCCATGGGACTCCGTGCTTAGTAGTAGCCCTAAATCGGATTGCATCTGTCGAGCCAATGATAGACTATCCCAATGATCATTTTTGTCTATGAAGATGTAAGTCTACACACCTTTTCTTAGATTGATCATCGCACACTGATGGACACCTTAGGTTGGTTGGTCCTCACTATACTGACAGCGACCCACCAGGTGGATACACTACTCATGATAGATGTAAGTCTGCTATACCTTCTCCTTGAGTTGGCCACCGTACATCTATAGGCTTTCTTTTACAGGGTCCTAGATAATGCCCCTAGCAGCACCTCCTCTATGGGCACTCTATTTGAATCACGTCCCTTGCAACCCCATTTAGATATTACCCAGGTTATTCTTAGATTGGATAGTCACCTTTTCCTAGTTGCCACTCCTATGGTTGGAGAATTCATCTTGCGGATATGCAGATTCTCCCTTAGTTTAGTAAGTCTGAGATAGAAAAAGGCCGATATAGCCCCTTCTCAGTATGGTCCCTTGCATACCAACAGGGTCCACGCAAATATATAAACAAAAAATATATATTTTCTTGTAGATTAGGAGGACACCCCCAGCAGTACCTTTTCCCAATGAGGCATCATATCTTTAGGGCAATATCTGCAAAACTCCCTATAAGAATCGCCTGACTACTCTTGAGTCGATATAAGTCCCAAGCGGCATTCACTTAGTAGTCGCCCTTGGTCGGGTTTGATTTATTGTGCTACCAATAGATCACCCCAACAATTTTTCCCTGCTTTGGAAGACGTAAGTCCTCTACACTTTCTTCTTAGCTCAGTCGTTGCACACCGAAAGGCAGCCCTTAGGTTGGTTAGCTCTACCCCACAGCCGGTTGACTATCCTTTGGATTTGTAAATCTAAGGTAAGTCAACGCTGATATAGCCTCTTCTCAATATATCCATCGCACACCAATAATATCTATCAAATTAAAATGAAATTAATCTTAACTATCCTTAAGTTGATATAAGTCCCACAGTAGCATTCACTCAGTAGTCGCCCTAGGCCCTAAGCTGGGTTCAATTTGTTATGCTACCAACAGATCACCCCAACGATTGCTCCCCATTTTGGAAGATGTAAATTTGCTACCCTCTCTTCCTAGCTCAGCCGTTGCACACCGAAAGGCAACCTTTATGTTGGATGGTCTTTCCTGGCAGCTGGTAGACTGTTCCTTTGGATTTGTAAACCTGAGATAGGCCAAGGCTGATATAGCTTCTTCTTAGTGGATCCATCACACACCGACAGGGTCCATAAATTAAATCCACCCATATCCCCAATGGATTCGAGGTCATATATCCAACAGATATGCCCTCAATCTTAAATCAAATTAAACCAATTCATATCATATCCCCAGTGGATACATCCATGAAATCAAACCCACATAACCCGAACTTGCTTCCCTAGTGGAAGGTTTATGCACCCATTCCTAATAGATTATAAATTCTAATCCCTAATGGATCTTCTTTCCCCAAATCATATGATCAAACTCAAACCCTTATCCCTAGTGCATAACCCGAACCTGCTTCCCTAGTGGAAGGTTCATATACCCAATCCCTCAGTGGATCCCTCCTTCCTCTCTTATGCCCTTGACATAAGTTGAGTTATATTGCACTAAGATCATGATTCTGTCTACATCTTAGGTTTAGGTATAGATCATTTTTGTTAGTACTTACAATCTTTTGGATTTTGTTGGTCGTCTCGGTCAACGCCAACATATGCAATGTGCCTTGTCAGTTACACCACACCTATTGGGGGTCATTTTATTGACCTCACTTTTAGAGTGAGTTCTCAATCGCCTCATCATAGATCTAGGACCCTTATAGATACTAAGAGTTATTTAGTCATAAGACACTTCTAGCGATTAGGTGAACACTTAACCTAACCCTAGAGACTTAAAAGGGTTAGCCATAGGGGTAGGTTATGCCTAGGGATTTAGGGAGACTTGCACATCCTGTGGCCTAAACCAAGCTATCTTTACCTTCTCAAACCAAACCATAAATTCAATTCAAATACCAAATCCAAATTTAAATTTTAAATCAAATGATTAAAACCCATAATCAAATCAAAAATCAAAATCCTGCCCAAGCCCTATGATTTTATCTTATGGACTTGGCCCTTAACCAAATTTAAATTAATCCAAATTCAATTAATTTTCTCCCAGATCAAATCAATCCCTCAATCATTTATCAAATTCAAGTCCAAACTCAATTCCAAATGATTGAAACTCAAAATCAAATTTAAACTCCCAAATCTTCCTTAAGCCTTATGATTGAATTCCATGGACTTAGCAACTCTCCACATAATTCAATCCAAATTTGATTGATCTCTTCATGAATCAATCATATCTTCATTTATATTCATAAATATAAATTAAATATAAATTAAAACAACCAAAACTAAATCATACCAAGTCTAGATCCAATCAAATCCCAAGCTAACCCATATGGACCTACCTCCATGTGCTTAGCCAAATCACATTCAAATCAAGTCAAACCCAATTAAATTTCTCAAAAATAAATTATATATTTATTTATATTAACAAATATAAATGAAACTCACATTTCAATGATCAATACTAAATCAAACTAAATCAATTTCCTTCTAAGCTCTTTTTGACATACCTCCATGAGCTTAGCCAAATTTACCTTCAAATCACTCCAAACTCAAGTGATTTTCTTATAAGTCATTTATATCTTCATTTATATTCATAAATATAAATGAAATATAAACTCAAATAGCCAAAACCAAATTCAAAATCAAATCAAAACCCAATTTAAACCCTTTAATCTAATTCCTTGAGCTTGACCAAAACCCACCGAAATCAAGCTAAAATCAAAGGATTTTCTCTTGAATCAATCATTCCTTTAATCATCTATCCAAATTCAAAATCTAAAATCAACCCAAGTTAAACCCAACTTAGCCATTTTGACTTGAAAATTCTAATTAAACCAAAACTCATCATAGCCTAAATTGATTGCAGTTGAATTTATATTTCAATCATAGACTCATATATAAATCCAACTAAACCTTAATCAAATCAAAACCAAGTCAATTAACCTATTTAAGTCCACTTGACCCAAAGTGGCCTAAAGAACCCATTTGAACTAAGTTCTTATCCAACCGAAATTGGTTTGAACCAATCCCATCCAAACCTTATACCATGACCATTGATCACCCTAGGATGATCAATCACCTAAAATTGGGTCAAACCAAGTCAACTTGGTCATTTAACCAAGTCAACACTTAGCCCATATAAAACCCAAATTAGTCAAAACTTGCCCTAATCAAAATCAATTGAAACCATTGATTCACATCAATCCATAATCAATAATTGAACATGACTTAACCATTAATTGAGCCAAACCAAACCCAATTGGTAATTTGACCCAAGTTGACCCAAATAGGCCTAAAAAGTCAAAATAGGTCAAATCATGATCCAACTCAAATTGATTGTAACCAATGGCTCAAGTTGATTCCAAATTGATTATTGAACTTGACCAAAGCCATGATTGAACCTAATTGACCAACCTAGCCCAAATTGACCTAAAAGGTCAAATTGGCCAAAATTTAAATTAAATACAAATTAATTCAAACCAAAGCCTACAATCATTTTCAATTAACCAATTGAACTTGAACCAACACCCAACCCAAGGCAACTTGGCCAATTTGGTCAAATTGGTTAACTTGACCTATTTGACATATATGAATCTAAATGAGCCAAAATCAAACCTAGGCCAAATTCATTGAAATCACTTAAACTAAAACCCTTCAAATCATCATTTGAACCTAACCCAAGCCTTAGTTTTATCCAATTTGACCAATTGGTCAACTCAACCCAACATGATCCAAATTGACCCAATTTGACCAAATTGAGCCAAAACCATTGAAACCAACCCATAAGACCTTGGAACCCTACTAAACCTGACCCAAATGCATTCTAGGTCAGCCCAAAATGAGCCCAAACCCAATTGGAACCAAACCCAAGGCAAATCCCCGTTAGATATGCCTCCCCATGAGGGTTTTTATCAAAATTAGAAAAGTCCACTTTTCTATCACCTTTGGCAGCCATCAAGCGCCCAAATGGGGAATCACCTAGCCACTTAGCCCACCCTAAGTGGTTAGGCTTGCCATGGACCAAAGGGAGGTGAGTTAACTCACCTCCCTTACAAACCGAGAACCTCATGGACAAAGAGAGATGCAACCAGCCATGTCAAGCCTTGAGCTACCTCCTAAGCATTTCTCCACTCTAACCGAGCCATGTGGACCAGATGGGGATAACTCTGGCGCTCTAACGGTGGCTGGCCAACCAAAAACGGAGACAATCTCGTTCGTCCACCTCATCCAATTGAGGGGTATACCCCCTCAATTTGAATGAAAAATTACACCATTCACATCGTCTAAGCTCCCAAGAGAGAAATGAAACTCCCTAGCAAGCTCTCGAGCAATTCCAAAGCCTCCCCACTTCAGATTTCTTCTTCCCAAGCAAAGCCAAAATAGCGAAGCTGATCTTTGATTCCAACTTCTCCATTTCTCAGCCAAAGTCCAATTGCCCATTCCTACACCATCTCCATACCTCGTCGAGGCTACTCGAAGCTTCCCCCAAGTTCTAAACCCATCGGAGGATGGACTTCGATCAAAGTCGAAGCTCCAAAGCATCATTCTTGGCTTTCCAAGCAATCCACATGGAATCAATCCAATTTCTACTCAACGGGGCTTCATCTCAACTAGACTAAGCTACCTCAAGTGTGCGAGCCACCAGTCTTAGCTCTAGTGAGATAATTTTATAAAAATTGAGCTTTAGGCAAAATGGTGTTGGATCTTTGTGAAGAAAATTTTCATGTGAGCTAATCTTAGCCATTGAATCTTCGTGGATCCATCACACAAAGGTGTGGGGCTGATTTGGAGTGAATCTGAGCTCAGGTGAGCTCAGATCGAATGATCCGTGACAGATGGGCTTCATCGTTCATCGTTTGCGAGTTGATAGATCACACGTCATCCATTTCGCATGATCAAAATGATCGACCGTGATTAGATCATGCTAGATGCGTCTAATTCGAGCCATTATTAACCATGTGTTTGATCTGTGGCATCTGATCCAAGATCGGATGGTAGAGATCAATACTACTCCCCGTCGCCAGCTAAGTCAGCCATGGGATGTAACAACTTAAATAGTAAATCCAGTGACACCACATAGAAAGCACGCCACATCAACACGCCACATGGCGCCAACGAGATTAGGCTTAATTAAGGCTAATTAACTTATTTTTAAGGCAAAACTTCCATAATTCATAATAAATCATAGAAAATCTAAAAAATACAAACAAATGCTCATTTTAAAGTTATTTCAGAGAGGAATCCATTAAAATTATCCTTAATTAATTTTAAATAGTAATTTAGGCTTAAATAAGTTTAATTAAAAATTTAATTACGTTAATTACTCCCTAATTAATTAATTAATTAACCTCAAATTTGTTGAGATTGTTTAGGGGATGACCTCTACGTCCTTATCTTTCTTGGGATTTATTGGTTAATTCATTGGGAAAATTGATTGATTAAGCCCTAATTATCTTCTTAACTTAATTAAGTGTTAATTAACCACATGAATAATAACTTGATTAATTAATTGGGTCATTTATTATTGTTTAATAGTGAGGAGGCTTAGGGAATTGGATTGGGGCTTCTCTCCTAATCTTTTCCCTAAGTATCCTTCACTTTTTCAAGAGAAATTAATTAAAGAGTAATGGATTAATTAATTACTTAATTAGTTTAATTAAATTTTAAAATACATCTAAACATAATTAATTCATGGGTAGATCTTTAGGTGTTCAATAGCCTAAAGAGATTTAATGAAATTATGATTTATCCATATGTGTGGGAAAATCATAAAAGTAATTAAGTAATTTTCTTAAGTTTAATTAACCATTAATTGTGAGTCAATTGTATTAGGCCCTTTCATTTCATAGGACCATTGATAATTTACTTTTCAATTCATTTGCATATCACATTGGCTCATAATTATTTGGATAATTACTTTAAAGTAACAGAGGTAAGGGTTAATTAATTGAGTTAATTTATATCTTAACTTAATTAAATCATAAAATCAACCTAATTACCTCTCATTAAATCAAATTAACCTACAAATATGAGATGGGATTAGGATTAGCAAACCTCTTTCTCTCTTTCTCTCTTTCCTCAAATCAAGTTAAACATCAAATTAAAAATGATATTAAAAAGCTTTGGTTTGCTTTAAATAATTTTTTATTTGATATGATTGTCCTTAGGAATTAATTTGACTGAATGAAATCATATGCTTATGTTTATTTATTCCTCTCCAATCATATTAAATGTTATATGTCATTTGATTCATGAATTCATCTTTTGCAAAATTAATTAAATTAAATGATTTCCTTTATGTCAAGCTTGTATGTGTTGATTTAATTTGATATATGTGTGACTATTATTACTATTAAATCCAAATATATTTTTTCAAAGCTTATAAATGAATGATTACATGTACTATGAATGCTAGTTATAAATGCATAGGAGATGTATATGATTATACTCTGTGTGTGGATTGAAGCTTTATTTTCTTTGATTCATGTGTAGCTTTACATGCATTTGAATGTTAATAGGTATATAGTCCAGACATCTTGAGAATACGAGGCTTCAGTTAGCCCCAAGGAGGTCATTTGATTACCTCGCTTCCTTTGCTAACAACGATAAGTTCTTATTTGATTTCATTTACATGTATTTTTGTACTATAATTTGAATAAGAACTTTAATCCACATGCATAAATGTTTCAATCAAGTAAAAAAATATAATCTTTGCATGGTTTTACTTCATTTACTTATGTATACATCCATATGTATTTGAGAAAAGCAAATATTTAGTCTGGACATCCTGAGAATATGATGATTTAAATAGCCCCAATGAGGTCATTTGATTACCTCACTTCCCTAATTAACAATAGCATGTACTAGCTTATGTCTCTTATACATGTGTGTATGTATTTAATTATGAAATTATAACCTCTTTTATTTTATCGAAGATATATGCATTTGCAATTGTTCAAGTGATTGAATTAATTGATCATGTGATGTGGAGCTCTCTTTCTTATGTTCATGTATGAAAATTTATAAATGGTTGAATGTAATGGTATACAGCCTGGACATCCCGAGAATATGAGGCTTTAGCTAGCCCAAAGGAGGTCATTTGATTACCTAACTTTCCTGGTTAACAATGACACATACCTATTTAATTTCATCTTTATGTATTTTTGTATAAGAATTTAGATAGAGCTTTAAATTAATATGATGAAATAATTAAATCAAATGAAAAATATAAACTTTAAATGTACATACTCAGATCCACCATTCAAGTGTGCTAAAATATATTGTATGTGTAGGTATACTTAACTTTTAATCATATGCATGTTGCATGTGATGGAAAGGAATGATTTAACATGTGTCATGTGATAGTAATTCAATAAAATTAATCTTAAAATGTCTTTCATGTTGAATAAGATTATTTAAAGTGGACCTAAATTTAGGATTAATTTAAAATGTGTAATAAGCCATTCACTAAAGAGAATTAAGTTAATTAACATGCTTTAGAAGTAGCTTAAGGTAGAGATGAAAGAGAGTAATCCTCTCTTTTTCATCTCTTTATAAGTGTAGGTTAAATGAAACAAAAGAAAACTAAGTAAAATTCCTAAATCAATTAAACCACATAAAGTGAAGTCACCCTTTTATATTAAATGAAAGTCTTTAATATTTAAAAAAATCATAACTTTAATGCCTAGTTAGGATATACCACACAAGCCTTAATACAAAAATATTAGAACTAAGCCACCACTTTTAGCTTTATGTTAGGACAGTACATGGTATGATGTATATTTTATTTTATGATTTATTATTTTAGACTTGATGTTAGGTCGTGATTAGTTTAATCATATTTTCTGTAGGGGATTGTACTTGAGGGGTGCTTAAAATAAATATAAATGCTTTCTTTGCAGGTTGCTTAAACCCCTAAGCATAATCCAAGTTATGACAGGTGGGCTTGGTTACTCATGTGTAGGGTGGTAAGTCCAAATTATACATATAACTATTTAGGATTGTATGTGCGTTTAGCTAACACTTATTTTACAGGTGTAGTTAGATTTACTTTTTTTAGTTTTAATGTAATTTTGTATTAGGAATTAGGATTAGTGTTATGGGAGATTATGATGAGCAGTGGCTAGAAGGCTTTGCCTTGGGAGGCCTTGTGATGCCTCTGAAGCAAGCACATCCAAATTAAAGAAGATGAAGATATGAAGCATGGAGAATGAAGAGCCCCCCCCCATAAGACTTGACCACATAGATTTAAAGTGTAGGAGAAGTTAGCTAGCTGTCACTTCATGCAATTATAAGTCCAGCAGTCGAGTGATTTACTCTCTCTTATGGAGGTAAACCATATACCCATCTTCACTTAGATTTAGATTGTGCTTTGGTTTATGCCAAAGCTTCCTAGATTTAGGATCTGAGGTAGCTATTTTCTTCGGGCTACAAGCATAAATCCTCACCTCTTAGGCTTTTTTTCACAATGTGTTGATGGATTATAAGTCTTAATAATATAATAAAATTTTAACTTTAACAAAATAAATCTCTTTAATTTCAAATATATAAAGCCAAATTATAGGATAGATTAGAATGCTCACTAGGTTTTCTAGTATCATGGGTATTTCCTACTTATTCTCTTTGGCTTTCAAAAATAAGTCTTCTCATTGATTTATTCCACTTGATTTTTCAACATAGCTAATTTATTGATTGTCTTACTTTTGAAATTTTTGGAGACAATAATTGCCTACTTTAATCGAGAGTATTCTTAAGAAATTTATCTTCCTGAGGATGTAATTAACTATGGGGGCTTGCCCCCATAGGGAACTTTAGAATCCAATTTAATATATACATCAATTTATTCATCCATGTAAAGTAGGAGAAAAATCTCTGGTATATTCGAAGACCCATCATGCCTTAAGAATCCTTATTGGGTGATTAGGTCTATTATAGGGTGATGATTTCTATCTTTTGAGATAGTGCATCATTCTGTAATGTCGTACACGATCACTTCAATAAGTACTCCCTCAGATCTGTGTTGTGTCCCCCCCACCCCCCACCCCACCCCACATAAAATCCAAAAATAAATACCATATCCATTTAAATTCAAATATGAAATAGTAACATCTAAAAATACAACTTTCTTATTAAGAATATCCATCTGAGTATCTACTTGTTGTGTGGATGTTTTCCTCTTCGCAGATGATACTTGAACCACATATGCACCATTTCATGAAAAACCACTCTGAATTCTCTATCTCATTTATCTATTTGTAAAAAAAAAATTCTTTATAAGACTATAAACAATTTGTCTTAAAGTAATAAGAGATTAATAAATTTCTAGGTAAAATTGGATTGTTGAAACTCTTCAAATGAATCTTGGTGGCATAATTTAATAAGTTGAAATTTACTTGGTGGCATCTTTCTAGCTTGTATTTTTTGTGTTTATAAGAACTATTTCTCTTAAACCCTTATTTTTTCTTGTTATACAAATTTTCTACTCCATACTATCAAACCTATTTATAAAGCTTTCATAATGAAAACTAATTTTGTGAAGTTAAGAAATGGAACTAAGCTTAAACTAAGACTCTTTGATCTAATTTTACTCCAACTCTATTTAGAATTATATTAGATGCATCTATAAACACTTTATGGATTAAGCACTTACCAAAATTATTTTTTCATTCTCCACTCTTCCAACAACATATTAAAGCCTTTCCAAGAATTCATAACCTCTCCTACTAGTGGATACTCATTACAAATCCACATCATGGTCCATACTAAATTGGCCTTTGATATTAAATGTGGTGTGGACTCTAGTGTAGACGCTTAATGGGGATCTTCAAAATTTGAATGTGTTGTAGGATGTGTTGAGAATTCTCAAAAGTCTTTAATATGTTGGTGGATGACTGGGTGAAAGGGTGGACATAGTTGTTGGCCAAGGGTTTGAGTAAGTGCTCATCCAAGAGCTCAAATAAAGGTTCATGAATCTATTAAGAAAAAATGAAAAAACTTTGATGGAAAAAAAAAACTCTTCAAATTGATAAACAAATATGTTTAATATAGATATAAAGCATATGATACTTTAAAAATGATTTTAGATGTGCCTAATTGGAGAATAGTAATATTAGGTTAAGGAATTGAAGTCTAAGCCAAGAGCCTTTCCTTAACTTTACAACATTATTTTTAAATATAAAAGATTAAAAAAATGATATGATACTGTGGAGAAGATATAATAAAAGAACTTTACATCTAACAAAAGAGTCATGATTAAGAGAATTAGTTTTTATAACTCACTAATGATACTAGCAAGGAAGATACCATCAAGTGTATTAATGGTAAGACAATTCGACCACCAAATCTCATCTTAAGTGTTTTAACACCCTAATTTTCATGTAAAACTTCATCAATGCCTTCATTTAGCATTATATATGTAGTATTAAAAAAAATTAGAAATAAGTAAAAGATAGAAGGAGTTGGAGTGGTTTTTCATGAATGAGAGCTTGACTAGAGAAGAGGGGTACTTATTCATGTCAAGGACGAGTATGGATGGCTAATCTTGATGGGGTATTTCTATTTTTTATGCAACTATCTCTTATTTTCTTCAATTGTTTTCCTTAATAACTTAAAATTCAAACATCAAAAATTAAAATTTTGAATTTTGGAACTTATAAATTTAATAAAAATATATGTTACAATACCTTAGTCTTAGACTTATAATAAATATAAAAAAATTTAAATTAATGTTTTTATTTGAGCTCTTATGATTGATCGATGCCTTGCTCCATGGTATTTTCTACATTGGGCCCTTAAGTTGATTCATTTTTATCTTTATTTGCTTTATGTGAATGTATTGTCCATATTAAGGATTAGTTGGCCAAAATTTTAACTAGAAATATATGGTCAAGAACCTTAAAATATGCTTTAAAAATGATGCATATACTAGCATGTTTTATGTACATAGAGTTAGATAAGGTAAAACACATAAGGTCTATTAACCAGATAATTAATATAATTCCAAATAACTACTAAATTTTTATATGATAGCCATTCATAGTGGATCCTATACTCTAATGTAAGAAAAAAAATCTAATATTGAATTTTGACTTTAATCATTTAAAGATTTCTTCATTAATTTTGTTTCAATTCTAGTTATTAACAAATCATTAAGATAATGACAAATGAAATGAGATGTTCATTTATGATTATTGATAGATATAATAGAATGTGTGCATGGATGATGAGTGCCACCTTCTAAATATTAGTTAACAGACACATGAAGATGATAATTGAATAAACATGAAAGATGATTGTAGTTTAGACAATCTGCTATAAGCTTATTGTTATTCATTGACATCTTCTGATATTCAACATTGTTTGGAACAAACATTTAGTACACATTGAAGGTCATTTTTGCACGTACAAATCATGCTTACAAGCATTTAGATCTTCATAAAATTTATGATTAAGCTTATGGATGTGCCATTACATATGTTAGTTCCATTTCAAGTCTTTCATAGGGATAACTAAGACAAATTTCTGGTTTGATATCTTTGAGTGAAAAGAAAATAAAAACTAATATTTAGACTTGTTTGTCAATTAGAATATTTCTTTCTTCAGATTATTAGAATATTATTGTTTGTGAATTAGAATAATGTCATAATTTTTTTAAGAGAGATATATGTTACACAATTATTATATATTTATATATTTATATATTGTATTAGTTTATTTATATAATATTTTAGAATAATAATACAATAATAATAGCAAGCCTTTATCCCATTATGTAGAATCTGCTATATGAATTCTTCTTCTTCACTGTGTCCTATTATTTGTCAAATTTTCATTTAATTCAAGTATACTGAGTCATTTTTTATTAATCTTAACTAAGTATTTTTAGGTTTATCTCTATCTTTCTTAATATAAGGTAAATCTAATGCATCTACTCTCTTAATCGGGTCATCTTAATATTTTAGAATTATAATGATGTCATATAAAAAAATTTAGTTGTTATATTAATAAATATTAAAATTTATGTTTAAATTTCCTTTTTTAAAACGTATTAAAGACATTTTATTAACGTGAAATGATGGGTCCTATTCCGGCGATGAGGGCACACAATGGCGCCGGTATGATCCTGCCTTAGATCAGCGGAAGTACGCAAATGATTAGGCTGGATTGGTGCTTAACACTGAGGGAAGGATAATAAAGAAATCTAGCTCTTAGTGCTTACTGAATACTGCTTATACAGGAAGGCTTCTAAAGCTACTATTGAGAATGCAGGTAAGGAATTGAAAAGGAAGTCTCCATGGTTTCAAACGAAGAATTTGAACATGATATCTCGGTCTTCACTTCAATTCCTCAAAACAGCTCCCTTCTTTTCAGCCAAATCACCTATCAGCAGCATGTCCTCCTGTTTATACACGGCAATCCTGACAGACTGTGTCCTCTTCAAAAACCTTCCTTTGGGATCCCAAATCCACTCCAAGATCATCGTCTCCGGATTCGCAGACGATTCCTTCCTCTCCACCAAACTCATCACTCTCTACTCTCTGCGGTGATCTCTCTACTGCATTGACAGTCTTTGAACTCTCCCCAACCTGTAATGTTTTTCTCCTTAATTCCATGATCAGAGGTTACACGTCCAATGGTTTATACCGGGAAGCTATCAGCTTGTTTCATAGAAAGCGCCGAAAAGGTCTCCAGCCCGATTCCTATACTTTTTCTTGCGTTTTGAAGGCCTGTGCTCTGTTGTTGAACCTTCGCGAAGGTGAGAAATTGCATCAACTTGCTGTTTTAAGTGGTTTTGATGCAGATACATTCGTTTCGAACTCTCTGATTTTTATGTATGCAAAGTGTGGCAGCTTGGAAGATGCCGTTCATGTGTTCGACCGAATTCCCAAAAGAGATGTTGTTTCATGGAACTCCATTATCTCAGCCTACGCTTTGAATGGATTTGATTTAGATTCTGCAGATAAGGTCAGTGAGATGATTGGAAGTGGATTAAAGCCAGATCAAGTGACATTTATTAACTTGCTTACCTTTTGCTCTGCCGTCGATATAGTTGTTCGAGAAGTGCATGGCTTTGTACTTAGAAATGAAATTGAAATTGCTCCCATGATTCAGAATGCTCTGATTTCTGCTTATGGCAAATGCGGTATGACTGAGGAAGCTCACAGAATTTTCAATGGTTTGGTTTGGAAGGATAAAGTCACTTGGAATGCATTGATTGCTTCTTATGCTCAGAATGGGTTGTTTGAAGAGAGCTTGCAGCTTCTGAAAGACATGAAGGTTTGCAGATTTGATTTGGATGTTGTTACTTACAGTGGGATAATCTCTTCCCTAACCCAAACCAATTTGTCCAATGAAGCAATGGCAGTGTTTAATGAGTTGTCGAATTCTGGCTTAAAGCCTGATGTCGTGGCTATCGCAAGTGTTCTTCCCTCAATTTCTGGCATCTTTTGCTTAGATTACTGTAAAGAAACACATGGATACTCATTTAGGCATGGCCTAGAGCCAGACAGAAGGGTTAGGAATGCTCTTGTTTCAGTCTACAGCAAATGTGGTTTAGTTCAGTATGCCAAACAAGTATTTGAGGCAATCAAAGACAGAGATGTGATATCATGGAGCTCAATGGTTGTGGGCTACTCACAAAACCAACAATTTGTTGAATCACTCGAAACATTAAGACAAATGCTGTTAGTTGAAATAGAACCAAACCCAGTTACAATCACTAGCGCATTGTCTGCTTGTGCTGGTGTTTCTGCATTGAGGCTTGGAAAAGAGCTCCATTTATGGGCAATCAAGAATTCATTTGAAGGTCAAGCATTTGTAGGGAGTGCTTTGATTGATATGTATGCCAAATGTGGGAGAATCAAAAACTCTAGAACAGTGTTTGACCTAATGGATGACAGAAACTTGGTCGGTTGGAACTCAATGATAGGCGGCTACGCAATCCATGGGCAAGCTCACAATGCTCTTCAAATCTTCAAAACGGTCACAGATCCAGATCATGTAAGCTTCATCGCAGCGCTCTCAGCTTGTAGCCATGGAGGACTGGTCGAGGAAGGGATTGCAATCTTTAGCAGAATGAAAGAATTCAAAGTGGCTCCTAGAGATAGCCACTATGCTTGTATGGTTGACTTGTTAGCACGCTCGGGAAGGCTCGAGCAAGCCCTCGAGTTAGTAAGGACAATGCCGGAACAGGCCAGTGTAGAAATCTGGGGAGTTTTGCTAGGGGCTTGCAAGGTGCACTCTAATTTTGAGATTGGAGTCTATACTGGAGAGCAGATAATTGAATCAGGGAGTGATAATTCTGGATATTATGTGCTGTTTTCGAATGTATTGGCGGATTTTGGGAGGTGGGGAGATGTGGAGGAGATGAGGAGGAGAATGAAAGAGAAGGGAGTGAGGAAAGGCAGTGGGTGTAGCTGGATTGAAGTGAACACTAGAGTGCATTCTTTTGTTGCAAAGGACAGAACACAGCATAAAGAATGGGAGAGCTTATTTAGAGTTCTAAAATTCTTGAGTGAACAAATGAAAGGAATTTATTGCTAGAAGACTTTTCTATTTATATATATATATATATATATATATATATATATATATATATATATATATATATATATATATATTGTTATTTTCATTGTGAAAAGCAAAGTGAACTACAGAGGAACTTGTGTATCAACTAACAAAAGTTCTTTTTCTGAGATTATGCTGCCAGCTATAAGATAGGATTAAGAACCTGTCCTGTGAGTGATCCATGAATGAAAGCTGGGAGACTAGTATTTTTGAAATCAGGGGTTGAGAGATTGTGCTGATCTCAGGAAATGCTTGCGCGTTTCATTCAGGGGCTTAGCACTGATAGGCATTTGTTTCATTAATTTTAGGATTCTTTGAATGATCAAAACCACGGAACCTACTGCTATCATTTTGTATGCATTCAAGCTGACAAGTTGCAAACTACTCATAAAAATATTAGAGGTAGAGTTTCTGAATAAAAAATAAAAATAAAAAGAAAAAAAGAGAGATGGTATATAATAGTTTGATTCTATGAAATAGTTTAAGTACAATACCTAATTTTTATTATTTAAAAAATATTATCTCCTATCATTATAATTCACACAATATAATTATTGCGTGCTAGAAAACTAGTTGCGGTAGAATAAAAGTTTACGCTGTTATGAAATTCACACATAGATATTTGAAGAGTGAAAGAAATTCGATTTTAAGTAGAAAAACCGAAAGAAGGAAAAATCATGGTCGCAAAAAATTTTCCATTATATATCTATAGTTTTCCGATCTGGGATTACAAAATATATGAAATCGATAATGAATCTCATGTCAGTAACAACAGTATCGGATGGTTAATTTATATAGATTGTTAGTGGATTGGTGATGGTGAAAGCGGCGGTTAGAAAGTCGTGATAGCCGGCGGAAATGGCCCAATGATGCGTGATCAGCAGTGGTGGCCGTAGCGGTGGTCGATACGATGATGATAGATGGTGGTGGTTGATGGCGAAATTGGCGATAGTTGCGGCACTGCAAGTAATAGTCGGCGGTGGTGCGGTGATAGCCGGCAGCAGTGGTTGATGATGATGATCGATGGTGGTGGCCGTGATGAATGCGAGGCGGCCAGCGTGGCGGCCAGCCAGCGGTATCATAAGCGGTGGTGGCGGTAGTAGTGACGGTGGTTAGCTGCGAATAAGCATGGTGGCCCGGCGGTGGTCGGCCCGGCCGTCGAATGGTACGATTATGCTTGGAGGATCTTGAGCCTTAAGCTCTATCTTCTCTTTTGTTTCGGCCTCCCTTATGTGAAGAATGAGGGATATTTATATAAATTAGAAGAGTGGCGATACATAAAATAAATGTAAAATTAAACCAAACGGACGGTTCAAAATGATTCCTTTAATCATCATGAATTTTAAGTATTTGAATGCTCAAATAAAAGTCGAGATTAGGAGATCTTGAGCTTGTTAGAATCGACTTGTGTCAAGACGCCTAATTTGATTATAAACACTCCATATTTATGGCCGATTGATATATCAAAGTTTTCAATTATCTTGATAGGTTAGTCTTTTACTCGTAATCGATTGCTTTCAACATCGAGATTTCTGATTAGTGGAATTTTTAGTGTCATATCAGTTGTCCCCTCTATTTTTGGATGATATTATTTATTTCATTTAAAAATATATTAATTTTATTTAAAAATAAAACAACTTTACTTATTATTATGATTTGTAATTACATATGTTATATATATATATTAATTTATTTATTGACTAATTAATTATCAAGGCATTTAGTCTTGAAAGAGATTGGAGTTTTTTTTTTTAATATGTCATAACGAGGAGATGGTTTTTTTTAATTAAATGTCATAATGAGGAGTGAGTATTTTTTTTTAAAATAAAATGTCATAATGAGGAGAAGTTTTTGTTTTCTAATTAAATGTCACAATGAGTAGAGGGTTTTTTTTTTTAAATTAAATATCATAATGAGAAGAGAGTTTTTTTTTTAATTCTCTCTTTCCCCCTACAGTGGATCTATAAAATCCCCATGGTCAAGTAAGAGACATAACTCTCATATGCTTCTAGTGTTCTTCCGTTAGATGAAATTATCTAGCAGTATAAGGGCTAGAGTATTTTTTTCGACCTTCTTCTTAAGAGAAGGTCATTCAATCAATGCGTAGCTCATCTAGCTCCGG
Organism: Cymbidium sinense; assembly: GCA_021442155.1. Lineage (NCBI taxonomy): Eukaryota > Viridiplantae > Streptophyta > Magnoliopsida > Asparagales > Orchidaceae > Cymbidium > Cymbidium sinense. The sequence goes on from CM038221.1 coordinate 191,514,846, forward strand.
TTTTCCCTCAAAGAGGCCTATCCTCGTCGGACCGAGGATTAGGCGATCAAGGCGTAGTTCATACGGGCTCATTTTCCTCGAAAGAGGCGTATGTCCTTGCCGGGTTTGGAGGCGATCAAGACTAGTTCATCTGGCGAGCTCGGTTTTCCTCGAAGAGGCGTGTCTCGTCGGACCGGCCGGGATTTGGAGGCGATCAAGGCACTGGTTCATCTGGCAGCTCCGGTTTTCCCTCGAAAGAGTCGTCAATCTCGTCGGACCGGGGTTAAGCGATCAAGGCGTAGTTCATCGAGGCTCTTTTCCCTCGAAGAGCGTCAACTCGTTGGACCGGGGTTGGCGATCAAGGCCGTAATTCATACGGCGACTCGATTTTCCTCGAAAGAGGCGTCCAACTCGTCGGCGGCCGGGTTTGGCGAGGCGTAATTTTCCATTGAAAGAGACATCAACGTCTGCTCGGTTTGGTTTAGGCAATCAAGGTTGTAGTTTATGACGAGCTCGGTTTTCCCTCGAAGAGTGTCATCCTCGTGGACCGACCGCATTTGAAGGCGTTCAAGGCCTCGTAGTTCATCTGGATTTTCTCTCAAAATAGCGATTGTCCTCATCGGACGGGTTGAATCAAGGCCGTGGTTTCTACTTCTTCTTGTGGAAAATTTGATTTCTTGAAACTTGGATGGTTTAACGGTTGACAAGCAAGATGGCGAAAACGTCAATTAGGAACCATCATTCGAGCAACTAAAGTCGATATATAATTTAGTATCATTCTCCATGATGTTACTTGATGCAACTTTGCATGGAATGAATAGAATTGAATTTAAATTTTGATCGGTTGTTTGTCAAAGTGTTACTTGATGACTGCATAGAAGAGGATGAATCCACGCGAGGATTTTGACTCATCCGGGTTATGTCGAGTGTTACTCGATGGCGTTAACTGTATGGAAAGGTCAATTGAATCCAGAGAGGTTTTGTAATCCGATAACATTAACATGTATGGAATACATTGATTTGATTTTTGACATATCAGATTGTTTGTGTTACTTCGATGGCGTTAACTATATATAGAAAAGGTCGAATTGAATCCGGCGAGGATTTTTGACTATCGGAATGTTACTCGATGGCGTTAACTGTATGGAAGAGGTCGAATTGAATCGAGAATTTTTGACTATCGGTTGTTTTTGATGTTACTCGATGACGTATGGAAGAGGTCAATTGAATCTCGAATTTTGATCTATCGAGGTTGTTTGTCGAGTGTTACTATGACGTAACTGTATGGAAGAGGTCGAATTGAATCCAAGATTTTGACCTATCCGAGGTTATTTGTCGAGTGTTACTCGATGACATTAACCTTATGGAAGATGTCGAATTGAATCCGAAATTTTAACTTATCCAGGTTATTTGTGAGAGTGTTACTCGATGACGTTAACCTGTATGGAAGAGGTCGAATTGAATCCGCTGAGGATTTTTGACCTATCCGAGGTTATTTGTCAGAGTCTTCGCTCGATGATGTTAACCTGTGTGGAAGGGGTCAAATCAAAACATTTGTTTGAGCTTGTAGCCAAAGTTGCTCCTTGACATTTATCTTTTTCATTAGTATTACTGACTTGCTTCTCGAACTGATAATCAATTAGATATTCATAATATTGATTTGGATAATATTTTGAGATTAAGTATTGCCCCGTCTTATGAAGGATCAAGTTTGATGAATCTTCATTCTTCTTATGTGTTCCTCGAGTAAAATTTTTCTTTCTCGATGGTGTTGTTACGAACATAAAGTCAGTTGTCAACCATTGTGAAGATGTGAAGGGAATATTTCCCCACGGCAAACTTTGCGTCTAGAAAATTAATTATGGTAAAATAAAAGTTTACGCCCCTTGTTGATCCAAAGCGCCTGATATTTGAAGAGTGAACAAGAAACTCCATGATTTTACGTGAAAAATCAGAAAAAGAAGGAAAAATCAAGCCAAAAAATGTTTCACTATATATCTGTTTTGGAGTATAAATTTTTCCGTCTGGATTACATATATGAAAGCGACAAGAATCCTATAATCGTAACAATAGTTATCGCGTGATGATTAAGTTGCTGATTGTTGGTGGCAGTTTGTGATGGTGAACAGCGACGATTAGCGGCCGATGGTGATGCCGGCGAAAATGGCGACACAATGGCAGTAGTCGGCGGTGGTGATCGATGGTGGTCGATAATGATGTCGATGGTGGTGGTTGATGCGGCCGGCGTTAGCGGCAGCGGCAACCGATAATAATCAGCGGCGGTGACCGGCAATGATGTCAGCGTGATACCGGTGATAATGATTAATGACGATGTCGATGGTGGTGCCGATCGCGGCATGGCCGGCAGTGGTGCGTGACCAGAAGATGGTCGCAGCAGCGATAACCGGCGGAGCAGCGGACCAGCGATAGTGGTGTGGCAGCGCGAGATTGATGGTGGTGCGATGCGGCAACGCGGCAGTGGTTGGCCGGCAGCGATGGTTGGCGGCAGCGGTGGTCAGCGGCGTCGAGTATAACGATGCTGGAGGATCTTAGGCCTCTCTCTTCTTTTGTTTGGCCTCTCTTATAAAGAATGGATTTATTTATAGATTAGAGAGTGGCGTTTCAGAAATAAATGCAAATCCAATCATCGACGGTTCAAAATGATTCCCTTGACCATCTGATGACTTTTAAGTATTTGAATGCTCAAATTAAGTCAAAATTAGGATATCTTGAGCTTGTTAGATCCTTTGTCAAGAATTTCGATTTAACTCCATATTTAGGGGATATCGAGTTTTCAATTTTTGATCGATTAGTCTTGACTCAGAATCGGATTGCTTTCAACATCAAGATTCGTGCTTCGATTAGTGGAATTTTTAGTGTCATATCAATAATAAAATTTGTTTGATTGATTGATTGGTTGAGTGATTGCATTTCTTTTCAATGAAAAATGAAATATTGATATTTAGTTGGCTGAAAAAGAAATGTATTGTAAAGTTTCAATGAATTTTTTTCTCCTTTAATTCAAATCCAGTGAAAAAAATTTCATCCAATTTGAGCTATTTTATTCTACACCGGCTGTGTAAAGTGAGTATGATAACAGTAAACTACGCTGGTCGTGACCACTTTCGAGTGTAAAGTGAGATTCTTTTATCAATCACCATTTAATATTATTAGAAGATAAAGAGTATATCTAGGTATGATAAGGGTAAGTATATTTGATCTATCATGAAAAAAATATATACATAATGATATAATTTTTAAAATTAAGTTTGGATGGTTACAATGGAGAAGTATCTCAAAAGTTTATGTATTAAAAGGATATCAAGAAGGTTTAAAACTAATTGCGGAAGTCAAATGATTATTGCGAAAATCAAGATATTTCAGAGACGATGCAAAAAATGAGCTGACTACGGAAGATAGTGAAATGTACTACCTAATTACTCTTCTTTTTTGAAGAAGTTTAACTATAATCTAAGACAATAAAAATCATATCAAGCTTTCGTTTGAGATAATTTTTTTTTTAATTTTTAAAATATGTCTATTTAGTGTATTTTATATATTTTTTATTTTTTAATAATAAATCAAATTATTTTTAAAAATATTCAAAATAATTATTAAGTATTTTAAATATTTCTACAAAGAATTTCAATGCAATACGTCACTAATCATCCCTATCATTGTATCTAGATGCCTACATCGACTGTCCATTGATAGTAACAATAGTTACGAGTGGACTACCTACTAACTATATACTATCATTAAAGATCAATGCCACCATCATATAAATCATCTCATTCAGTATTTAAAAATAATAATAATAAATAAAAGTAAATTTTTAAGATAACAAATATATTTTATTTCAAATTAAAAAAAATAAATTAAATTATAATTAAATTGATCAGAAATGACCTCTTTTAAATGATAAAACTAAAATCATTGTTTTAAAAATCAATCGATTCAATCAGTTCAATTGTAAATCAGACAAATTATCGATCTAATTATTTTAAAATTACACTTTGAATTGAACCAATTTGAGGAAGACTAAACCACCGATTCAACCGATGATGTATCGACAAATTAATTTTATTTTAAAAAATCTATTGGTTCAATTAATAATTATATTAAATTATATTAAATTTATTAAATAATTATATTTTAATATTAAACTTAATAAATCATGTAATTTAAATATTTTTATAAGAAATTTTATACATTTTAAAACTATTTTTATTGTTATAATAATATTAAATTATTTAAATATATTAAATAATTATATTTAAATATGAAAATTAATAAAATATGTAATTTAATATTTTATAAGAAATTTTATAATTTTTAAAACTCTTATTATTATTATTATCAACTCCAACTAAATTAAACATAAATTATCTCTCAAATCAGAACTTAATTATGTTACAAGCTCATCCCTTAGACCTCTATTTCTCAATATAAAGAGTGCAACATTAAGTTTCCTTCATGATATGAGACTTGAGAAATTAAATATGGAGAAACTTTTTGAGTTAGGCTTTAGTAGTGACATATGTGAACTATCTGAAATGGGCATTGAAATATAAAAACATAAGAATTTTTTTAATTTTTAACTTTATATATTTATTAAAAAATATATTTTATAATATAAAATTTTTCATAATAAAAAAATTTATTATGATATTTTATAAATATTTTATAGAATTTTAAATACTTTTATATTATAATTCTATATCTTTATATTATAAATTATATTTATATTCTTTAAACATTTTTAAAATACATGATATACTTAGATTTATAATAATACTTTTAAATAATTTATATGATATATTTGCTATATTTGACATGATTTTCAAAATAATTTTTTATATTATAATTTATAGATTTTTATTATAAACTATAATATTTTTATAAATAATATTCTTATTATAAATTATACTTATATTTATAAATATATATTATAAATTTTGTTAGAATTTAAATATATTTAATATACATATATATTTGTATTTTATTGAATTTTATATCGATCTTGAAATATATAATTATTAGAAATATTATTTATGTACTTTATATTTAATTTTTTGTTATATATATATATATATATATATATATATATATATATATATATATATATATATATATATTATATATATATATATATTATAATGTAATAAGATCAATGTTTAATAATTTAAATATTTATTGCAATATCGGGTTCAACTCTGATCGAACTATTAAACTTTGAATCTCTCCTTCCTATGATTCAATATCTAATCTTGTTTTTACAACCCTGGCTGAAACTATTCTAACAAATAAAACTCACAATTAATATCTAAATTAAAATAAAAAATGAAATAAAGATGACAACCTTGCAACACTTTAGAACACATTATAACTTCAATGAAATTGCAATGAATTTGGTTTTCAGGTTTGGAAGTTTAAGAGAGTTATTTCATAACTTATAAAATATATGTTTTTTGGCTAAATGAAATTATGGGACATGAATTTAAGGCTTTATGAATTTTTGTTTTGATTTTTCCTCAAGCTTAGGATATGAATAGAGGAGCTAGAACTCTTTAAGAAAAATGGGTATCAAACAAGTATTAAAATTTTACATCTTAGAAAATGCTCCAATACCCCTAATAGTGTCGATTATAACACATAGGAGTCCATCTATGTTGATTTGGTATAGAGAAAGAAATTGATTATGAAATTCAATAAATTTTGATTCTAAAAGCATTGTTAGAATTTTTTTTTTCTTTTGGGCTATGTAAGCGCTTAAATCTAGTAACTTGAGATTCTACATATTATTTTCAATGAATGTGTAGTAAGATCCAACAAAATATTAAATTAATTATATTTCTTTTACTAAAGTTTTGGTGAAGGAACACTAGACTTGGTTGGATCTCTCTCTTCTACCACCACAAAGGAGTAAATGAATGAGATCTATCGTAATATTTGAAAAGTTTTTTGTTTAATGTTATTTCAATAATTTTAAAATATGTGATGGATTCAAACATATTCATTAGTGATACCTACTAACCTCATTTTTAGTGAGGTTGACATCTATCTTTTTTAGAAATAGGTTTCCATCTTGTCACTAAGACTTCCTCACTTAATATTAGGACACTTCTAGTGATAAAGAGGATACCCAAACCCAAAGACTCAATCAATCCTAGGGTTAAATCCCAATTGGACTAATGGGCCTCACTTAACCAAAATTAACTCCAAAAAGATGATGATTAACTACTTTAATTGTGAGTTTTCTTTAAAAAAACTCATATTCTAAGATGTAATTACCTATGAGGGTTTGGCTCTATAGAAAACTTATAAACTATTTTTAAAATAAACATTATCTTGCTTAATCCATGTAAGGTAAAGAAAAGATCTCTAATACAAATAGACCCAATCGCTTTGGGGAGTCCTTATTAATTGATTGAGTCTATCGTAGGATGATACTTATATATCATTTGAGATGATATTTCATTCCTTGATGTCGTACTCGATCATTTTAATACTTACCCCCTAAGATCTATGTGCTGTCCTTGCAACAACATATTTTTAAACACCACAGATTCTTTTTGACGATTTCACAGGAGAGTTTCTCTATATATCTTCAATAGTCAGTCATCATCTTTATAAATTAATAGTAGGCTTATGCTACTCTTAAGCATAAGACTACGCTTCTTTCCGTTAGATTCTTTGTTCATTTCATTATTGGACAAGTGTTGTCAAACATCTCTCTCTCTCTCTCTCTCTCTCTCTCTCTCTCTCTCTTCCATTCTAGAACCTTTTGTTTATCATCGTCTAACAAGTAAATTCTAGAACCTCCCATTAGACTCCCCAATGGGTCAAACTATTAATCTGGGCAAGAATTGAATTCTTGCTAAAAAGATCCCAGTACATCAAATGATCGCCATTGGAATCTTTGACTCCCTGAAGTCATAGATTATCTCTCTAAACATATATTCTTATTTCAAATATCTATATAATGGAGTGTTTCTATTTTTTTTCAACATGATGTCTCAAATGAAATGATATTATCTTAGACTTGACCTCATGTTGATTTGACTCCATGGTTCCATTCTATAAATAAGTCTCTAGCCTTTCATTTATCTCTTTATCTCCTTTCTATTCAATCTCTCTTGGTGAATTATTTTAAATCTAACTAAATTACATGATATAACAAAGACATTCTTGAATTGTTCAAAATAAATTTTTTGGGCAAGGTAGACTACTAGTTCAAAACTCTTGTAAGTTTAAATTGCTGTGATGATAATTTAAGTTCATGAAGTTGGTGAGTTCCCTAACTTGCTCAAGAATGACAATCTCTACTTTATAACAATCAATGTCATTTTGGCCTATAGAATGACAATCTCTACTTTTATAATAATCAAATTCAATTTGGCCCATAGCTTTCTATTTTTCTAAAGGTGGTTGATATTTTTGAGTTTGATTATATAGTGTTAGCACAAGTGATGTTAGATTTCTTTGTTAACATGATTACTTTATAGTTTACTTGAGAGAGTTATAAATTAAGTGTAGTACAAATTTATTTCATTTTAGTATATCATAAAATCTTTTAAAGAGGGTATTGTTGGCTCTACAAGTCTAAAAGTATTCGTGAACTTATTTTGATAATAACAAGTATACATTTAGCACTTCTAACTATTTATACAATTTCATGATTAAGTGATTACAAGAATTTTAGATTTTAGAGAATCATCAATCAAATTAGATAATCATGATGTCTAACATATGATCAAAAAATATAAAAGACAATCAATGAAGCACAAAACACACACACACACACACACACATTATTGGCTCAAGTTGAAGTTTTAAAATAAAATTTCATTAAATTAAAATAAAATCAATTTTTTAAAATTATAATATATATCATGAATTTAATAAACTTGCTTATCAACTCATTTTAATAAGTTGAAATGATTTTAAATTTTTATTGTATTTTTAAATTTATTTTATATAAGATCATGAATTATTTACTTTATTTATCATCAATTAAAGATAATGAGCCTAACTAGTATATCAATAAGCTTCTTAATTGAGTGATTCTTTATATTGACAAGTTTAGATAACTCTATATGATTCCTACTTAGCACTAAATTTATCAAAATAATATAATGACACTTAATCTTGTTAATTAAAAATAATAAATTATAACTTTTGAATTTTATTTATTGTACTTATGGTTTTTATTTTACATAGAATTTTTTGACATCTTATTAACACATTTGCCTATATAAATTGTTTAGAGTTTTTTATGGAGGTTATTAAATACATTTAAAATTTTATAAATATATTACATTAGTATTTTTAAAAACTCATTTTGTAATCACTAAATTATGAATTAATTTTTATTCCATTGAATTAATTGAATTTTTAGATGTGATTTGGAATGTCACATGTATGTTTTTTTATCAAAATTGAATTTAATATAATTTATTTAAAAATTAGCTATTTTATTAAACTTGGCTAGTTGTGAGAGATAACTTTAGAGACTTTTGATTAGTCATTGGAGCTTCTTTGATTAGCCATTTTATAGCTATTGAAATCATTTTAGAATGATTTTTTATGGACATTTATCATATTTTAAGATATTATAAATATTAGAAAGATTTATATACATACCATATAATTCTTATATATTTATATATCTAACACCTAAAATTAGATATTTACTTATCTAATACTTTTTTATGCTTAAAAATATATTTTTATTTTTTAAAATGAGTAATAATAATATTTTTGATGTGGTATTAAAGATTGGGGTGTTACATATGTAAAAAAAAATTGAAGTTTGGTGTTAGATATGTAAATACTTGAGTATTATGTGGTGTGTATGCAAATGCCCCATATTAGATATTTTGATGAACTAGAAGCCATATGAAAATTTTGTAAAAATTGCTTACACTTCTTTTCACTTAAATTCTCTTCAAAAAATTTGGAGGGCCGTTCCAACTCTCTCTAAAAGTTTAAACTCATACACAATGACAATATTTGTAATAAATTTTGCAATTGATTGATCGATCATCGAATATGTAAAATTGCTCTTAAAAGTTTTTTTTTTTTTTTTTGCTACATTTTTGTAAGATCAAGTAGTTAGATCTTTGAATTTTTTTATAATTTTTCTTATAAATTTTAAAATAATTTGTGAACATGTTATAATATATTTATTAACTTGAGGCCTGCTAAGAATCAATGCAGAGAATCAATTTTATTTTGAGTTTTATGTTTTTTTATGTTTTTTTTTAAATATATTTGTTTAATGTATTTTTAATTTTTTTTTTTTTACAACAAATCACATGTTTTAAAAAAATTCAAAAAATAAATAAATATTTTGAATATTTTTAAAAGCATTTATCACTGTTTAACATATTTTATTTCAAATCAAAACATTAATAAAACAAAATGAAATAAAAAACCAAAAAAATAAACAAAATTGATCCCAAATGACCTATTAGTTTGTGGGCTATCGATTAAGAAAGAGCATAGATTGTAATGATTTTTTTCAATCATGGAAAGAAGAAATCTTATGATCGTATGATTGAGATAGTGGAACCCAGATAGTGGATATCTAAGGGAGGACGTAGGCAAGAGAGAATTTCATTAAAATTTTCCATGTGCTCTCTCTTCTTAAGTTTTACTTATTTTATAATTTTCTCTACTCTACTTATTTTCTTATAAATCAAAATTTCTATACCTTTTATAATTTTTATACGACTGCATAACTTTTGAAAAAGCACTAGTTTATCACCTCTCTTTGGTTGTGCCATATACTTCCAACATTATTGGGATTTTTTTTTTTGTCTCATAAGTATATAATATAGTAAAATTAAGGATAAGAAGAAATTTTTTTTTCTTTTATTAAGCCATGGGTGGCAAATTTGCATCTCTTTGAAGAAGATGTTGAGTTCTACATAAACTTGCTAGATCATCAACATAAATGTCTATTGTATGCTTTTAAATCTTTTATTAATGCTACAACTCTCCTCAAGTAGTCTCCCAAGCATTCTACCTATAGGAAGTTTCCTATTCTTATTTCATTATTCAATAATAAGCCAAAATCTAGGAAATTTACATACATATCATTGAAAACTTATTCTTTTATATATCTAACATAAGAAAATACTATTTGCTTATCTAACACCTAAAACCTTATCACCCATCATAAATAAAATGCTAACAATATCATAATTCCGTAGTTGCCTCATCGAAACCCCAATTTTACCTCTGGTCATGGAGAAAAGCCTCCTCAAAAAGAAGATTATCTTCCTTAAACATATGGTTTTGCATCTCCTATTTTGTAGCCATTTGAGTAGTTATCGGAAGCCCTCACACCCACAAGAAGTCAAAGTCTATCTATCTCGACTTCACAATAGAAAGCAAATGTGTAATTATCGAAGTAATTTCTAATAAGCACCGAGTTCTCTAATTTCTTTGAGTCAGAAATGTCTATTTACCTATTTGAGAACATTCAATTTGAATGCTTGTCTGCAAGTTGATGTTCATTTCACATATAATATCTATATTAGCTATGTTAATGATGCCCTAAGTTCTTATTTGCTTCTTCCCTCTTACTTTCCATCTTCAACTACTAAAGTGACCATGCACTTAAAAACGCCTTTACCAACATATTACTATCATATAGTCCTCTTACATTCTCTTTTTCCATCTCACCATCAATAGTGCCTTGATGCAAGTTTATAATGATCAAGGGTTTTTCTTTATATGAATGTTCTTCTAATTACAATTGACGATTACATGAGATTATTTTGTAAACATTTTCTTAGAGAGTTTTATGATGAACATTATATTTATGTGCACCTAGTTATGAATATTAGACATAATCCCTATGCAATAATATGTGTGAAGCATGAAGTGATCTTTTATGAGGTTTTAAGGAGGTCTATATAAATAATGCTATTGAGAAAATTTTCATTGGCAAGAATATATATATCTATTAAAATTGATACAAAATATTATTTTTATTGTTTAATCATGCCTTCGGCTATATCTGTAATAAAAGGGTATACACTAAGACAGCTCACACATGTTTTTATTGAGTCATAGTTTGAGTTTTATTTCATTCCTTATTATCACCTCATTGATATACTTTTATTTGATCGCATAAATCTCAGTATTAGTGCTTATGAGTTAAGATGTATATGAACATAATATTGCTAAAGATGAGCTCGAGGCAATCATCTACATTGAAGGATTTTGGGAAGACCATCGATCAAGCCTGACATGGGAGTCTATTCATTTGATTGAAAAGGAAAATTATTAACCAAGCCATCCAATACCACCCCTGCTGCCTTTGTAGTGAACAGCTCCCAATTATTAAGTTCTTTTAAAGACAGTGCTGCCCTTTTGGCCTTAGTGGTTACCGAAGCAAATCAAAAGAAGTCTACCTCACATATACCTGCTGAAATTAGCCACCTGCTGCAGCAATACAAAGATATTGGACAGTTGGAGTTGCCATCAGAATTGCCACCTCTGCGCACTATTCAACATCAGATAGATTTCCTTCCCAATGCCAATCTCCCAAACCTTCCCCATTATCAAATGAGCCCAAAAGAATACACCAGTGTGGTATTGGCTGGCTTGGTTGGACTAGTTGTAGGCAACAGTTTGAATATTTTTCCTTTTTAATCGAATGAATAGATATTGGCACGACAATCATATTGAGCTCCCATGTCATACTGTCACAGCCTTCCCAACATAAGGTGATAAACATCCACTTCTAACACATCACACAGCATCTCAGATGCATAATGTTTTCCAATTGAAAATATAACTCGGCACATTTCAGAAATGAAAATATCTATACCTTTCTTGACCCAGCTAATCCTATACGGTTGGGGATGCTTGGTAGTTTTGAGTTGAAGGGCTTGAACTGCAGATCTAGATATTATGTTCTCGGTGCAGCCACTGTCCACCAACAGATTGCAGATTTTGCCGTTTATAGTACACCTCATCCTGAATACAGTATGTCGCTGTGAAGAACCCAATTGATTGGGGTAAGAAGAAGCTTCTCAATAACACAAACAAGTGTCTCCTTCATCTCCACAGATTTCTTTCACCCTGGTTTCTCCAGGATCTGATTCTTCTTGTGTTTCCTCCTCATCAACTTCCCCTTCTAACAGGTGAATTTGCTGCCTCACAGAAATTCATTGGATTTGTGATCGGGTTGGAAACAACAAAAGCACTTCATAGTAGACGGTTTTGTATAAGGATTGTCTTTAACGGATAGTTTAGCCTTGTTTAGAGCTTTAGTGTCAATACCTGGCTGAATTTTAGGCATTGTTTGCGACTGAAGGGAGCTTGTGCGATTCACAATGGTTGAAGAACAGTTGCTCTCTGGTCGTCGTTCTGCCATGGGTTTCTTAGAGGTGTTGGCTCATCTCATGATTTGCTGTTCAACCTTAAAAGCAATATTGACCGCTTGAGAAAGTGTCCATACATAATTTAATTCCAACTTGTCTTGAATTTCTTCTTTAAGACCACCAATGTATCTCGGCACTACTTGATTACATGATTCATTCAAATTATTTCAAGCATTGAGGCGATAAAACTCTTCGGTATAAGTGCTTACTAATCGTGGTCCTTGAGCATAATGCTGATATTGAATATATAACATCTGTTCAAAGTCTATAGAAATAAAGTGTCCTCTCAAATATTGTTTCATTCGATACCAACTCCGAACACTTTCTTTACCTTCTCTTCGCCGACTCTGAAGAAGTTGTTGCCACCAAGCAGCCGCATCCCCTTGTAACTTGCAAGCGACATACTTCACTTGTTTTCTCTGAGGGAATCTTCCATATACTCGAAGAACGTTTCGCTCCCAATCGAGGTAATCTTTAATATGTAGATGTCCGTTGAAAAATGGTATATCTAATTTCACTCAAAACTCGCCTGGATGTTAGTCTCGGTTTGCATTTCTTCGTCGAATTAGAGCATGGGGTCTATAGAATTCCTCTACATCTATCTGAATCTGATAAAACATCATTGTGAAATTTGTCAATATCTTCCTCCGCTTCAGGGTTTCGTATCGTATCCACAGAGAATCATCGTGGTTCTCTTCTTTCCGCAAAAGGGTTATGGATCTGAGGTACGGTTGCCTGCATCCCCACTTCTGCCGTCGGATCTTCTTGTTCTTAGGGATTGAATTTCTTTCCGGGTTTCTACAAAAAATCTGAAGAACTCGGTAAGAAGGTCATCCACCTTCTTGGTTACTGATTTTTGTGATAACCATTAGTTTTCCAGGCTGCGATCTTCGTCAACAGGTGGGCGTTTGCTTCCCTCTGCGATGGATCTTCAACCGAGAGGTTCTGATACCAATTTTTGGGGTAACAAGCTCTCCGCGAGTCCTGTGACGGGAAGAACGAACAGAGAACACAAAAAACAGGAAGTAATAAAGGAATAACAATTCTATATATCTGTCGAGAAAGGCAACAATGGCTTAATTTTTAAAATAGGCCTGTTTATAATATTATGTGATGTGCTTTAAAAAAATTTTAAGCCAGTCATGAGACGGCTGACCTGCTCACCACGCCGATCGAGCGACTGCCCATTTAGGCGAACGAGAGCGCACGACGCGCCTCGGTTTCTCCGTTTCCTTTCCTTTCGATCCCTGCCGCTGCGTCATAAGACGCCGCTTGTGCCGCGAAGAGCCGCCGCCAAGGAAGGTCGCCGTCATTGTTCCACCAGAGTTTGAGAGATCTTTCACGATTTAGGTATTTTTACGAAAGAAATTTTAGATCTTTGGATTTGTTGTTGATAGGAAAATATTTGTTAGATGTTATTTAGTGAGATTTTTTGAAGGAAAATTGTTAGATTTGAGGTGGATGCTTATGAATATGCTTTTTTAAATGAAAAGCGCGAATAGAAGTAATGTGTAAATTATTTAGTGAGATGAAGGAAATGATGTCGATTTGGTTGTGAAGCGTTGTTGTATTCAATTTTACAAAGTTATTGTTTTTATAAACAATTTATGATTATGTGTAATTTGCTAGTGTCTTTGAATGTGATAATTGGAATTTGTAAGATTATGATGTAAAACGTAGTACATGAAAATGGTGTAGATGACTTTTTACATTTATGTAATTTTAATTGATAATGGAATTTGCAAGTTTGTGTCACTTTGATTGTGATAATTTAAATTTAAATTTTTTTAAATACTAAATTGCGTTGCTTTATCATCAGATCTATCCCGATTTGAACTTATTTGGCAAATTCATCGTGAGACGATAGTGTTGTTACTTAATAGTTGAAAATGAATTAGACATGTGATAGTTTTACTTATGGTGGTGAACTTAGAAGCCAGACTTCATTCCAACATACATTGGTGGGAAAATCATTCAAATCCACGATGAACTCAATTTGATGAATTACAAAAAATAATAATGATCAATCGATCCACAAATATCTTAATCAGTCAAGAGGGTGATTTATTTTGCAACACATTTTCGATGGCGAAGTTTGTGAAGTTGTAATGCGATGTTATGCAACCTATCATTTACGTAGGTTAACAAGTAGGGTGGTGATAGAGAGATAAACAAAGGAATGCCGCAATAAAGACCGGAACATTACACTATCTTCTGGAGTATTATGGTCCGGAGAGAATATGAATATTTGGCTAGGACCGTGACGCATGTGATGATATTAATCTACCATCTCCAAGACCAGGATATGAAACTATGCCTAGTGAGGTAGTAGTGATGATGAAGAAGAGGATGATAAAGAACCCGCAGAATGTGATTTGAGGGATAACCATCCGCCGTGGTTAGAGATTTGATTGCGTTTTCAAGTAGAACACACAACAACACTGATCACGTATGACTATTTTCGTGTGCCCAAAACAAGTGAGAGTGGGATGTCACATTTGATGGCCCACTTGATAATTCAATCTTTGAGAACTGCATTCCAAATGAACCGGTAGAAGATTGCTGTGACAAGAAACAATTACAATTTCTTTGCTATCAAAACAATGTTGAGTATGTCATATGCTTGAACAAATCTAAAAGCTGCACTCATCACTCGCCACAGGTTATGTTTATACGTACGCTCATTTAAGAGGTTAGGGGTGTGCATGGAAGATATTCGATCACTTTGTGCTCATTCGTCATCAATCTGTACAACGAAATCGAATTCATCTTATTTTATACAACCCACAATCGTATAAAACCTAACAGGAAAAGGATCGAGGCAAAGTTCATATTAGAGTGTCTTACATGAAGGCTTGAGATGCACGAAGGAAAGCAATAAAGGCAATCTTTGGTAGTTGGGAAGAATCTTATAGATCTTTGGGAAAGTTCATATCGCAGATATTCATCAATGCACTGGTATCGTGATACACTCAAGAATCAAACAAATTCCAACGATTGTTACGGTCCTTGAACCTTCAATCACGGTTGGCAACATTGTCGCCCAAGACTTTGTCTAGATGGCACCTTTTTTGGGTAAAGGAGGTACTCTACTAGTGTAGTTGGAATCGATGCAAATAATGGCTTGTTCCCATTGGCCTTGAGCGGGTGGAATCGAGTGCATCGAGTCATTTTCGCATACATTACAAGACATGATCCCACTGGTGTCTACAAGAGGAGATCTCTGCCTTATCTCTGATAAACATGTGAGGGTCGTAGAAATCTTTCCTTGCCATCGCTTTTACTGCGCCATTTGAGGAGAACTTTAAGAAGAGACAATTAGGCATTGTTGATGTTGAGTTCATTTGTCGAAGATGTACGTTCCGGGAATCTGATGATATTGGATATTTAAGAGATACGACATTACATCAAGAATATTAAGAGGCATATGATTGGTCGTCTCAAGGGATGTCAAGCGGGTCCTTAACTCATGATGAAGGTTATAGGTATGGTAATGACCACAACGCAAAGTTCAACGGCACTCAAGAGAGCTCGTGGTTTACCCATCCAAGCATTGATTACGATACTACAATGATATAGTTTCATTCATGAAACGCTCTTGAATCATCCACCACACCTGGAGAGCACAGATTCCTTGTTCCCCCGCAAAAGCTGTAAAGACAATGAAGCGAGTCACGTACGAACCAATGAGGATAAGTATGAATGAGTACCAGTGTTTGATATGGCGAACTTTCAAAGTTGAGATAAACGAACACGGGCGCGACAACTCAAAGCTTACCACCGCCGGTGCATGTGATTGCCGGGTCAACGACGCCATGTGCTATTTGTCTCACCCTTATAGTTTACAAAACTACATGAAAATCTACCAAAGCGAGTTCCATGTGATACCGATCGAAGACTGGTTGGAACAATTCGAGCGACACATACCCAACTCGACCACCAAATATCAAAAGAAAGTCGGACGCCCTAGACAAAGATATAGGAATTCAATGGACGAGCATTTCTAAGTTCAATGTGTGTGTGTGTAAAACTGCCAGTCAACTTGTCCCTAATAGAGTGATAATTTTTTTAGGTTCTCCGTCCAATGTTATTTATGTTTTCGTTATACTTGTTTTAGTTTTGTGGTGGTAGTAACTGTGTGACTTGACGATGTAACTTTCGATTCACTTAATGAACTCAATTTGAGTGCGAAATAGATGACATAATTTTTATAAATTTATGCTATGAAAGATAAACAATGAGTATATTTCATAACTCACTCGTAACACGTAATTTTTTTCAATATTATCGCTAACTTTGTAGAGAACATGTCATGATGAAGCTCCTCGACCCTCATGAGGAGGCGACACCGAGGTTACAGCTTGAGGATTACCCCGACGCCGGTACACCTCATAGCATTTGGAGGCACCGCAATCCGATTTGGTTTTCTCTTTATTTCTTTTTTTGTGCTTCATTTCTTAATTTATCGATACATTGGAAACATGATTCATTTGATTGCGGTTTCGTTCTTGATACGCGCCCATGAGCGAATGGCACCGTTAACCCAGATTTATTGCCTGGAGTCGCTAGATTGGTTCGATCGTGCGATATATTTGATCATCACTCGAGATTGTGGAACGCCTCGACATATTTCACTGGCTACGGAGAGATGACGCATCAGATGTCGATGATTTTAGGCGGGATAGATAGATGGCGATGATTGCTGCTTGTTGGGTGGAGGAGAAGGTGGCTTCATGGCGATTATGCGATGATGATTGGAGCACATCCGAGCGCATATCATCTACCATGATCCTGTCCATCCGAGATCATCCGTTCGCATGGACGCGGCGCACGTTTTGTTTTACCTTTACGGGTGCGTGGACATACTATCGTGACTCTTATTTGGATCTACGAGCTCGAGTTCACTATGCATAAGCTTACATTTTATTTGCCATTGGATCATTTCTTCTACCGATACTTGAGAGGTCACTCTGAGATCTACCATTACTTGATAGACACATTTAGGGAGTTGTCTCTTCGCCATCTATGAGAAATTACATGAAGCCACCAAACCAAAGCAAACATGGCGGATGTACATTTACCGCAGGTATGGGCACGGAGCACATTCATTCATGTCCTACGTTACCACGTATTAGATCCCGACATTGATGGGCTTAGTGTTGGCTTTAGGTGGAGCAGGTATGGAAATGCCATTAGGCAATCTCGAGTGTATGGACGAGCCGACGGACTTACAGAGTCGTGAGTCGAGTTAATGTAATCTTATTTGGCAAATTCATTATGTTGGTTGAATAACTTATGTCAGATTTGCAGTCATCTGGGAGCCATATGGACATGGATCCATGCGCCGCGATATATGTTCACGAGAGGATAGGCTAACTGAAATTTACCGATGTTGGAAGAGGGTGGAGTGGTACTTACCGATCGTGTTTAGGTTTGGCATTCCTCCTTCCACCGATGTAGACGACATAGATCCATCATTCGACGGGCGAGAAAGAGCCGATGTTGATTGGGTAATTCCACTCTTCATTATCGGTGACATAGACTGATTATCACGCTGATTCATCTCTGATGATCCGCCGAATCAATCGCTATATGAGATGGTATCGTTCATGGGCATCACTTTACGCTGGGCGCATAGTACCTCCTCGATATTACCCCGAGCACCGGGGGAACGTTTGATGGTTAGTATGTATGCAAAGTATTTTAATTTGTTTTTCCTATTTACAACGAAATCTTGATCTAAATCTTCTATATGCAGCGCAAGCACATCTTGAAGACGGAGGGAATATTTCACTATTTGGCGAGAAGATCTGAAGTTCGAGATCTTTCAACTAATATGAAAGGTGGACTTGAGGCGAAACATATCTCGATTTGATGCGGATATGGCGCCATACCGCACTTCGCATCACCGAAGGGCCTACGCATATTCTTCTCACCACCCCAAGATTTATCGCCAGTAATGTGGTCTCAAATGCACCCATGACGGCAGCTAGCCCAAACAATATATGGACCACCACCATTCCATATGACACCATATAGAGTGTACCATGGGTATTCGTTCACAGTGGGTGCCGATATACCTCATGTTGACTTAGGGTATTCAACAACCCGCCGGCGGTGGAAGAAGAGGATGACCATCATCGAACATCATCTCTGATCGGCCAGCATCACCGACACATTACACTGAAATACGTTGATTCCACCACGCAGATCGCCAAGATAGGAGGGTTGTACTCTTCGTTATTTTATATTTGTTATCTCTACTATTACCTTTTATTATATTATTTCACTATATTATATTATTTGAATATTTTGATTAAATCAAATGCGAAGAGTAGAGATTCAACTGAGAATTACATAAAGATTCAAACTCAATTTATAAATAGAATATAATGAGAGTATTTTATATTATCCAAAAAAAATAATGTGATCAATATAAATTTTTGTAACTTCAAGCCACATTAAACATCAGATCTCACCGAGATTCGCCAAAAGTGAACATAAAAGTTGAATTTTTTATTATCTTTCCAACGATACCAAGCACTCCCAAATCCGACTCGATGAGTCAAATGCGACCATAAAATGTCGCCCACTTAATTTTTTTTTAAAATTATTACGCCGATCAACATGGCGCTGACCGCCCCAAATACCCGACCGGCACAGCCTATTTTAAATTTTTTTTAGCATGCCTAATCACATAATTGATATTATAAACAGGCCTATTTTAAAAATTAATCCAGGCAACAATACATTATATATGTAGAGCAGTAAGTTGGGACCACTATAACTAATCCAGAGTTTATATTTGTAACAATATGTATTACTATCTAATGGTAGTATTTAAGTAGTGAATATAGCAAACGATTATACTAACGGAATTATCACAGAATGCTACCACATCAAAGCCATTTTTTGTTGCTATTTACAATATATCTTATTCTCATATTATAAAGAAAAAAAATATTGAAAAAAGATTTTTATGATGCCCTCACAACTGAACAAATAATGATTATAATTATTTTATTTGGCTGAGTGACAGAGCACAACATATGACATAGAATCAATCATAAGTTTTTGAGGTGAGCACTATGAAGAAGAAGCTCAAGAATATCTCAATGCAAAATAAAATTATGATACTCAATGATTGATATTGCCATGATGTATTTCTTTAATAGGATAGTTATGTATTTAATGATTTTGTGAAGATCATTATTCATGTAAATGTGTTAATTAATGCACTATTAGCATTTATTATCATTGAATTTTATTTGTTCTAATTATTTGTACCCGCTCAGAGCATTTATAACGAAGGAGTTGGTATTGTTAGACTTGATCATTACATATCATTGTTCACTAAAATATCAAAAAATATAAAATTATATTCTTTTCATTCCTTACCTCACAGAACTACTTCATGAACTCTTCTACATATAAATCCAAAGGTTAATGCTTTTGGTGAAACAATAAGAACACTTTAGTTTGTTGACCGTGCTTCTTCAATAGATCATGGAGCAGCTCATGCCAATTAAAAAATTAGAAACTTAGAGAACTAAAAAAGAAGAGGATTTCTCAATGATAAATCAGGCCCCATCCTATACCTCTACTCAATGGTTGATATAAAAGCTGTAGTTAATAATTTGTCTTATTAAAAAGGTGTTGGAATTGTTAGAACTGATTGTACAAATTACTGTTCACTAAAATATTTTAAAAAAAAAAAAAGTATCTGCTTGTCATTCGTTAACTCCCAAAGCTACTTAACAAATTCTGAACAACTTCACTCATCATTACAGTTGATTGATATATTGATTTTTTTGCAAGTACTCTTGGAATGACTATAGTTAAGAACAATACTTATTTTCTTGTTTGTGTTTTCCGTAAAGCTTTTAAACCTGTTTTTATGTGGTCTCTCCTTGGCATCCCTGACATTTGCACACCAATTTGAAGCGAATTGATATTTATGTTCCATTTTTTCTTTCCTCGTAGAGTTTGTATAGCACCTTCATATATATATATGTGTGTGTGTGTGTGCGCGCGCTCGCACGCGCGCGTGCACTGTGATTTGCATCTACATTCTCAGGTCCCGATATCAACTTCATGTCATTCATGGTAATCTTGATCATACAACTACAGAAACTAACTCTCCTCTATATGAATGAATTCACCTTTCTTGCCTCCCTTGTTCCATTAGCATGCCTCTAACTATGTTTATTAAATAAGCCATTAATTTACTTTGAGCCTCTCCTACCCATGAATTGAATGATTTTGTCATATTATTTGTATGGCAGTTTTTTTTTTATCTCAGGTAAGAACTAATGTTTTGACCATTATATGGTAGATTGAACAAATTAGAATGAAAGAGTGGGCTTAGATTGAACAATTTATGCATTCTAGCATTGCACTTAGCCTAGTACATGCATTTGTGATTGTCTGTATAATGCTTTAAATTTTTCTTAACATTGGTTATATTTCATAATACTCTACTATAAACGAAAAAAATAAACTATGTATTATCCATTTGGAAAGACATTCTTAATAACTTGTTTCAATCATTTCTCCATATCAACAAGTGAAAGCTAATGGCATAATATTAATACCAATTACCTTGATCAAATTCATTAAAAATCATTGCCATATTTTATAGATTCAATTTCAATAATTGTAAAGGCTATGGTGAATAGATTGTTATTACCATCAAATGAGTTATATACTAACAAGACACCTAGGTACTTTGATTTAAATGGTAGATACCTAGGCTTATTAGATGGCGACAACCTATAATCAAACCATCAATGAGTACTATAAATCTTATAAAGAATCTTTTGAATGAGTTGCCTTCACCATCATACATGTGGGTAATGTGAGAGCCATGAATTCTATTTAATACCTCCAATTTCAATGCAGATACTTATCTATACTTTTCATCAACTAATCCAACAATATTATCACAAGCTAACTCTCTTGAATGCTAAAGTTTCATATATGACAATAACAAATAATATGTCGTCTTTAACCATTATTTTTTATTTTTGATGGAATGCCAAGCTATTTTAACTAATATCTTGAATCTCATGGATAACCCATGATATCATCACTTACTACCTATGCAAATATGTGAAGCTTTAAACTTATTGATCTCAATTGTCTGACCATTTGTACAAAAAAATGTCCTGATTCTCCATGGACACTCTCTGTGTGAACAAGTCAGTATGACTTGTGTTTTATTAGTTGCTTCGATTTTAAATCCAAAGTTCTCTATTGTATCTTTGAAGCACAAAAATTGCTTGAATCTCTTGTAGTCAACAAAATGAGTATTAATAAAACTAGTTTTAACATGTACAACTTCATTGCTCAAAGGCACAATATTGTGTGGTTCAAATTCAATGAAATTATTATTAGGAATATTAATGTTTGAGTGTTGATACTCAACTACGTAACCTTGAATTTCTCTTAAATCACTATTTTGCACATCTTGTAATATAATGACTATCTCAACTTAGCCACAATCATTATACTGTCTCATTACTTGTATCAACTTAGTGTCAAATGTTATAAGCTTATACTCTTTAAGGGATGTACCATAAATGTAATAGTATAATTCATAACAATAGCCTCGTTGTCAGGGTCTCTTTCAAGGACACATGATAATTAAGCACATCTTTGTTTAGCTTAACAAGCTTTTTAGCTTCTCTCTTCATATTTTTTCTATATTTTTATTGTTACTCTAAAAATCACCAAATTTACACATTGGCCATCACAACACCTACAAAGGTGAATGTACAAAAAATGTTTATAAAAAAATAAAATTTTTAAATAATGTGAACACACATTTATTAAAAGTTGTATCTTAGAATGAAAGATACTAATCCTAAATTCAAAGATGTAACAAATAGAGTTATAAATAAACTAAATTTTCTATTTGTTAAAAAGGCATGTCCTCTCAAAACAAACAGATGGAAGTCTCTTAAGCAATAGTAATTAATAAATGGTAAGTCAAGAAGAACGACGACCTTAATGAAATGATATTTGCAACCTCTTAGGGAAAAAAAAACAGTCTCGTATTTGCAATATTTCCCTTGCTAAATAAGAACAAACAGGAATCCATAATAAATGCAAATTAAATTACGATATCATCATTGCCATTCATTGTTCTTAAATTTCTCCTTGAGAAATATTTAGAAAACTTTACCTTCTTCATACTCCATGTCCAAATATACCAACCGAAAAAAAAAAAAATCATAATCAGAAATACATCTCAGTGCAGCACGAAAGCCACAACATAAACGCTCCAATGTATATGCCAACTCTGAATAGTAAAAACAATTAAAGAAACTTAAATTTATACATGACCTGTTTCCCTTCACCCTAAACCAAGACTCAGCTCAGCGTCGGTGTGCAATCCCTACTTTTCCCTTGCATCCGTACTCAAACCGTCCTCCGCCAATCCAACCAGCTCAGGGATCAAATGACTGATCCGGTAATTCTCTCTCCCTCTCCGTCTCCGAACTCCTGTCGCCACTCTCCAGATCAACCGCCACGGTTTCTCCCTTCACATTCTCTCTTCCAGTGTCTTCCAATGGATCAAAGTCGGAGCAAGGAATCTCATCGGAGACCACATCGATGATGATTGGCGCCGTCGGCTCGATACGGTTGGTCGATGCTCTCGCCTTGCCGTCGCCACCTTCCATCTCCGTCTCGCACCGTTCACAGAGGAATTGGAACGCCAAGGGAGTGTTTGGTAACAGAATTTATTTAAGGTAGAATTTAATAAATTCAGTACATCTGAATTTAATAAATTCTTAATTAATAAATTTTGAAAAGTATTTAATAACAGATTAATTAAATTCTACTAACTTCATAGAGAGATATTTAATAAATTATTTAAAAATTTAAATCTGTTAAAAAAAAAATTTTTAAAAATTTTTTTTGAAAAAATATGAAAAATAACTCTTTATGATATTATATTTTAATTTGAGATATATTAAAATAATAATTATATCGATGATATTCGATCTATATTTAATTCTAATATATTCATAAAACTTAATTTATAATAACATATCAATTAATTATTAATACTATAAAATTAAAATAGTTAAAATTAACTTAAACTATATTAAAAATAATATTAATTATTATATTAGTTAAAATCAATTAACTATCAAACTATAATTATATTTAATAAATTATAATTAATTTAATGATATATTAATAAATTATTAATACTATTCAATTAAAATTAACTTAAATATATATTAATTAATCAATTAATAGTATTAATATTAATATTAATTTAAAGTAATATATATTAATATTAACTATTAATTAATTAAAATTAATAACATTAAATTCTATTAGTAAATTAACATCTTAGAAATTAAACTACATGAAAGTATGTGAATGGGTAAAATCATAGGAACTTTTCAAATTTTAAATTAGTTAACTATCAAACTTATAATAGTTATAATTATATTTATTAAATTATAATTTAATTTTAATAACTTATAAGTTAATCATCAATAATATTTTTTAAAATTAGTTTAAAGTAAGTTAAATTAAATTAAAATTATCAATTATTACATTAGCTAATATTACTTAAATCTAATTATCTATCAAATGATAATTACATTTTAAAAATTATAATTAACTTAAAATTACATATTAATGAATTGATAATAATATTAAATTAAAATTAATTTTATCATAATATTTTAATTAAACAAAAAGTAATAATTAAATGAATTATTTAAAATTAAGATTTTTTAAAAAGATTAAAAAAAATATGATTATTCTGAAAAAAATAAGCATAAGAGTCCTAAATGAATGAAGCTTAAATTTCTTGTCATTAAAATTTTATTTAAAAAGATAATTATATTTCTGATATACGCACAGTTTGTATAAATCTCGTAAATTCATCCTTTCAATATGATTTACTAAATGCAAGATTTAAGAGGATTTATTGAATTTACAGAATTTATTAAATCCAGGATTTAATAAATCTATTTTTTTATATTTGTCAGAATTTACTGAATTTAACGGTGTAGATTCTAAATAAATTTGTTGTCAAACACTCTCAATTTTTGACCAATCAAAATTGATATTTCGATGACAAAGGAAATGCTGCGCATCTCGAGCCCAGCGCGGAGAACGGTAAAATCCGATCGACAGGGAGATTGCAAGAAAGACATGCGAGTTTAAAACTTAGAAGAAATCTCCAATTAACAAGAAAACGATGAGGTAGAAACCACCGGAAGCCGAGAGAACAACCCACCAATCACCGGACGTCCGCCCAAAGTGAAGGCCGATGTAGAGTCGCCCATTGCTTACGGCTGCCGGCTGGAAGGCATTAACTGAAAGTACCACGGATGTTTGAGATAATTACGGAACGAACCATGGATTGGGCCCAGGGATCCATGGTCCATCATGCCGTACGTTGTGGCCGAGAAAGGCGGTCAGGCGACGTGGCATCATCTTAGAATGATAAGACGACGGAGTTACCATGGGTCCCATTATATGTGTAAAGTTGCTTATAAAAAGCTTCTTCACCCACCAACCAACCTACGTTCAATTCCTTTATAAGGGTGGAGGCATCTGATATAAAATAAGTAAATATTTGATATATATATAAGTGATGAATATAATATTAAATTTTTATAAAATTAAGGACTATTTAGTTGTCTCTATTTAGGATATAATATAAAAGAAATATAATATAAAAAAAATTCAATATAAAAGTATTTTATAGTTATAAGAGTTTTATAAATTCACGACTTTATTTTTTTTATTAAAAAATATAAAAAAAGTAAAATGAAAAGGCGCGTGGCTCTACGGTATCAGAATGACGTGGGTGGTGGCGGCCGATCATTTATGATGATCCATGATTTAGAATTACCAAATCTGAATTCCAAATACACGAACTAACCTTTCTAGGTGTATTTGAAATACATAATTTTACTTTACGAACCAAATTGAAATGTTTATAATGATTTGGAATGCGATTCCAAATACAGGCAATTAAAGAGTCCCTTAATTACAATGATATCTTCACTCATAAAATAAATAAAATATTAAGTGGATATTCATTCCAAAAAAAAAAAAAGCTTCTTTTGATGTAGACTCTATCTTGATTCAAGTAATCCGCTATATGTTTTTTAAGGATAAGGATTTTGTGAGATATTCTTTTAATGAGACTCTATCTTAATTCATATTTTTAATTTTTTTAATAAGTGGATGTTTATTTTTTTTTAGAATTTTGAGCGGCCAATCACAAATTCCACAACCGGAAGGATTTAAAATTTGATGTCATAGAATATAGATAAATTACATTTATTTAATGTTGATTTTAAATTTTTAATGGTACATATTTATTATATAACTTTTAAGTTATTGTACTATCTAATATTTTACTATTTCTTAGAAATGCTCTATCTCCAAATTATTAAAAAATTTATATATATATATATATATATATATATATATATATATATATATATATATATTCAGTTTAATTATTTATTAGTTTAATTCTCTTGAATTAAGCAATACAATCATTATTTTTTTTTATAAGGCTAGTTATAAATAATAAATAAGAATGTTGCACACAGGAATATTGAAGATAGTAGAGAGAATGTATTTAAAGTCTTAGATTTATATTAAGATCTATCAAATACTTAGATAAAAGAAGAATGGTAGAATATACAATAAATTTTTATTTTTTAACATAAAAACACAAAAAGAGGGGCAAAATCATAACACCTAATCCAATTGAAATGATTCCATTAGTATATTAGCAATTACAAATTATTCCTTTCTTCATAGTTAGGCAAAGGATTGATATAATATAATTGACATGAACTATAGAAAGTAGACTCTAATATAAAAGATAGTATGAGCCGATGACATGCTTGACTTTATAGATGATGTCATATGTCAATAGTAAACATCGATTATATAAATAATAATATGTGTCAACAACATACATTGATCATATAAAAAGTCACATTCATCAATATTGTTGGCAATGATGAAGGGAATTATATTAGTTGGTGATGGTATAACTAAATGCTGATGGATAGATTAATGTAGTCAGACAATAATCCAACGATAATAATTAGATGACAAACTAACAATGGAGTTTAGACAAACTATCTAGTGAAGGGTCGAGCTGTGATTCGATGATGGTAGTTGGACAGTATTTTGATGGTAGTGGTCAAGTAATTAATCGAGGATAATGGTTGGGCAATGGTTTGATGAATGCAATTAAGCAATGGACCAATGACGGTAGTTGAGCAGTTGTCCGACAAAGGTGGCTATGTAATTGTAAAATCATGGTGGTCGAACGATCGTCTGACAATGGTGGACCAACGATGGTGGCCGAATGATAGTAGCTAGACAACAATCCAATGACGATAATTAAGTGAGACTATGATTTTGTGAAGGTGGTCAAGCAATTGTATGATGATGGAGACTAGATGACTGTTTAACAGTGGTGGACTATCGATGGTGGCTGAGCGATGGTCTGATAACAATGACTGGACAGAGATCTAATGACACTAGCCAAGTTGTGAATCGATGAGGATGATTAGGCAGTGGTTCAACAATAATGGATGGTAGCAAATTATTGAAGGTGGAAAGATAAGGATGACATAACAGTGGTTCGATGATGATAACCAAATGACAATCCGATGAAAATGGTTGTGCTGTGGACCATAATGATGCCGAGACGGTGGTTAGACGATGACATTTGAGTGGTGGTCTAAGATTCTTGAAGTATCAAAACTTCACTCATCTCTAATTTCAATTCATTCATTTTGAAAATGAGAGTCTATTTATAAATTTTAGAAGTAATATTTTTTATAAATACAGACAAAATCTAAATCACTCTATTGGACAACTGAGAATGATCCTCTCAATGACGAGATGTATTTTAGGTTTTTTAGTGCTCAAATGAAGTTAGAATTAAAAGATCTTGAATTCTGAATTTTTCTTATCATGACACTCGATTTGATTATAAATATATTATTTTTAAAATCTATTTTGAGATGTAAATAATATCATAAAGTTTTCAATTATGTTTTTAAGTGTTTCAACTGATATGTGTAACTTGTGGCGTCTTCAAATTTGCTTCATCCAAATGATTAGTTAGACTACATATTTGCTCAAAATAATGTTTGAATAACTAAGATTTTGATCTCAAGTGAGATCTAATCATGTATACATTTAGTTTCTTGCTTAGTTAAAATGAATCTTTTTTAATGACGTATTAAAAAAACCCTAAACTGTACAAACAAAGTATACAATTCCTAAATTTTAAATTATTATAATAAATTAGTTTTTATGCATTATATGGAGTTATTTTTTATCATTATTTAAAAAATTACAAATACAGCTACATTATTTTTAAATGATAAATGCAAATTTTAAAATATATATGACTAAAATACAATCATAATAAAGCACTAGTTCTTTCACCCGCAGCATAGCTATTAATAGCAAAATAGCAAAATGCCTTTCGATTATTTTATCGTGGCCTTGCTTAGAAAAGGTTCCAAAAGACGTGGCAATTAAACAATAATATCGTGATCAAGTTGCCAAGCCATCCGTAAATATCCGTTAATTAAAAAATATATAATTTTAAAATATTAAGTCAAAACTCGAAGCTCATCGAAATCCACATCACTTATCCATAAAAATATATATTTTCTCATGCTGTATAGGGTTAATTACTTGTACCACTTGGTCTCCATATGGAGAATCTTTTTAAAATTTTTTTTAAAATAATTATAATTTAAAATATAATTAATAATTTAATTATTTTAAAAATAAAATTTAAATATAGATATAATCGCTCATATATCAAGCGACTTATCTATATGAAAGATACTCGTTATACGGAAGACTTATATGTAACTATTATTTTAAATTATTTTGTACCTAAATTATACATAAATTACATATAAATCATCTATTTAATGAATAACTTTTATATTAAATGATAGATAAATTATCTATTAAATAAAAATTATATTTATATTTAAATTTTATTTTTAATATATTTAAATTATTAATTATATTTTAAATCATATTTATTTTAAAAATTTCTTTCAAATTTTTTATAAGCAGCTTCGAGCATTGACTGGGATCATTTACCGTGTCGTTGACTCTTATCATGCTCAGATGATGCCACGTCATCAGGACGCCTTTCTCTGCTACAACTTACGGTATATGATCGATCATGCAACGCTGGGCCCACTTTTTTTCACGGTGGCCCATTTCGTAATTATCCTCAAATCTCCGCGGTACTTTCATTTTCGACCCACTTCACTTCCAGCTATAAGCCGAAAGGCGACTCAGCGTCTGCTTTCATTTCGGGCTGACCTCCGGCAATTGGTGGGTTGTTCTCTCATCCTTCAACGTTGATTTCTACCTTCTCTTTCATTGTTATTTGGAGATCTCTTCTAATTCTTGAATTCGCCTGCCTTTCTTGCATCCTCTCTGTTGATTGGGTTTTATCGTTCTCCGCGCTGCGCTGGAGATGCGCAGCATTCCCTTTTCTCTCGAAATATCGATTTTGATCGCTGACCAATTTGGTTTCCGAGTTCCGCTGTGATCGGTGAGAGACGGAGATGGAAGGTGGCGACGAGAAAGAGAGAACATCGACCAACAGGATCGAGCCGACGGCGCCAGTCATTATCGAGGTAGTTACCGATGCGACTTCTTGCTCAGCTTTTGATCCATTGGAGGATACTGGAAGAGAGAAGGTGAAAGGAGAAGCCGTGGTGGTTGATCTGGAGAGCGGTGGCAAGTGTTCGGAGACGGAGAGGGAGAAAAATTGTCGGATCTGTCATTTGAACTCGGAGCTGGTTGGATCGACGGAGGAGGGTTGGGAGCTGATTGAGATCGGGTGCGGATGCAAGGGAGAACTCGGAATCGCGCACCGACGCTGTGCTGAGGCTTGGTTTAGGGTGAAGGGAAACAGGTGATATATAAATTTAAGTTTCTTTAAATGTTTTTACCTTTCAAAATTGGCATATACAGTGGAGTGTTTATACTGAGTCTTTTTTACTTGTTCTGCACTGAGACGTGTTTCTGATTATAATTTTTTTATTCCCTCGCTTGTCATATTTTATATGGGGTACGAAGATGGGAAAATTGTCTTAGTATTTCTAGCTGAAAAATCTTCGAAAATTGACAGTGCAGAGAATAATAATGATAACATCATAATTTAAGTGGCGTTGGTATGGATTCCTACTTGTTCTTATTTATTATGAGAAATATAGCAAATATTAGGCTTTTTTGCCCTAAGAGGTTGGAAATATGATATACCAAGGTCCTTTTTCTTCTTTTGACTAATTAGTATCGATTGCAGTATCTCTTAGATGCCGTTAAAGATTGGCATAAAAACCTTTTCTTTTTCTTTTTCTTTTTCTTTTCTACCTTTCTAATTTTACATGTGGCATCAGTTCCACAAAACTTCTACAGTGTTTTAACCTTTTTCAAATCTTAAAAAGAACCAGATATCACGCAGTTTGCAATTTGGTGGGCTGAAGAGTTAATTATATTTCTTGATAAATTATGTACAACTTTACTTTTGATTTGAGAATTGCTAAGCTCTTTGGCTTCTGTAATTACGACCAATCTTGGTTTAGAACTTGTTAAAGCGTATCCTGCATATTATTTTTTAGTCGCTGCTATCATCCTACTATTCGTTGATGACACTACCGACTTTCTATAAAATTCATCATCGACATTCGACCAAGGCAACTACCGGAAAACAATGGGGCTGCCACAATCCCTTGATTCTTCTACATCAGAACTGTTGATAGTCAACCGTGAGTTATAGGCTGGAAATCAAAGTAGTTTTGATGGAATGCTAGTAGGAGGTTGTTGTAGTCGACATCCTTGCTGTAAGAGTTTGACAATGGGGTTGAGACTGACAAGGCTTGACTCGGTTAGTGAGATTTAGTCGCATTTTAGACCGATATGCAGTCCAGCTAGTGGTGGGTAAAGGTGCTAGGTTCAGCGATATGATGTACATTGTTGTTGGTAGCAAGGTAATTCCAGGCAAAGCTTTCGGTATTTGGCTGCTTACTTTGAAAATTGTAAAACTGGTTTAATGTGTAAAATTAGGGAGTATTCTTCTACTGTTTTACTTTAGCTCTTAAAGCAACAATCATTTGAAATAATTGATGAGACAATATATAGCCAAAGTTCTTTATGGTTTAATATGTGGCTTATTAATATATGCAGTGGCATGTACTATACTAGATACAAATTATATAATGGGAATTATGAAAATATATATGTCAAATCTAGGAAAGGCACATTGGGAGGTGGTTAAGTGGATTCTATGCTATCTGGAGTTTTATTGATATTTGATAAATGTGATTTGAGTTTATAGGGATTTATTAATGCTGACCTGAGTGGTGATCGAAAAGTCTGTTGGAGTACATACCTTAGGTGGTATTATTATTAATTGGTCATTTCTATTGCAAATAATAGTGATTGTATCAACTATGATAAAGTAAATGATAATTATTAAACTAGAAAAGAGATGATATAGCTTAGGATTTTGTAATTTTTTTTATGAATTGAGAAAAATATAGAATGAAAACCTTCTATTTAGTGATATTCAGAGTATGATACAACTTGCTAAAAAAGTAAAATTTTATTTAAGATTAAAGATATATAAATAAAGAATCACTTTATTCAAATAACAAATCTCGGAAACCCAATCGACATGCTTGATATGTTTGTTATCATTGACAAATTTGGATGTTTAAACTCTTAATCTTTATGGTTGATGGAGATGAGAAGCCACACGTAGTTCATCTAATCTCCATGTGGAAGATTATTTTAATGCAATAATTTCTTAAATTTGGAGTTGTCCTACATATTATTTAAGTTAAAATTTTCATTTTATCCAATCATGTTTGTTAATTTTCTTCCATAAATCTTGCAAATATTGAACAAATATGAATTTATAGTGGCTAAAACTTACCCAATAGATTAGTTATTAATCTATACTATTATCTAGTTATTTCATAAGTACTCCATTGACTATTCTTATAAAATCTATCATGAGCCTACTACCAAGATATCTACATAAAAATGCTTTCTCAAAGATTACAACGAGTTGCTGGTTGCTTCTCCGTCAGCAATGACAAGTCGTTCATGAGGTCTAGACCAACAATCTATGTAAGGTCAATAGTGTAGGCAACAACATGTCACGGATCTTCATTTCAAGAGAGATTAGCTATGCTCTCTTAGCCATAAACAAGGAACGAAATTCAAGAGAAATATCGAAAGAAGAGGAAAAATCTTGAGGACTCTAGAAGGTTTCACCAAAATCCAGAAGTCATTAGAAGAGGAATACTTCAAGAGAACTTTAGGGTAGTCTGGAATATTCTAGAATTCTTGAACATGCTAGTAGTGTGGAATAATCTAGAACCATATATATTCTACTGTATGCTGAACCTTCTATCTCTAATCTTTCATAGGCCTTAGGGAGGACTATAAATAGAGATCCTCACCCTTCATTTGGAACCATCCAAGGGTTCCCAAGCAATCTTCTATTGTAAAATTTCTTTGCTTAGTGAAGTGTTTTTCTATCTTTCTAATCTCTCCTCTCTAAAGAGCCTTAAGCATTTCAGTCTTGCGTTGTAAGGATTAGGCTAACTTAGTATAAAAGAGTGCTAAGGCTGCACGGGCAACTTGAGCGAGGTCTCTCTGTGACAAACACCTGCCATTAGGAGTTCACTCTTCCTATTGTGTACATGTTTGTAAATGTTCGATTGATATTTCTCTATTTGAGCTTAACTTTTTATTGTTTAGATTTTTTGGGACCAATTTGCGAATAGCTGGTAATGGTGGATTTAACCTCTCAACCACTATACTATGATGCAATCTTGTTTTGTTATATATAGACACACACACACACATTCATTGAGCCAAATATAAATGTAAAATGTTGTTTATGTTTTCTTCTTTAACTAATCAAACCTAAATAATGTTTATTTTCAGTTTGTTAGTTAATGCATGAGCCTAAAATGAGCTCACTATGCACGGACATAAACGATGAGTTGGATGGATGTCCTTATTTGTGGCAACAGATAACCTTGCTTAGAAGGTTTGGCTTCAAGGTTGAGGCCTATGAGGTTTGGCTTGAGTAGTACTACTTGATTAACATCTAGGTTAGTGACGTGGTCCTGCCATTGGTTGGAATGTTGTTGGAGTTGGTGGCATACTGCAGGCTGATGGTGAGGTAGTCCCAAGCAAAGCCATAGTTATGGGGCGGGGCTTACTGCATATATATACACACACATTTATGTCTTTTTGTTGTTTTAAAAATACATAACAAATGGGTGAAAGCTAAGAATGGATAAGGGGAGAGAGAAAAAAAAGGAAGGGGAAAATCTTTTGGAGAAAAAATTGTACTTTCTCTGATGTTGTACAACTTCATCATTTTATGTAGCTGTAGATGTTGGCGAACATTCATGAACTACATATGTCTTTGTTCCTTATTTTCAACTTTTTTTGGTTCATTTTTTATTCTCACTCGCTGTTATAGCTCCTGCACACTGGACATTTCCCAACATAAAGGTGATACAAAGGTCAATCAACGGTTGGGCTACTTAGGAAATGAGAAGAATGTAACATGGCTGCTTGGAAGTCCCGGCATATCAATATTTGACTGAATAGTTATATTCTTTCTTACATTCTTTTAATTTTCTTAACCTTATACCAGGGTGAGATTCTCATTACAATGAATTATGAAGTTCTTTAATGTTGCATTATATTCCTTATGAAGTCCTCAAGTTACATAACAAAAGGCTCTTCAATGTCAATTTTTGATTTACTGGAACTGTGTTTGATCACTTGTATATAGGATAAAACCTCGGGTTCATTGCAATTTTCACCTGGAAGTATTTCTCCTAGAATATCAAAAGCTGATTCATATTTTACAAATAAACCTATTTCTTGTCTGGACATTCTCATTTTACTACTTTTTCATTCTTAGTCTGTTACTGTTATAAAATAAAAAATTAAAAAATTAAAAAAATTCTAACTTTGTTTCTGTTTTGGATAATAGTGTGATCAGTCCCTAATCCCCATAACTTCATTTACGAAAATGTACAAAACATGAGGATTTTGTTTTCTAGACGAATACTTGCACTCATAACTAAAAATGAACATAATATACGAGTGTACTCCACATTTTAATTTTGTTGGTTGAATAAGAGGAGGATAGATATGAGCATACATACAAAAGCTGCAGCCAATTAATCATCATTGTTTTTAATATTTCGAAACTACATATAGAAAGGTATATCTAGTTATTATTAAGTTCTAATAAATATTTCGATATACTAATTCTTAAGTCGACTCTGCTCACTTATGCGTGGGATGTTATGCATTTTATAATCATTTCTCATTAGGCAAAGTGTCATGGTTGTTATGGTTGTAACCTTTCTTCCTTTGAGACTGAAAGGTAGGCATTTGTCACATATAAATCTAAACTATCATGTTCATTTGTTGCATCTGTTTAAACGTTATTTATTGAAAGGTAGACATTTGTTGGATATATATCTAAACCAAACCATCGTGTTCATTTTTTACTGACAGGTATGTTTGTGAGGTTTAATCTCTGTTAACCCTTGCGGTATGCCTTCCACGTGTTTTTTTTTTTGCTTTTATTAAGGTATTTTTTTGCTTACATAAATGGGATTTTATTTTCTGCCTCCACTGTATCTTGATGTCGTTCACTCCAATTATTTCCTGGCATATTAATTAGCTCTCATGCATGCATCATTGATTTGAAACCAATAATTTAGAGCCTTGAATGAAGGGTCAGGTATTACTTTTCAATAAACTGTATATACTTGCAATAACTGGATAGCGGCAGGCATGATACCTGAAGAACATGCTAAGGTTGTGCAAGGCAATGTCTTTACTCTTCTCAAATGGCTTTTTCTTTCGCTAGTATTTTTCTACTTTACCTTTACTTGAAAGAAGAGATGTTGAATAACATATGAAAAGTTTAGAATGATTTGTATAGCAGATGTTGTACTTGGCTGGTATATTATGAGAGAAACACCCACAATAGCTTTATATATTCATAAGCCTTTTAATTTATGACAAGCTAGTTTTGCGGTACTTAATGAGTGCAAAGAAAATAAATGTTTGTGAGGCTGAAATTAGGGCTGTCAATTCGGGTCGTCGGGTCGGGTTCGGGTTTGACCCAAAATTGACCCGACCCGAATAGGGTTGACTTCGAACGCTTATTAAGCAAACACTTCAACCAACCCGACCGATTTCAACTTTTGACTTGACGTCCCAAATGATATATATATATATATATATATATATATACATACATATATATATATATATATATATATAACATATATATATATATATATATTTTAAGTCAAAATCGAAATCGAGTCAATTAGTTCATGTAAAATCAATTTTGAGTTTTGAATCAATTCCAAGTCAAATTCGAAGTTTTGGTCAAAATCGAGTCAATTTGGTTGGAGGTCAACCCGAAAAATCAAATAGGTCAATTTCTTCAACCCGAACCCGTCGAAAATTTTTCAGGTCAACCCGAACCCGGATTTTAATCGGGTTAGATGATTGTCGTCAATGATGACACCCTTAGCTGAAATCGAATAGTTGGAATAAGGATGATGATATTTTCGTCTAGGTTGGTTTTTATTTTAGAACATTCATATCTTCTTGATTTTGTAACCTGTGTTTCCTTGGGTAAGTAAAATTCCTATCTTGTATGAGAGAAGGCTTGTTGTTGTTGTTATATGAGAAAAGATACTTGTAAAAGGTACATTGCATGACGAGATATAATTTAGTCCCAAAAGAAATTGGGGTTCCATTGCGAACGATCATGAAGGCCCTATTTGGTAATGCTTTTCAGCTATTCTTCTTTTCAAATACCCAATATTATGATATTGATTTTTCCAGGAAACTTGGAAATGAAAGTGCTACACTGCACTTGTACCTCCATAGCTTCACAGTCAGAAAATGCAGAGTAGCAATGACAATTTTTTCTCACCAAACATAGCATAATAACAACACAAATTGTCAAAACTCCAAGCTAATTTTCTTCTACCTTTCCAAGTGGTGCGTACAATACATATTCAAATTTGGATATATTTATAAGTGTAATTTGTAAATGGCATAATTTTGATAGATGATATACTATATCCAAATGAATTGAAAAGTTATAATACCGAAAAGAAAAAGAGCTTTTGGATTAATAAATTAAAGGCATTAATTAACAATTATAGTGGATGTGGGTGTATTATTCTTCTACCAATAATATCAGAGAATTAATGCCTAGATGTTAGTACAAATGTTATGTTTTAGATACCTTGACTCTATTATATGGAAGAATAAACATGCCAAAGAGGATAATAATTTGTAGAATTGAAGATAGGTGGCTGAAACGGAGAATTATTTCATTGTTATTATATTGTAAAAGAATATCATTGGTATTAGGAGGAAAATTTTACAAAAAAGACAATATGACTAGCTATATTATTCTTTGAACATTGAACAAATAATTTAGTTATAACTTAATGAAGTATTATAAAAATGAGAATAATAATACAAATATATTGTAAAAATAGACAAGAGAAGATACAAAATGGTTATATTAGAGAGGCAATGAAATTAGCATCAGGTGAGGTTAAGGTTATAGAAAACAGACTATAGTCATTTGGAGATGTATGACGAATATCAAAAGATGCAACAATCAGGCAGATAAATAAAATCAATGTAAAATGAATTAAAATGTTAAAAGTGTAACCCAAAATGGTATTTTTTTAGAAATTTAAACAAGGACTTTATACATTAAAATCCAACACTAAATAGAAAAGAGTGGAGAAATATTGCTAAAGTTGACTTAAAGTAGTTGGAATATGGTTAGTGATGATGATCAATAGTCATTCTTCTTTATCTCCTATATTATGAATTTCCAGCTCTTAAATATTATTAGGTTTAACTACCCATCACCCTCTTTCTCTCTCTTATTATCTCTTATATGTGCTTCCAGTTAATCAAATGTTGCATTTCATTCTGCAATTGGTATTTGATTGATTTCATGAAGTGTCTGTAGGGCAAGCGTAAATTCGCTGCCTAAGAGGACAAATTTAATTAAAAAACTACTATTTTTATGATTATTTTAAATAGTGAAGGTCCCATCGAAAAGAATTATGAAGGGAAGCACTTTTTTCGATTATGTCTGTCCATCAATTGGCATGATTGAAATGAACATTATGATTTAATACTATCGACATCTGGATTGATATAGCAATATTGTCATCATTGGCCTAGATGACTGTTTTTTTAATACATTTCACATTCAAGATTACCGTTGTGCGTCTGAAAAGAATTTCTTTTGGGACCTAGACGACAATGTTGCCCATTGGGCTCTAAATAATAGTAATGCAAAACTCTAATGTTATTTTGTCTATGCTGGCCAGATAATGTTGCCGATAATCTCATTTCTGTTTCTATGTGTGTGTGTGTGTGTGTTTTTTTTTTATTTTGAGGTGAGCTCTCCATATATATCAAGTCACTATTTTTACACATCTTTAACCATCCATCACTAGTTTTGGATGGCAAAGATTTAATGTTGCTAGAAACAATTTTGTAGCTACTTCTTATATTCCAATGATTTTAAATACTTCAAATCTTAACCACTTAAAATTTGTGATGAATAATGAAAGAAGTGTATGGATAAGTACCTCTATTCTTCTAAATTTGTCTTTGTTAGTGATACCTTGTGGTTATAACTTCAGTACTTGTTACAGCCATCATCTATGCACTTTTTTGTGGACATAAAAGTTTGATCATATTTGGTGCCGACTTTACTGTTTGTTTTGATGCATAGAGAAATGCAATGCCATGGATTGCCAACAATTTTTAATAACAATTAAATTGTAACAGCTCTGTTATACTTCATATGGATGAAATATGGAACCGTCATTTAAAATTGCAGGCTTTGTGAAATTTGTGGTTTGGACGCAAAAAGTATTGTTGGGAAGGAAGATTTCAGTTTCATGGAAGTCTGGCATGAAGGTAGAAGAAGGCCTGGGGGCACCACCAATAACCGAAACTCAGGTAACCATGGCTCCTACTGGACTAGCCAAAGATTCTGTAGTTTCTTGGTATCATTCCTCGTGATAGCTTTCATACTTCAATGGTACTTTCGAGAAAGTTTTGACTGATATATAACTTCTCTCCTTCCAAATGTTAAGCAGTGTAGTGTTGTAACATACGGAGATGAAGATGGCATTGTATATATAGTATATAGGCATTGAGGTTTTGTTCTACTGAAAACTCTTTTAAGATATACACAATGCATTTTTCATATTGGCGTTAAGGTAGGCAATATGGGTTCATTGTAACTCCTGTTGCGAGATAGACATATTTTTTCTGATCTGGGGTTACATCTGTCTTATTTGCCTTCGTCATATTGATTGACCTGATTAGAGAATGGGAACATTTGTGCTATGGTCATCCAATTTACAGGATTGTTTTACATTCCTTCGCAAATCAATGCATGTTTGCATAAATGCTGTCTGTAGGGTGAATCCAAATTAACTATGAATATAAAAGCGTGATGATTAAATAGATAATTATTTAATTTACTGACGAGTGAATGATGTGAAAAACATAACTATCAAATAACATAAATGTGATAATAAGAATATAATTAGAGTGAGATAATCAAGCTCTAGTTATATTAAATATTTATATGTCTAACCATATGAAAGCCAAAACAGTAATTAAAACTATGGATGATCTAATATTTAATGAATATAAGGCAATCATGGGCAATGTATAGAATATTGTAGGAGTAATAATGTGTGTTAAGATTTTGAAGAGTTTTGATTGTTTTGCAAAGGATCATGGTGGTTCAAATGCTTGATATCATTATTTCAAGATATTTCAAAGACTATTTGAATTCTAGTAAGCTTAAGCTTCTTTACAATATTATTATAAGTGTGGAATATTTTTAGTAAAAATTATTATTATAATATATCCTCATTATTAAGGATAAATTCAGAATATCATATTTTCTAATTGCTTATATATTTTATGTCATCAAACAATCCATTGGAAAATTATTGTTCCATTGGAGTTTCCAATAGAGAGTTATTCGGTATATGCTTTTACCATTAAGTTTTCTTATGGGAAATCATCCATCGGAGGTAGTATTTATTGTGAAATTTTTGAAAATTACATATAATTCTACACCATTTCAAATATATATAACAAATTAAATTTACATTACAGTCACAAATCAAGCTCAATAATTGGCAAAAAACAATTCCAAAAAATTCATATAGTTAAGAAAAGTTGAAAGATTTGACATAAAGAAATCAAACATAATAGCGAAGAGTTAAAAACATTATTTTAATTAAAACGAACACAATTCAATACTCTACACACAATCACAATATATTTGAATAGGTTTGGTGAAGGTGTGTGTAGAGTTAATTTGAATTTGATGGAGAAATTGGGGAGTTGGATTGAGCAAGACGATGCCTTGTTTCAATTTCAAGCTTTCCGGCAATGGGGGAGCTCGAGACGCTTGAAATCGCTCTAGGGAGTTCGTCTCTGGTTGCTAGGGCTCTAAAGATGCTCAATTGCTCGAGTTGGATCAAGTGAGGGTATGTCCTCCCTGGATCGATGACCTTAAAATTTAGTTATAAGTGATTAGTTGGATATAAGATTTATTTTTATCCTAAGAGTTTAATTGTATCCAGCCCACACATTAAAGCATCAATCATAAGAAACTATGATTTAGGATGTTGAATAGAATGAGTTTCACCCAAAGTGAAATTTATTTTATTATTCATTCTTTTTCATTAATATTTTATTGATTAAGTGATAGAGATAGTGAATAAAATTTTGATTTAGGGAAGTACATCTCTTTGATCATGCATGTGTGTTTGGCCTTCTCTTTCATGTAAGTTTGTATTTATTTCTCAGTATTTAAAGACTTACCTTTCACTTCTTTTTTTTTATCTACAAGAATGTGTCTATTGATCCTATCTTATTATATGCCACTTGAATATTTAATGTATTTTCATATGAACCAACACCATCGAACCTACCATTTTTAATTTAATTTGTAGCTTGTGTAGAAATTCAATTTGCTATGGTTGAAATAACTACCATCTCCAAAGGATTAACTTGATGCCTCCTTTAATCATGTGTGGAAATTAGGCTTACCATGCCTAATTTCTTCTGTTAATTATGAGTGGAAATTAGGCTTCCCATGCCTCTATACATCAGTATAGTAAATACACAGATTAAGAATCTATACAAGACAAACTAAGAAATAAAACATCAAAAAAATTAGGGACATTTTGAATCACTTTATTTTTTTATTTTTATTTTATTTTGTTTATATTTTTAAAATAAAATATATTTAGTGATGATAATTGTTCTTAAAAAGATTCAAATATTTTTTTAAATAAGATATTTTTTTAAAAATATTAAACAAGTATATTTTCTTTAAAAAAAAATAGCATACGAAATAAAAATAAAAAATACAAAATAAAACTTATCCCAAATAGATCCCGAGTACTTTAAAAAACTTGTTCACGATGATAATTAAAACAAAAAATAAATATATATTCAAATTTAATAATATAGACTCAAGTTTATTAACTTATATCATTCTTAAGCCTAGTAGAGCGAATCCAAGTTAAATCCACTGATAGGATTTTTTGGAATGATTTTCCAAAAAAATAATTTAAATTTGCATGAAATTATAAATTATTATTATTTTATTATCTTTGCTCCATGTCTCCACATGCATTCATCTTTAGATCAAAATTTTAATTCATCAATTATTACTTTGATATATCATTAATCAATGAAAAGTTGAATGAAGCATACATAATTGCATTATCAAAAATATTTGAATCATGAATCAATATATAAATTTCTCAAACAAAATATTCTTCATTATGTTTTTTTTTTGTTTTTTTTTTGAAAAAAAAGATATACTTGATGAAGCATAGAAAAATAATAATAAAAGTGTTTCCTCCTATGTGGCATGATTTGATTTTTTTCTATCTATTGTATGTGGATCTTCTCCAATTGTCACAAACGAAGGCTCCGATATTATAATTTCTTTATTGATAATCATAATTATTATTATTGAGATTATCTGATAAAATATCATTATGATTATCTATATATATTTATAATACAATCGTGTACTTTTTAAACCCAATAAAAATTAAGTTTTTAACGGTAATGCTCATAATTCAATTTTTCAGAAGAGAACTAATCATATTAAAATTGATTGTCATCTTATTGATCATCACCTAGTGTGATACTTTGAGCATTCTCATTGCATCTTCTTCTCTATAGAATGCAAATTTGTTTATAGAGTGACATCAGTTTTAATAATTTTTTTTTCTTGCTAGCTAAGCTCGCAATGCCTCTTGAAGCAGTTATATTTTTATTGGGTGATGTTAGAGTTATTAAAATGATTCATTGTCATATAAATATTATCATAAGTCTCTATTATAATAGAAAAATATAGTATTTATTATTGTAATATATCTTTATTATTGAGAATATTTTATTTATTATATTTTTTTTCCTTTATTACTCTCTTCTATCATCAATATATAGAACTTTATTTAATTCAATAATAGCTATTATAATTTCCCTTTGTAGCAATGGTCATGGATATTTGCTCTTGAGATGGTATGTATTTGATAATGCCCACAATAGATATTATGTCATATATATATAATTCTTCCTTCTATTTGTTTTAGTGATATGAGGTTTTATTGCATTGAGATTATGTGTATATGTTAAGGAAGAGCATTTTGATGTGCTTCCTTTTTTGCTATTTAGGTATGCTTTTTTTTTTATAATGAGTTTGATCTTCTTTCAATTTAAGCTTATTTTAATCAAATTATATAAATTTTAATATGTTTTATATTATTTGATAATTTTTATTATAATAATATACATGCATTTTGTTTATTGGTGATAGAAAAATCTAGATAAAATTTAGATTCTTTTAATTAAAGCTTTGCCTTAACCTTAAAAAGAGGTGATCTAAGACTTTCACTTATTGTGATGGGAGGCTAAAGATACAGGGGATACTTTTGAATAGTTGAAATAATTTTATTTAAAATAATAGTTGAATGAAAGTGGTTAGCCAAAGTGCATGATCATGATATTTTGATAGCTTTTATACCTATTAATTAACTGACTGTCTTTTAATAGTTCAAGAGATGTGTTCAAAATCAAGAGATAGTGAATGAAGTAGTCTTAAACAAGATGCAACATAGGTTAGAGATAACTACAAAAAGCTAGCTAATCAATATTAAGATTGAAAGAGCCTTTGATGGATTTTCTTCACATTGCATCTATCATTAAGAGGTAGATCAATTGTGTGAAGAAGATAATGACCCTAGGCTTTCAAGAAAAAGATAGTAGCCACCATGATCAAACTTTTGTAAAAATAATAATAACTCCTTAGGTAAGAGTCATAGTCACACATATTAACATAGATGAATCCTAATCTTTAGATCTTAGTGATATTGAGATCTTTCTGACATTGTTTACATTAATTAGTTAGACTAGTTAGTTCACTAATGAAATTAAGTGTAGTTTTAAATTTTTATGAAACACCAATTTAATCATGTAAATAATAATGGATTGATCCAATTTTGGTATTTCACTTATAATCCTTGTTTGAATGATACTAAATGCACACTTGATTATTTGTAAGCGACTGTAAGTTCTTGCATGTGTGGATTTATCATCATTAAAGTTTTTGGCATAATTCTTCTTGGATTTTCAAGCTAATATTGATACTAAGTTTATTGCTAGTAGTTTGAATAATTTTTATTTTCTATACTACTTATAACTTTCTTATCTTTGTTTTTTTATATTTAATCTATTTCATAAGTTATTCATAATACATGCATCATTATATGGTGGTGAGTCATCACTTTTTATAGATATGAAATTAGAATGAATGCTTCTGAGAAGACTTATAAAAGGGAAGTGAACCAACTAGACAAAAGGAGTACAATTAGGCAATTTTGAGGATGGAATATGAATGACAATGAGGACTAAAGCTTATGAGCTATGCACTTTCCATGGTGCACAACATCCCCAAGCTGATGTGAAGATAGGTGTGTAGGCCAATATGTTGAGATTAAGCCTGCCACCTATAGATGATTTAGAACTCTCAACTTAAGGGTTGACTATTAAGGATCCAAATGCACATATCATAAATTTTCTAAGAGTTTGTGATATATTCAAATGCAATAAGAGTTTTAGACGGTGTTATCAGATTGAGATTGTTTCCATTATCATTAAAAGATTGGGCTACAATTTGGCTAAATTCACAACTTAGTGACTCCATCACTTCCTGGGATGACTTGACACAAGTTTTAATCAAAGTACTTTTCAACAACTAAGATCAACAGAATAAAGATATAAATTTTTAATTTTGTTTAGAGTGAAGGAGAAACATTATATGATGCTTGCAAAAGATTTAAAAAATTGTTAAGAAATAGCCCACATCATGGGCTACCAAAATGAATGTTGGTGTAATTTATTAAAATGAATTTTTTGGACCAATAAGCACATTGATCGATGCTGCATATGGCAACACTTTAATGAGTATGATTTAGAAAGCATCATATGAATCAATGACCAAGTGAGGAAATCATGTTTGAGAAACTAGTAATTATGGTACAAGATTCATTTTCTATTGTTGCTCTCACAATGCAAGTTATTTCATTGTCGAAGCAACTAAATATTCTTACATCCACAACTAACCATGACCCAATTTCTACTGTGAAAATTGTAGAGAATATCACAACATTGTAGAGTGCCTAACAAATAATCCATTTACTTTATCTTACTTTGAGGAAGTCAATTTTATAAGAAAAGAAGAGCCAAATAACCAATACGTGTAATCTTAGGTGGAGGAGCCACCCTAAATTCTCATGAAAAAATGCTCAAGGAAGATAACATTGAGGTCATTATCAACAATTATCCATATTCTAACAACAATGAGGCTATTTACCAATTGGCTTTACTAAATAGGTAGGACAACATCAATAGAAGTTTGAAGATTTATCATTGAAAGAGGCGTTGACTTAGTTGATTAGTACAACCACTCAATTTATGACTCTCATATATGGCACACTCTAATGACATTGCCTTACTACAAAAAATAAGAGATGACAATAAAGACTATATAACTTTAGTTAGGTTAGATGATTAAGCAATTATTTAATCTTTA
Source organism: Cymbidium sinense (assembly GCA_021442155.1). Classification (NCBI taxonomy): domain Eukaryota; kingdom Viridiplantae; phylum Streptophyta; class Magnoliopsida; order Asparagales; family Orchidaceae; genus Cymbidium; species Cymbidium sinense. The sequence continues at coordinate 191,558,550 of CM038221.1, forward strand.
ACTTGGAGTGCTCTCTAGTAATACTGAAGTGAATCTAATGGATCATATCAAAGCAGGGACACTTAAAAGAAAGTGGTAGTTAGAAGACCTTGTAAGCCATGAGAAGCCTTCAAATAAAGAGGAAGAAGAATTTTCTTCATGCTAGGTGAAGCTCGAGAAGGATGTGACTAATGTAGAGCATGAAAAAAGGTTGAAGGAAAGATGACATGTTATTCCTAAACAACCCACCACCTTATGTTTCACCATTATCGTACCCTTAGAGATTCTAAAAGAAGAAGCTTGACAAATAATTTTCTAAATTCTTAGAAATATTTAAAATGTTAGACATTAATATTCCATTTACTGGTATCTAAGAATAAATGCTTGGCTATGTCAAATTTATGAAGGAAGTTCTAACAAAGTAGAGAAAGCTTGAGGAACTATGAGACAGTTGCTTTAATTGAGGGGCATATGGTCATGTTATAGAAGAAACATTCCACAAAAAGGAAGGGTTTGGGTACTTTTATAAATTCATGTTCTATTGGTGGAGAGATGTTTGATAATACCCTATGTAACCAAAGGTTGAACTTAATGGCCATATCAATGTTCATAAAGTTAAAGATATGAGAAGCTAAGCCCACCATAGTATCCTTAATATCAACAAAAAGCTTAATAAAACACCTTGAGGGTATTGTGGAGTATATTTTGGTGATTGTTAGAAAGTTTATATTCCTTAATGTCCTTTTGATTCAAGATATGGAGGAAGATAAACCCAAGTATCAAATTATTTTAGGGATGTCTATTCTAGCAACAAGGTATGCTTAGATTAATACCTAGAAAGAAAAATTGCAACTTAGGATCAAAGATGAAATATTGGTTTTCAAAATTTATGATGATCATAAGAATTAACTTGCAGAGAAGACTCTTAACTTAATGATGCACATCAACATTAGAAAACCTAAGCACTTTGAGGAGATTTGTTGACCTCACTTTTGGAGTGAGGATTCAATCTCCTCTTCTTAGATTTAGGAGTCTTCTAGATACTAAGACTTCCTTAATCATAAGACACTTCTAGTAATTAAGTGAATACTTAACCTAAGCCTAGAGATTTAGAAGGGTTAACCATAGGATTAGACTATGCCTTAAGACTTAGGGAGACTTACCTACCTTATAGCCTAAACCCAATCTATACCTACCTCTTTGGCCCAAACAAACCTCAAATTCAATTAATCCAAATTCAAATACCAAATTCAAATCCAAATTCCAAACCAAATAATTGAAACCAATAACCAAAATCAAGTCCAAAATCAAATATATCCTAAGCCTATAATTCATTCCTATGGACTTAGCCAAGATAAATTCAAGCCAAACCAAACTCAATTTATTTTTTCAAAGTCAATTCAACTCTCCAATCAACCCATACCAAATATACAATCAAGTTCAAATCAACCAAACCAAATATCAAATCAAATCAACCCTTCCTAAGCCATATGATTTGATTCTATGGACTTAGCCAAAATTCCCTTCAATTCAAATTGATTTCAATTTATTTTCTCATGAATCAATTATTTCTTCAATCATATTCCCAACTATAAATGAAACCTACATTCACATGACCTAAACCAAAATCCAAATCAAATCAAACCTAGCCTAAGCCATATGATTTGATCTCATGGACTTAACCAAAATTGCATCCAACCCAAGTCAAACTCAATTGATCTTCTCATGAATCAATTATTTCTTCAATCATCATCCCAAATATAAATGATATTTGCAATCAAATCATCAAGATAAAATCAATTCATTCAAACCTAACCTAACCCATTTGACTTGAAATATTCAAATAAGCCAAAATACATTTGAACCCAAATCAATTGCAATAAAAGCTATAAATCAATCCTAAATCTATGTATAAATCCAACTAAACTCAATTCAACTAAGCCCAATTGGTCCACTTGATCCAAAGTGACCAATTTGACTTATTTGAACCAAATTCCAATCCTACCCAAGTTGGATTGAACCAAGCTTACCAAAACCTTTGATGATGATCATCAATCATCCTTGATTGATCAATTATCATCAATTGAGTAAAACCAAGTCAACTTAGTCATTTGACCAAGTCAAATTTTATCCTAAGCCAAATTAATTGAAACCAATGATTCATACCATCCTATAATCAATCTTTTATGACTTGACCATCAATTGAGCCAAACTAAATCCAATTGGCCCTCTTGACCCAAGTTGACCCAATTTGACCTAAAAGACTAAATTGGGTCAAATCAAAATATAATCCAAATTGATTATAAAAAATGGCTCAAGTTCATTCCAAATTGATTATAAAAAATGACTCAAGTTCATTCCAAATTGATTGTTGAACTTGACCAAAGCCTCAATTGAACCCAATTTGACGAATTGAATCTAATTGACCCACTTAGCCCAAATTGACCTAAAGGGTCAAATTGGCCTAAATCAAAACCAAATCCAAATTAATTGAAATTAAAGCCTACAATCATCTTCAATTAGTCAATCAAACCCAAATCAACCCCTAACCCAAGCCAATTTGGCCAATTTGATCAAATTGGTTAACTTTACCCATTTGGCATACATAAATTCAAATGAGCCAAAATCAAATCCAAGCCAAATTGAACCAAACCAATTAAACAAAAATACTTCAAATACTCATTTGAACTTGACCCAAGCCTTGGTTTGACCCAACCTAACCCAATTTGACCTACATAGGTCAAATTGAACCGAACCCACTCAAACCAAGCCCAAACCTAGTGAGATTCGACCCAATCCATCCTAGAATCACCTTGGGTCAGCCCAAAACTAGCCCAACCCCATTGGGACTTGATCCAAGCCATTGACCAATGGATTAAGTTCTCCACATGAGATCAAACTCATTTTTGGCAAGTCAACTCTCCCTCTTTTCACTTGGCAGCCATCCAATGCCCCAATTTGCACCTAACCTACATGCCTAGCCCAACCTAAGTGGGTTAGGTCTGCCATGGACCAAAGGGAGATGAGTTAACTCAACTCCCCATCTTAGCCAAACCCATTGAACCCAAAGAAGAGGGAGGATCTTGAGCCACCAACCAAGTCCCTTGGCCAACCAAATCGAGCCACCTTAGCTTGACCTTGACCTTTTCGGCACTCAGACATTGGCTGACCAACCAAAATTGAGGAAGTAATCCAAGCCATCTAATTCAACTATAAATGCTCTCTTTGCAGGTTGCTTGAAACCCTTAAGCATAATCCAAATTAAAACAAGTGTGCTTGGTTACCCATGTGCAGGATGCTAAGTCTAAATTATACATATAATTGCTTGGGATTGAATGTATGTTTAGCTAAGCTCATTTTAGCAGGTGTAGTTAGATTTACTTTTTCTTACATAAATATAAATTTTGTAATAGGAATTAAGATTAGTGCTATGGGGGATTAGGATCAACAGTGGCTAGAAGGCTCAGTCCTGGGAGGCCCTGTGATGCCTTTGGAGCAAACCAAATCAAATCAAATGAAAGAAGTGAAGGAATTAAAGAAATGAAGAATAAAGACCCCCATAGCATGTATTTATCTCTAATTGTAATTATTCTTTCATATACCGGGTTGTATAAGAGTAGAGCTCGGCTACCCATATTTTCTCTTTTTTGGGTTGTACAGTGGCACTTGATTGCACAGACCTATTATTCTTTTATGATAGTTTATATAATTAATTAATGATTTGTTTAGATTGTGCATGAGGATTGAATCTTTTTCAAAGTTTCTTTATGATTTAATTTTTAATGTGTAGTGTGGATGTGGTAGGCTCTTAGAATAAATATAATTTTTTCTATCCAACTAATCACTCATATCTAAATTTTACACAACTCATAACCTCACTATAAAGCCTAGGATATAATCAAGATAATTAAAAGATTTAGTAACCCCTTAGTTGAATGTTGTATGTCTCACATCATGCATGCATCTTCTACCACTCTTATAAAATGAGGCCCTCCGTCCTTACATAATAGGGACCACTTGATCTATGAGAGTAACCCTTAATGACGGAGCTTCATCTTATTTCTCTTTTATTTAGCCAATAACCTATTTCATCATGTATTTAGGCATACAAAAATCCCAAAGCCTTTGTCTAAATGACATGTCTAAAAATGAAATAAAATTTAAAAAGATTTTGCACTTGTAAATTAAATCATATGCTCATACCACTCATGTTCTAGTCTCTTAGGGAGTGAGTTTAGTACTTTAGTCTCTTTCCAATTAAATAACTACTCTTGCTATCTTGTAATTCATAAGATCGGACTACATAGTTTTAAAATCGTAGGGAAAGTTAGCTGGCGGCCACTCCAGGTTATTGTAAGTTTAGAAGTTGGACGGGTTTACTCTCTCTTGTGGAGATAAACCCTTATGTCCACCAGTCATTATGGTGTTTGTTTTTGATTTGATGTATATGGGGGACATCACATAGATCTGAGGGCATACTTCTTGAGGTGATCAGGTATGACATTAAAGAATGATGCACTATCTCGAAAGATAAAATCACTGCCCTACAATGGACCTAATCACCTAATAAGGACTCCTAAGGTATGGTGGGTCTTCGAATGTATCAAAAATTTTCCCTACTTTATATGGATAAATAAAGAAGAGTTTATTTAAACCAGGTTCTAAAGTTCTCAATGGGGGCAAGTCTCCATAGTTAATTACATCCTAAGGAAGGTGAATTCCTTAGGAATACTCTCGATTAAAATAGATAATTATTATCTTCAAAGATTTTAAAAATAGGACTATCAATAAATTAGTTATATTTATAAAATCAAGTGGGATAGATCAAAAGAATAGACTTATTATCGAAGCCAAAGGAGAAGAGTAGGGAGTGCTCATGATACTAGGAAACCTAATGAGCACTCCAACTTTTCATATAGTTGGGCTTTATATATTTGAAGTGGAGGTGATTTATATGTTTGAGTTGAAATTTTATTAGAAAGCTAGGACTTATAATCCCATAATACAAGATTCTGAAAATGCTTAAAAGATAAGGATTTATGCTTGTAGCCCAAGGAAAATAACAACCTCAGATTCTAAATCTAGGGAGCTTTAACGAGGGCCAAAGGATATCCTAAATCTAAGCCAAAAATGGGTATATGGTTTATCTCCATAAGAGAGGGTAAACCTCCTGACTGCTGGACTTATAACTGCTTGGAGTGTCAGCCAACTAACTCCTACATTTTAAAACTATTTGGTTAAGTCATATAATTTTGCAAGATGGTTGGGTTGTTATTATTAGAAAGATACTAAAATTCTTAAACCAACTTCTAAGAGATTAGAGCATGAGTGGTATGAAAAATGACTTAGTCTAATACAAATTTTATCAATTTTTATTTGATTCTGGACTCTTTATTTTGACACAGGCCATAGGACTTTTATATGTCTAAATTCATGATGAAATGAGAGGTGGGCCAAATCAAGAGAGAAGAGAGTGAAGCCCCGTTAGTAGGAGTTGCTCTCATAGGTCAAGCAGTTCCCATGCATGCAAGAACGGAGGCCCTCATTTTACAAGAGTGGTAGAAGATGCATGTATGATATTAGACATACAACATTCAGCTAAGGAGTTGCTAAATCTTTTAATTATCTTGATTTTAATACCCAAGCTTTAAATGAGATTATGAGTTATTTTAAAAAATTTAGTTATTAGTTATGATTGGGGTAAAAAGTTTATTTTTTCCTAAGAGCCTAACCGATCCAGGCCACACAGTAAATCACCATACAAGAAGAAACTAGGAAAATACATGCCATTTCTATTACACAATTATAAACAAAGCATCAAATAATTTATAAACCCAATGTAAAAGAATAATAGGATGTTACGGTCGGGTACTACCGTACAACCCGAAAAAGAGAAATGGGTAGCTGAGCTCTATAATTATATAACCCGAGATATGAAAAAATAATTACAATTACATAAATAAGTGCTAGGGGTGGTCTTCTTATCTTCATATCTCCTTCATTTCTTTCTTTGATTTGCTTGCTTTGAAGGCATCACGGAGCCTCGCAAGACAAAACCGTCAAGCCTTTGCTCATCCTAATCCCTCATAATACTAATCCTAATTTCTAATGCAAGATTACATCAAAAATTTAAAAAGTAAATCTAATTATACTTGCAAGACAGGTGTTAGCTAAACACACCATGCAATCCAAGCAGCTATATGTATAATTTGGACTTAGCACCCTGCACATGGGTAACCAAGTCCATTTATCTTAATTTAGATTATGCTTAGGGTTTAAGCAACCTACAAAAGAGAGCATTTATATTTATCTTAAGCACCCCTTAAGCATGATCTCCTACAAAAATATGATTATGCTAATCATGACCTAACATCCAATCTACGAAGCATACACCTTAACATCTAGTCTACAATAATATCATAAAACTAAACATACATCAAACCATGTACCGTCCTAACATAAAGCTAGAAATGGTGACTTAATCTAATGTGTGTGTATTATGGCTTGTGTGGTATGTCCTAACTAGGCTTTAGAATTATCATTCTTTATGTTTGAAGGACATTTAATTATAAAGTGTTGCTTTTATTTTAAGTGGTTTAATTGATTTGAGAATTTTAATTAGTATTTTCTTTTGTTTCATTTAATTTATACTTAATAACTAAGTGTTATAAAGAGAAGAAAAAAAAGGTCACTCTCTTATCCCTATCTTAAGCTACATCTAAAGCCAATTAATTAATCAATTCTCTTTAGTGAATGACTTATTATATATTTTAAATTAATCCTAAGTTTAGGTTCACTTTAAATGATCTCATTGAATAAGAAAGATATCTTAGAATTAATTAGAATGAACTACTATCACACAACACATGTTTGTTCTTTTCTTTCCACCATATGTAACATGCATATGGTTAAGTCCTAAACATATCTATACAAACAATATGCTCAAGATGCATAAATGATTTTGTAGAAAAAGAGGATTGTCATTCATTAGCTAAATACACATTCAAATGTATGAAAATTTTAAGCAAGTACTTCACCATTGTTTTGCCCCAGGGGAGTGAGGTAGGAACCTCCTTGGGGCTACTTAAAGTCATGCATCCCCGAGATGTCCAGACTAGTTATACCCGTTATTCTTTAATACATATGGATGTATAAGCAATTATAAGAATGAAAATCATGCAAAAGTAAAATTTAATTTAATTGATTTATTTGTGTGAATGAATTAAAACTCTATCCAAATTCTAATGTCAAGATGCATAAGAATGAAATCAAGCAGTGCGCCATTTTTCTGCACCAAGGGAGTGAGGTAAGAACCTCCTTAGGGCTACTTAGAGCCATGCGTCCCCGAAATATCCAGACTAATATACCGACTAACATTTATATTAATGCAAATCAACATATGAATGAAAGAAAGAAACTTCATTTCATACACTAAACTTATATTCACATGCACCTCCTATGTATATATATAACTAATGTCACAACATGTATTATTATTTATTAATAAACTTTTGAAAATATATTTGAGATTTAATAGCGATAATAGCTACACATATTTTTAATTAAGCCAACACATGCAAATTCACATAAAGGAAATCATTTTCATTTAATTAATTTGAAAGGAATGAATGCATGAATATAAGTGGCATACAATATTTTAATATGATTGGAAAGGAATAAAGAAACACATGCATGTAATTTTATTCAATCCAACTAATTCTTAAGGACAATCACATTAAATAAGTTTACTTAAAACAAACCAAGGATTCTTAATGCCATTTTTGATTTCATGTTTTAACTTGATTTGAAATATAAGAGAAAAAAAGGTAATCCTAATCCCATTCCCAAAATGTATAAATTAATTTGATTGAATAAGAAGCAATTAGATGATTTTTATGGATTGATTGAGTTAAGCATGGATTAGATCAATTAATTAACCCTTACCTAAGTTACCTTAAGATAATTGATTAAACAATTATGAGCAATATGATATGTAAATACATTGAAAAGTAAATGTCAATGCTCCTATGAAATGAAAGGGGCACAATACAATTAGCTCATAATAATTAATTAATTAAGCTTAAGGAACTCATTTAATTACTTTTATGATTTTCTCATACATGTGAGCTAACCATTATTTCACTAGCTCTTTATTTAGGTTATTGAACATCGAAAGAGCTACCCAAGAATTAAAATAAAGAAATCAGGTTTAATTAAGTTCACCAATTATCTAATTAATTCCTTAATTATCCTTAATCAATAATATGAAATGGACTTAGGGAAAGAGACAAATAAGGAAGCCTAAGTCTTAATCCTTAATTCTTTTCAAATAATTGATTAAATTCTGATATGATTTGGGTTTTGATTGATTTAATTAATTAATATGAAATGGACTTATGGAAAGAGACAAATAAGGAAGCCTAAGTCTTAATCCTTAATTCTTTTCAAATAGTTGATTAAATTCTGATATGATTTGGGTTTTGATTGATTTAATTAATTAATTAATTAATGAGTTTTAATTAATTAATTTTAAAAAGGGAATGAAGAAGGATTAAGGAAAAGATTGGAAGAGGAGTCCTAATCTATTTCCTTAAGTTTCCTCACTATTAACAAAGGATAATGAACTCAATTAAATGATCAATTCACTGCTCATTTGATTAATTATCATTAATTAAACTAAGAGAGCAATTAAGGCTTAATCAATCAATTTTTCTAATTAACTAACTAATAAATGCCAAGAAAAATAGGCCAGACAGAGGTCATCCCCCTAAATAACTTCTGAAAGATTGGGATTAATTAGATAATTAATGAGAGTGCAATTAGGCTAATTAAAATTTTAATTAAGCCATAATTAAGCAAATTACTATTGAAAATTAATTAATAATAATTTTAATGGATTCCTCACCAAAATACCTTTAAAATGAGCCATCATTTGTATTTTTTAGATTTTTCTATAATTAGTTATGAATTATAAAAGATTCAGCCTTAAAATCCATTAATTAATCCTTAATTAAAGCCTAATCCCATTGGCTCCATGTGGCTGTTGATGTGGCTTTCACATGGCGCAATGCGATAGGTTATTTAAGTTATCATATCACGAATTTGAGTCAGCCGGCGGCCAAAGCACTTTTTCGTGGACCGTTCGATCTAAGATCGGACGACCATGATTAATCCCGTGATTTAGAGGGAGAAATCAAGAGATTTAAGTGTGATCTAATCACGATCGTCCATTCTGATCACACGAAATGAACGGCCCGTGATCTTTCTCCTTCGTGAATGATGAAAGATGGATGTCGTCCATCTTTCTTCATTCGATTCGAGCTCACCAACGCTCGGATTGCTTCCAAAATGATCTCACACCATCAAGGGAAGGAGAGGAACACATCCAATGGTCAAAATCACATGACATACAAATTTTCTTCAAAAAAGACCAACCATTTTCACCTAGGCTACAATTTTGAGGAATTATCTAGTTGGAGCTCAAGACCGGTGGTTGGATTGATGGAGGTAGCTTCGCCTAGTTGAGGCAAAACCTTGTTGAGAAGCTTGGGCTTTGATTTGGGGTGGATTCCTCGACGAGCAAGATAAGTGCTTTGGAGCTTCAATCTTGATTGAACTCTCCCCTTCAGCAGGTTAGAAGCTTGGGAAAAGGCTTGAATGCTTCGATGACACACGGGGATGGTGTGTGCAAGAGGAATTGAAGTTTGGTTGAGAAATGGAAGAGTTTGGATCGAATACATTGTGGGTAGAAAATTATATTTCTGCCTTCATCTATCTCCTTTTGGAAAAAGGATAAATGAAAATAGAAATATAATGCCTTTTTGGGATACCACGTAGATCCGCAAATGTTCTTATTAGGGTGATCGCGTATCACATTAAGGAGAGGTGTAATATCTCGAGAGATAGAAGTCACCACCCTACAATGGACCTAATCACCTCAATAAGGATTCCTAAGGATTATGGGTCTTCAAAAAGTACCACAGATTCTTCCCCTACTTTACATGAAAAAGTAAAGCAAGGTTTATTTTAAATCGGGTTCATTAAGTTCCTTACAGGGGCAAGTCCCATAGTTAATTACACTCTAAGGAATGAGATTCTTTAAGAATACTCTCGATTAAGGTAAATGATCATTATCTCCAAATATTTCAAAAGGGTAGGACTATCAATCGATTGGCTTATTTTTAGAAAGTTAAGTGGGATTGATCAAGAGGAGGGAGTTCTTATTGAAGCCAAAGTAGGGGATGCTTAAGATACTAGGAAGCGTAGTAAGCATCCCAAACTATCATGGTTGGGCTTTACATTTTTTGAAATTGAATTAATTTGTTTGAGTTGAATTTTTATTAAAAATATAGGGCTTACAATTCCATAGTACAAAGTTATGAAAATGCTTAAGAGGTGAGGATTTATGCTCGTAGCTTGCAAAGGAAAGTAGCAACCTATGAACCTAAATCTAGGAAGCTTTGGCGAGGGCCAAAAACATGACCTAAATCTAAGGAAAAAATGGGTATTTAGTTTTCCTCCATAAGAGAGGATAAACCACCCAACCGTTCAACTTACAACCGCTTGGGGTGACAACTAACTCCTTCTATGATTTTAAAATATGTAGGCAAGTCAAATACTTTTGCAAGATAGATAAGCTATTTTTTATTTAGAAAGAGATTAAGTTTTTAAACACACTCCCTAAGAGACTAGATCATGTAGGGCATGCTTTAATGACTTAAATCTAATGCAAATTTTATTTTTATTTTGGACAATTAATTTGACATTTAGGATTTATATGCCTAATGCACGAAATTAGATCCAAAATCAAGAAGAAGGTTGCCACCATGGCTCATGGTTAAGCCAAGTTCTCTGGTAAAGGTGGAAACCCTCCAATCAAGAGTGAAACAATATACTTTTTTTATGCATAATGTTAGAAAAGTAAGACAACATCCAGCTAAGGGGTTACTAATTATTTTATCTTGATTTGTAGCCTAAGCTTTACGTGAGGTTATGAGTTATTTATTTTTAATTTTGAAGTGATTAATTTGGTAGAAGATTTATTTATCCTTAAGAGCCTAATCATCATCCAGGCCATACATCAAAGCAAGGAAGAAACTAGGAAAATATGTCATCTTAATGCATAAGTTAAACAAATATTAATCAATTTATAAAACTAGCGTAAAAGAATAAAAGGCCATTTGTAGTTATTTTAGCCTTAGGTTGGGTTGGGCTGATCCAAACCCATTGGGTCATGTGCACCATGTTCATTAGTGACCATTTGGTCCACTAAGAGATGCTAAGTGTCCATGAAAAGGAATTAACCAAATTTCAAATGGTTTTGATTTTAGGTTACCCTATGGCCTAGGGGTAAAATGGGCATTTGACTTGGATTTTAGTTTGAGTATGTTTGGTATGATTGAAAAATGGGTTGGGCCAAGTTTCAATGAATTTAGAGTTGATTTGATATGATTTGACTCATATTGACCCATTTAAGTTAAAATAGGTCAACTTGGGTCAAGTTGAACAATTGGTCAAATTGGGTCAAGTTCATATGACCATTTGAAATGTTTTGGCATATTTGGTTTGGTTCAATTTGGTTTTGATTAGGTTTTGGTTCATTTGATTTCATTTAGGTCAAATGGGTCAAGTTGACTAATTTGATCTATTTGATCTATTCGTGTTAGGTCATGGGTTGGTTTAGGTTTAGTTGATCATTTGAAATGATTGGTATCTTTGTTTTCAATCAATTTGGTTTATATTTGGATTTGACTCAATTTGACCTTTTAGGTCAATTTGGGGTCAAGGTTAATTGGGCTAGGTTGGGTCTAGTTGGCCAATTGAGGCTTTGGTCAAGTTCAACAATCATTTTAGAATGAATTTGACCCATTGGTTTCAATTGATTTGGCTTAGATCAAGTTTTAACACATTTTGACTTTTTATGTCAAATTGGGTCAACTTGGGTCAAGTGGCCAATTGAGCTAGGTTAGGCTCAAATGATGACCCAATTTGAGTGATTGATCATCTTATGATGATGCTCACAATGTGAGATTTAGTTGGGCTTAGTTCAATCCAATTTGGGTAGGATTAGAATTTAGCTCAAAAGGGTACTTTAGGTCACTTTGGGTCAAGTGAGCCTAAGTGGGTCAGTGGCTTAGTCAAATCTTGATTTGAGTTTGATTGAACTCCCATATGGACTTATGATTGAAATATAAATCCATTTACAAGAGATTTAAAGTCAAATGGGTTTTTATTCATTTGACAATTTCAAGTTCAAAGGATGAACATGAGTTTGACTTGGGTTTCATTTTTGAATTTAGTTTTGGTTTAGTAATTGAAGTTTGTATTTATATTTGGATTGATGATCGAAGAATTGATTGAATCATGAAGAAAAATTAAGGGTTTGGCTTGATTTGAAATTGATTTGGCTAAGTTCAAAATTTTGACTTGAAAGGCTTAGGTTTAATTGAATTTTGAGATTTGATTTTTTTGATTTGGTTTTGGATTTTGAATGAAGTTTGTGTTTATATTTGGATTCATGATTATAGGATTGATTGAATCATGAAGAAAAATCAAGGGTTTGGCTTGATTTGAATTTGATTTGGCTAAGTTTAAGAATTTGAATTGAAAAGCTTAAGTTGAATTTTGGTTAAATTTGGATTTGATTTTTGGATTTTGTTTTGGATATTTGAATGAAGTTTGTGTTTATATTTGGATTCATGATTGTAGGATTGATTGAATCATGAAGAAAAATCAAGGGTTTGGCTTGATTTGACTTTGATTTGGCTAAGTTCATAAGGTGGAATCAGAGGGACTTAGAAAATATTTTGGAATTTGATTTGGATTTTGGATTTCAATCATAAGTTTCAATTATTTAGAATTGATTCATGATTTGAGAAAATCCATTGAATTGGTATTGATTTAAGTTTTCATGTTGATTTGATTTGGAATTTGGAGTTGGTTTAGACTTGATTTGGAATTTGACTTGAAGGAAGAAAGTGATGAATTTGGTTCAAGCTATGTGGGTAAAACTTTCCTAACACCCTAAGGCATGGCCTATTCTTGAACTCTTCTAAGTCTCTTGGGTTGAGTGTCCACCTAGATGTGTCTTAAGACTAAGGAACTCTTAAAGTCTAAGAGAAGTCCTATGTCTAATATGGAGGGGTTGAGAGCTCATATTAAAAATGAGGTCAACGAGCACCCTCCCCTATTTCAGTTTCACACGAGAGAGGGAAATTCTGATTGAAGGAGGCTTGGGAAGGCTCTGAGGGGTTTCGTTTCTCACTTTGAGACTCAAATGAATCGAATGAATCAATCCCTTTATGAATTGAGGGGGTATACCCCTTAATTGGTTGAAAGGGAAAATGGGATGGGCTTGCTTCTTTTGATGAAAGCCACCTTGTGGCACCATGGTCACATTCACGACATTTGACATATGGAGGAGGTAATGGGATTCGCAAGGGTCATGTAATCTTGGCTTGAATTAATATGGTGCTCGATTTGTATGGGAGGTGAGTCAACTCACCCCATAGGTCCATGTCGATCTAGGGTGGGTTGGGTGAGCCAGGTAGGTTAGGTATGGAGCCTCACTTGAGTTCTTCAAGGGCTACCATGGTGATGGGGGAGTTGGCCTTGCTTCTTAAAGGGAGAATCTAATGGAAAAGGCTTAAAAAATGGTCCATTGCTTGGGTGGGGCCCACTTGGTTTTTGAGATGGCTTTGGGCTAATTTAGGGTTAATTTTGGTTGTGTTTGGTCAGCCATCAAAGTACCATGGGTTGGTTTTGGGTGCTTTGGCTTCATTTGGTCAAATGGGTTCATATGGGTTCATGTTTGGACCAATTTCAACAAACCAATTTGTAGGTTCAAAATGATGATTTGAAGAGTTTTGTTCATGGTTTTGATTAATGATTTGATTTTAATATTTGAGATCAAATTCTGGGACAAGTTGATCCAATTTGAATTTGATAAATGGGTTTATGTTTCTGTTCAATTGGTTAATTAAAATGATTAATTTGGTTTAATTTAGATTTTGGCCAATTTGACCTTTAGTCAATTTGGGCTAATCAAGTATAAATTGGTCAAATTGGGCTCAATTTTGGTCAAGTTCAATAATGATTTGAATTAACTTCCATTGGTTGCAATTAATTTGGGTTAAATCATGGTTTGAATTTATTTAGCTTTTGGCCAATTTGAGTCAACAGTGAAATGATTAATGACATTTGCAATTTTGGTCATGTTCAATCATTGATTATGAATTAGTTAATCAATGGTTTCAATCAATTTGATATATGGTGGTTTTTGGCTAGTTTAAATTTTATAAAATGACTTGGTCAAAGGACCAATTGACTTGGTCTGACCTAATTCAAGATAATGATCATGATGATTCTGATCAATAGAGGTTTTGATGGGTTTGCTAATCCAATTTGGGTTGATTAGAACTTGGCTTAAAAGATCTTAGGTCACTTTGGGTCAAGTGGAAATGGGTCAATTGGTTTGATTTGGATTCAAGTTTAATATATATGAGCATGGATTGAAATATTGTCATATAATCAATTTGAGTCAATGAATTTTCTCATTTGAAGTTTTCAAATCAAAAAAAGGCTAACTTTTTGACTAGGTTGACTTCAATTTTGATTTGGTAATTATTTTTTACATGGCTAAATGATTGAAAATGATGATTCATGAGAAAACTTGGCTTGATTTGGATATTTAGGAAGTTGGAAATTGGCTAAAAAAGGCTTAAATTGAGTTTTGTTAATTTTGGATTGATATTTCAATATATTTTATTTATATTGAAATATAAACAAGATATAAATGTCAGAAATTTAAGTTTAGATTTTAAGTAAATTGAAAGCTAAGGATGTGGTCAAAAAGGATTAAGTAGAGAATTTGATTTAGTTTACATTTTTTGGTCATTGAGGATGTGTTTCATTTATATTTTAATATAAATGAGGAATATTGATTATGAAAATCATTGACTGATTAAGATTTGATTAATGAAATCCAAAAATGATTTTTGAGATTTGGATTTAATTTAAATGATCAAGGATTGAAGATATTTGAGAAAATCAATTGAATTTGGATTGATTTGAATTTTAACTATCCAGATGAAATTAAAGGGCTTAAGAAGTGTTTGAATTTAATAAATTTTTGAAATCTTTATTTAATTTAGAGATTGATTATGAGTCTTGGAAATTTTTCATTTTTGAATTAGGTTTGGTTGAGAAGGAATATATTGGTTTATTTATAAGTTTTCCTAAGTAAGCATAATATTCCCATGGTTATTAAGTTTTGGCTTAAGAATGTTCATAATTAAAGTGTAAGAAAATTTAAGATCTATTTATTGAAATCACTTCAAGTGAGGTCAACATTGCTTGATTATGCTTTATTGTACTAAAAGATTTGATTGAGATATTTTTCCTTGAAATATAAATTTCACCTCTAAGATTCATAATTGTGTTGGATTATATTCAACTATAACAAAATTCAACTAAATGATAAAACCTCTTCTTTTAAATATATAAATCACCATATGATAAATGGAATGCTCACTAGGCTTTAGTATTGAGTATTCTCACTTATTTTTGGATTCCAAAATTAAGTCTTCTCCTTGAACTTTCCCAATTTTTTTCAAACATACCAATTTGATACTAACCTGAAATCTTTGAAGATGATAATGCAGTTTAATCAAGAGTATTCTAGAAATTTCCTAAGATGTAATTAACTATGGAGAACCTGACTTAATATAAACCTATTTTATTCATCCATGTAAAGTATGAAAAAAATTTCTGGAATATTCGAAGACCCATCATGCCTTAGGAGCCCTTATTAGGTGATTAGGTTCATTGTAGAATGATATTTCTATCATTCGAGATAGTATATCACACCAATACACCCATCACTTTAATAAGTACCCTCATGAATTGTCCACCCAACCTCCAAAAAATAAACACCATAGATTTTTCGTGACTCACTGGGAGGTTTCTCCATCTCTAGTAGACAATTATCATCTCCAAGATCATAATAGGATATTGTGTATAAGCCTTATAATTATCTTTCTTTCGAGCTCTTGCTCATTTCACTTTAATCAAAGGTAGCTGTGATCATTTGGTTTTAGGACCTCATGTAGGTCCTAAGACCCTAATAGTCTCCAATGTAATAATATAATAATTAAAGAAAAGAGATGTCAAAATATAAGTCAAATAGGACTTAGAATCTTTTACCACTAGCTTGGTGAAGCAAGGTTCATTTCATATTTGATAAAACCTTAAAGGAATCTAAGGTAAGATAAATAAAAACTTTTGTAAAATTTCAAAATCTTTTCAAAACAAAATCATGTGAACTTCACTTAACGTAATTCGCTAAATAATGGTTCTCTTATAAAGCAAAAGCAAAATAAAATCAAAAATTTTCAAACTCCTTTTTCAAATAAACTTAATTGAATCTTTATGGTGAAATACATTTTTTAATCCTTCATTTATCTCTTCAGAGAGAAAAGAAATAAATGAAGAACAAAAAATAATTCTTCTAGCAACACTTCTTGTGCTGGACACCACACAGATCTACAGATATTCTTATTAAGGTGATTGGGTACGACATTGAGGAATGGTGTACTATCTCGAGAGATAGAAATCACCATCCTATAAATGGACCTAATAACCTTAATAAGGACTCCTAAGGACTATGGGTCTTAAGAATATACCAAAGATTCTTTCCCTACTTTACATGAAAAAGTAAAGTAGGGTTTATTTTAAACTGGGTTCATTAAGTTCCCAACAGGGACAAGCCCCCAGAGTTAATTACATCCTACAGAAGGGGATTCCTTAAGAATACTCTTGATTAAGGTAAATGATCATTGTCTCCGAAGATTTCAAAAGGTAGGACTATTAATAAATTTGTTTATTTTTAGAAAATCAAGTGGGATCGATCAATAGGTAGGAGTTCTTATCGAAGCTAAATGAAGATAAGTAGGGGATGCTTAGAATACTAGGAAGCCTAATAAGCATCCCAAACTATCCTATGGCTTTTATATTATTAAAATTGATATGATTTATTTGTTTGAGTTGATTTTTTATTAGAAAGCTAGGGCTTATAATCCATAATACAAGGTCATGGAAATGCCTAAGAGGTGAGCATTTATGCTCGTAGCCTGCCAAAGGAAGTAGCAACCTCTGAACCTAAATCTAGGGAGCTTTGGTAGGGGCCAAAAGTATTACCTAAATCTATGGCAAAGATGGGCATTTGGTTTACCTCCACAAGAGAGGATAAACCATCCGACTATTGAACTTACAACTGCCTAGGGGTGGCCTCCAACTAACTCTTCCTATGATTTTAAATACATGTAGGCAAGTCATATACTTTTGTAAGATAATTAAGCTGTTATTTAGAAAGAGAATAAGTCCTTAAACACACTCCCTAAGATACTAGATCATGTAGGGCATGATTAATGACTTAAATCTAATTCAAATTTTTGTTATGTTTTATTTTCACTTTGGACAATCAATTTGACACAGGCATTAGGATTCATACGCCTAATGCATGAGAAATTAGATTATGGGCCAAAATCAAGAGAAGGAGGTGTGTTTCCACCATGGCTCTCACAGGTCAAGCCAAGTTCTCTGGCAAAGGTGGAAGCCCTCCAAATCAAGAGTGAAATAATATACTTTTTATGCAAGATGTGAGAAATAAAGTACAACATCCAGCAAAGGGGTTGCTAATTCTTTTATCTTGATTATAACCTAGGCTTTAGATGAGGTTATGAGTTATTGATTTTTAGTTTGAGTTGTTTATGTTGGATAGAAAATTTATTTCCCTAAGAGCCTAATCATCATTCAGGCCATACATCAAAGCAAAAAATAAACTAGGAAAAGATGCCATCTTAATGCACAAGCTAAACAAACATCAATCAATTTATAAAGCTAGCGCAAAAGAATAAAATGTCATTTGTGGTCGGGCTCCACCACACAAACCTGAAAATAAATTGGGTAGTCGAGCTCTACCCTTATACAACTAGATTATAAATGAATAAATTACAATCAAGAAGGAATTCATTGTTATGGGGTCTAATTCTTCATTTCTTTTCTTCTTTATTCTTTCTATGGTTGGAATGGTTTGCAAAGGCTTCACATGACATAAGATATAGTCTTATAACCAATGTTCATCCTAATCCCCATAACAATCATTCCAAAATCCTAATTATAAAATTACATGAAAATAGAAAAAAGGAAATCTAACTAAACCTACAAAATAGAGATTAGCTAAACAAACCATACAATCCCAAGCATGTATATGTATAAATTGGACCTAGCACCCCACACATGGGTAACCAAGTCCACCTGGCCTATTTTTGGATTATGCTTAGGGGTATAAGCACTTGCACAACAAAAGTATTTTATATTTTTATTACAGTGCCCCTTAAGAACAATCCCCTACAGAAGACAATGGTTAGACTAAAATCACCCTACCATTCAGTCTACACATACACCCTATCATCCAGACTAAAATATTACATCAAAAAACAAAAGCAAACATCAAACCATGCACCGCCCTAACCTAAAGCTAGAAGTGGTGACTTAGCCTAATGTGTGTGCTTTTTAAGGTTTGTGTGGTATGTTTAGCTAGGCTTTAAGGTTGAAGTTTTCTAAGTGTGAAAATGTTCAACTTAGAGGGTGGTTTCATTTAATTGATTTAGTTGATTTGGTTGATTTTTATTTGATGATTTGTTTAGGTTTGAATGAACCTACAATTAATTACTAAGTGTTGTAAAGAGAGAAAAAGAGAAGAAAACTTCTCTTTCCTCCCTACCTTAAGTAATCTCTAAGATAGATTCATATTTGATTTTTGTTTAGTGAGTGTTTTATTATGTGTTTTGATTAATCCTAAGTTTAGATTTTCCCTAAACAAACCTATTCAAAAGAAGGTTATTTTAAGATTAAGTAAAGTGAAATACTATCACAAAACACACAATACTTTATTTCTTTCCCAAACCCTAAGCATATCAATGCATGCAAATGGAAATGTTTAACACACCTTAATGATGAATGCTAAGGGATGTTACTTACAAAAATTTGGATGCTTCATGATGCATGATTTGATTAAGTAGAAAAAGAGAGATTCTCTTATCCATTTCATATGTACATTTACAAGTATGAAAGATATAAGTGAGTACGATGCCATTGTTTACACTAGGGGTGTAAGGTACAAGACCTACTTGGGGCTACTTAAAGCCTCGCAACCCCGGGGTGTCCAAACTAATATACCACTTTTCTTAAATACATGGACATGTACAGAAAGAAATGCATGGAAAGAGAATCATACAAAAAGTTTATGTTTGTTTGATTGTTTAGTTTACATGTGTGACGTGGAGTTCCTTCTTAAGTGATAACATAGGAATGAATAGGAATGGATTTAAGCAAGTGTTGTGTTCTTTTCAAATGAACTATACACTTTGCAAATCCTATTCAAAACTATGCTAAAAGAGAAGAGGAGGAAAGTCACACAATGCACATCTCTATATTTTATTCACATGCAAGCTATAACTAATTATAAGTAGCATACCTTTTAGTTGTAATGTTTGATTTATAAATTTTAAAAATAATTTTGAATTTAGTAGTGATAATAGCCATTCATATTCTTATTTTTGCCAAAACATGTAATTTGACATAAAGAAAATATTTCATTTTTAATTTGATTTTTAAAAGGCATGAATGCATGATTTTCATATGACACACATTTAGCATGTTAGGAGAAAAATAAAGTGATGAAAGCATGTAAATTCATTCACCCTAATTAATTCCTAAAGACAATCCTATGAAATAGGATTATTTAAAGTAAATCAAATTTGGTTTAAGGAAATTTTGATTTGGTTTTGAGTTTGATTTGAATTTTAGGAGATGTGAAAAGGTTTGCTGGTCCTAACCCATTTCCCACATGTGTATATTGTTTTAGTTTAATTTTTAGAACCATTAAGTGGATTTTATATTTTTCTTAGGTAAGGTGTTCATTAAGTTCATTAATTACCCCTTACCTACACCACTTTAACATATTTAATCAAATAATTATGAGCCAATGTATGACATAAAATCACAAGAAATTTAAATCAACAATGCACCTAAGAAAGGAAGGGGACCAATGCATTTGGCTCACAATTAATGATTAATTAAGCTAAAGGGTTTAATTTAAGTACTTTCATAACCCTTCCACACATATAGGTTGGATATGATTTCTTAAGCTACTAAGGTTATTGAACACCTAAGCAATCTACCCAATAAGGAAATGATTAAGTTCATATTGATTTGATTTTGAAACTTTGATTAATTAAGCAATTTAATTAAGTGATTAAACTTATTTAATTAATTTGCACCTTAATTAGATTTTTATCCAAATGAAATAAACTTAGGGGAAAGGATTTAGGAGAGGACTCCTAATCTAATTCCCTAAGTTTGTTCACTATTTTAAGGTAATTAGCAAACTTAATTAATTAATTAATCACTATTTAATAGTTTAATTAATCACTTAATTGATTAAGGGAGTGATTAGGAGTGGATCAAGCAATTACCCTAATTAAACCATTAATAAATTCCAAGAAAATCATGGGAGGCAGAGGTCATCCCATTAATCAACCCTAGGAAGTTTGGAATTAATCAGTGGAATAATTAGGGAGTAATTAATATAATTACATTCTAAATAAAACCCAAATTGCATAAAATTCACTATTCAAAATTCATTGAACTTAATTTTAGATTATTTACCTTTAAATTATCTTCACAATGCATTTTATTTTATATTTTTTGATTTTTCTACATTTGGTTATGTATTTTTGAAATTCTGTGATTAAAACTTAATTAAATAGCCTAATTATATAGTTAATCCCGTCGGCATCACGTGGACTGACGGTGTGCTTTCCACGTGGCATGATGGGATTCATTATTTAAGTAGTCACATCCATGTCGTCGGCGCAAACGCTTTCTCCTCATCCGGATCAAAGATCGACGATTAAGCCCAAAGGGATAAATCCATGGATCCGACGTGGATTAATCAGGACCGTCCATCCAAAATGCCTGGATGGATGGTCCATGATCTGTCACTGAGCTCGCCTGCGGGAGAGGGCATTCGTCCACTCCTTAGGGCTTGATCCTAGCACGATTGAGCTTAGATTGAGCTTAAACTTAACCCACACCATCATCATGCAAGGAGCAAGACATCCAATGGTCAATTTGCAATGGGTGAAAGTTTCTTTCACAAAAGACCAAGCACTTCCTATTCTAGGCTCGATTTGAAGGCTTACCTCGGAGGCTATCACCGACACTCCCAACCATCGAGGTAGCTTCGTCTAGTGGAGATGAAGCTATGTTGAAGATTTTAGGGCTTGAGGTTGAGTGGATCTACCTATGGACCAAAATGGGCTTCAATTTCTTGCGGCCTTGATCAAACTCCCCTCTCCCATGCCTTGAGAACTTGGATGAAGACTTGGTTGAGCTCGATTGGTTCCCTCAAGGTGCTTGAAGGAGGAATTGCAAATTAAGTATTTAGTGAGATGGAATTTTCCCTTGAGCTCCCTTCTTTTAAGGAAACCAAAAATGGAGAAATCAAATGAGCCATGAGAACCTTGGAGAAGCTTGAGGATTTGCCTACTTCAAGCTCAATGAAAAGAGTCCAGAGTTCAAGTGAAATTAGGGGGAGTATATCTTCCCCTAGGAAGATCGGACGGTCGAGCATGGAGATGCCATTTTGATCAAATTGATCCTATGGGTTGAGTTGGTTAGGCCATTTTAAACACCATGTGATTCAGTTTGGCCAGAGGAGTGGAGTGGTGAAGCTCCCATGTGCTCAAGAGAGTGGAGGAGGGATCCCATGTGCTCAATTTTCAAGTAAGTGGTTTGGTTTGGTTGGGTTTGGCTGACCCAAACCCATTGGGTCATGTGCACCACACCCACTAGTATCCACTTGGTCCACTAAGAGGATGCTAAGTGTCCATGAAAAAGATATGACCAAATTCAAAGTGGAATTGGCCATAGGTTACCCCTTGACCTAGGGGTAAAATGGTCATTTAGCTTTGATTTCACTTTGGGCAGATTTAGAATAGTTTGAAATTGGGTTGGTCCAAATTTCAAGAATTTGGAGTTGATTTGATGTCATTTGGCTCATGTTGACTCATTTAGGTCAAAATGGGTCAACTTGTCAAGTTGACAATCAAATTGGGTCAAACCAAGGGTTGGGTCAAGTTCATATGACCATTTGAAATATTTTGGCATCATTGGTTTGGTATAATTTGATTTTATTTTGGATTTGGTTCATTTGATTTCATTTAGGTCAAATGGGTTAAGTTGACCAATTTGACCCATTTGACCTATTTGGGTCATGGGTTGGTTTAGGTTTCATTGGTCATTTGAAATATTTTGGTAGCTTTTTGTTTCAATCAATTTTGGTTTGATTTGATTTAGCTCAATTTGACCTTTAGGTCAAGTTGGGTTCATGTCAATTGGCTAGGTTGGGTCTAGTTGGCCAATTGAGGCTTTGGTCAAGTTCAACAAGTGATTTGGAATGAACTTGACCCATTGGTTTCAATCAATTTGGCTTAGATCAAGTTTTGACCCATTTTGACTTTTTAGGTCAAGTTGGGTCAAGTGGCCAATTTGGCTAGGTTAGGCTCAAATGATGACTTGGTCAAGTTCAAACATTGATCATGAATTGGTTTTGATCAATGGTTTCAATCAATTTGGCCTATGGTGGATTTTGGCTAGTTTAGGTTTCATTTTGGCTAAGTGTTGACTTGGTCAACTCTTAGGTTTGACTTAGTTTGACCCAATTTGAGTGATTGATCATCTCATGATGATTGTTACTCACAATGTGAGGCTTAGGCAGGCTTAGTTCAATCCAATTTGGGTAAGATTAGAATTTGGCTCAAAAGGGTACTTTAGGTCACTTTGGGTCAAGTGAGCCTAAGTGGGTCAATTGACTTGATCAAGTTTGAATCAAGTTTGATTGAACTAACATATGGACTTATGATTAAAATATAAATCCATTTTTAAGTAGTTTGGGGCCAAATGGGTTTTGATTCATTTGACAATTTCAAGTTCAAAGGGTGAACATGAGTTTGCTTTTTGAATTTAGTTTTTGTTTAATAATTGAAGTTTATGTTTATATTTAGTTTCATGATTGATGGATTGATTGAATCATCAAGAAAAACTAAGGGTTTGGCTTGATTTGAATTTGATTGGGCTAAGTTCAAGAATTTGACTTGAAAGGCTTAGGTTGAATTTTGGTTGAATTTGGATTTGAGTTTTGAATTGATTTTGATTTGATGATTGAAGTTTATGTTTATATTTAGTTTCATGATTGAAGGATTGATTGAATCATGAAGAAAAATCAAGGGTTTGGCTTGATTTGAATTTGATTTGGCTAAGTTCAGAAATTTGACTTGAAAAGCTTTAGGTTGAGTTTTGGTTGAATTTGGGTTTGAGTTTTGAATTGATTTTTGGATATTTGAATTTATATTTCATTTATATTTGTGAATATAAATGAGAATATAAATGGGTTATGAGAAAATCTCTTGAATTTGAATTGATTTGGATTTGATTTGAGCTAAGTCCATAAGATGAAAATGAAAGGCTTAGGAAAGATTTTTGGATTTGGAATTTCAATCATGGGTTTCAATCATTTGGAATTGATTCATGATTTGAGAAAATCCATTAGAATTGATTTAAGGTTTGGGAAAGTCAATTAAGTTGGAATTGATTTAGGATTGATTTGAATTTGGGGTTTGAATTGAATTGATTTGGAGTTTGACTTGAAAGAAGGAAGTGAGGATTTGGTTCAAGCTATGGGATAGACAAATTTTCCTAACACCCCTAAGGCATGACCTATTCCTATGACTAACTCTTCTAAGTATCTAGGGTTAGGTCAAGTGCTCACCTAATCGCTAGAAGTATCTTAAGACTAAGGAACTCTTAGTGTCTAAGAGGAGTCCTATGCCTAAGATGGAGGGGTTGAGAGCTCATCCTAAAAATGAGATTAACAACCTCATTTAGCACACCTAAAATTACTTAGTGAGTGTTCATCTCTTTTCAAAATCAAAGATTAAATCAAACAACGAACCTCTCTTCCAAAAATAAACATATTCAAATGCTCTTTTAAAATTAACTAATCCCATTTATACTTAAATTTGTTAAATGGGGATTCTCTTTTCAAAATTAAAATCAAACATACCCACAATATTTTCAAACAAAACCAACTCCATTTAACATATCCAAATTTGTTAAATGTGAGTCTCATTTTCAAAGTTGAAAATTAAAATCTAAACAACCAACATACAAATTGGACTCCATTTAACATACCTAAATTTGCTAAGTGGGGATTTTCTTTTCAAAAAAAAAAAAAAAAATCAAGATAAACAACACATAATTAAAGTCCATTTAACATACCCATATTTGTTAAAATGAGAGTTCCATCTTTAAAATCAAATTAAAATCAAAATATCCAACACACATTTGAACTCTATTTAATATACCTAAATTTGTTAAGTAAGAATTCAATCCCCAAAATCAAAACAAATCACACATCAATAAACAATCAAACACATATGTGAGCTCCATTTAACATAACTAAATTTGCTAAATGAGAGTCTCATCTTCAAAACAAAATCAAACTCTAACAATAAACATCAAACATATATATATATATATATATATATATATATATATATATATATATATATATATATATATATACACACACACACACAATTGAACCTCATTTAACATACTTAAATTTGTTAAATGAGGGTTCTTCTTTTCAAAATCAAGTCAGCACATCAGACAAACAACATTCAAACCATTAAGGTAGAAAGCTTTCAAAAATTTTAAACACTTACTTGAACACCATTTTGCATACTTAAATTTGCTAAGTGAGAGTTCCAAATTCAAATTAAAATAAAAGAATACAACAAATACATCTCCAAAAGTCTCTCCAAAACAAATGAACCCCATTCAACATACTTAAATTTGTTGGATATGGGTCTCAAAATCAAAATCAAATTCAAATTCAACAACTCATGGTAAAGCCTCTCCTCCAAATTCTTAAATCTCTCCAATATAATGAACCCATTTAGCATACTTAAATTTGTTAAGTGTGGGTTCAATTTCAAAAATCAAGTCAAAGTTAACAATCCAAATCAATAGTTCAAGGCAAAGATTTAATTGCCTTTTTTTCAACAATGCAGATAATACCGCCTTTTCCACCCTTATTATAGTGGCCCATCATGTATTCAAAGTCGATTCTAATTCTCCTATGGTGTGGATTTGGCCTTGGATCAGGTCATACTCACTGCTACTCCTATGATCCAGTTCGGACTTGGCTTTGAGAACCTCAAAGTCACATGTGAGGGACCAGCCCTCACCATTGTCAGCAAGGAGGATGTGGAGAAAAGAATCCACTTCTTCATTTTGATGTGCATTATGGTTCTGAGTTTCCCTCTCTAAAGAGGAAGGCCATTGTGGTTCTGCACCCCTATCAGTGCCAGTGCCAACATCAACATCAGTTTATTGTCCATGCTGTAGTTCCAGCGTGGGCTAGCACCACATATATTGTTCCCCCTACTCTAAAGGGGGAAGGTTATCTTAGCTTCTGAGGTGAGGAAGGCCACTATGATTCCATTTATTCCACTCATTGAGGTGAGATGGGGCTTTGCTGCTTGACCTTCCACTTCAACTGTGGTAAAGAGGGAATGGTGACAAAAAGCCATAGTCACTCCACCTTCACAACAGCCAAAGGAAGAAAGGGGAGGGAACACCGACATAGTCTCCATGATAGTTGAGCCAACTAGGGAGTGCACCCCACCATCTTAGATCATCCAAAGGTGCTCCATGAGTTCAATCCAGAGGTGGATCCACCGCCTATATTAAGAAAGCGGGTGGAGTAGATGGTCATTTTTTGGATGGCATTATAGAAGACTACCATGTAACAATTAAGAAGATAGTTGGTAGTGATCATTATGATTAGGAAGAGGGTAGAGTTAACTTTGAAATTGATGAAGATGACATGCTGGACGATGTAGCTGAAGCCCACATGGTCGACACCAGAGGATCCTTATAGAGGGAACATCATAGCCTGGAAGGTGTTGTAGTTGAGGAAGGTGACACCTCTCACTCAACTCATCACCTCCTTCACCAGCTCAAGCAGAAGGATGACCTTATAGATAGTATGGAGAAGAGGGTAGAAGAGTTGATGGCAGTGGTCTTAGCATTGTAGAACCCAGCCACAATCTCACAGCCTTCCCCTATGGTGGCTGATTGGCCAGAGTTGGTACATACCATAGATTGCCCTAAGTTCACTCCCATGGATGGTGATGCTGGTAGCTTGCATAGGAAGGTCACAGATAGCATCTCCATGCATAAGAAGGATATCAAAGATGGTGGAGTAGTAGGTGAAGTAAGTGATGGCGCAAGACTTATGGAGCTCATCCATTCCAAAGGGTAGACCTTGCTCAGAGGAATTTGATGTAGTTCAATATCCCAAGGGTTTTATGCCACATTCCTTCAAGGTTTTTGATGATAGTGGGAAGCCACAGTAGTACATTGTACATTTCAAAGTCGGTTGCTACAACGCCGGTGGCAGTGTCGCACTCATGTTAAGACTTTTAGTTAGCAGCCAACAATTTGGTGAAGACCTTCATTGAGTTAGAGCATCTTTTCATCAAAAGATTCATAGGAGCTCAGCAGAGGGTAACTGTGGGTGACCTCGTTATAGAGAAATAGAACCAATGAGTCTCTTATTGATTACATTCTTAGATAGTGCAAATTGAGAATAACCATAGCTATCTGAACAACATGCCATTGAGATTCTACTTAAGAATATCCATGGCCCAGTTGTTTCCATGCTTAAGAACTTCACTATAAAAACATTTGAGAAATTAATCAACAAGGAGATTAACCTACAAGAGAAAGCCAAACAATTGCCCTTCCTGGACCAATAATCTAGGCTCATGCCACAAAAGGTGTTTAAGAAGAAGCCTGGGATAGTTGTATCTATTGAGGAGGAAATAGTCGGCTAGAGTCTAGCATGAGAGGCCATGAGCTCAGCAACCTCCTTTGCCACCTCTTATTCCACCACCTTGGCTACTATACCAGCCACTATAGTTGCCACAATGACCACCACCACCGCCATAATAGCCTACCTAGCAGCGGTATCCATATCCACCACTATGTTAAAAGACTCAGTAAACCATACATATTCAATAGAGCAGGAGTCAAGAAAATCTTCAAGAATCTCTTGAAGAAACCTGATTTTCAGCTACCCGAGCCTAAGAGGCCGGAGGAAGTCGGCAATAGCAATGATCCTAGCTATTACCCCTTCCATCGCATGTTAGACCATATCTTAGAGGATTGCATCACTTTTAAGGACTGGCTTGAGCATAGTTATAATTCAGTAGCCATAGTTATCCCTAAGGAATACTTATTAGAACAACCTTCTAGTTCTGTTATAGTAATCTTTGGGGATACTTCTGATCCTCTTAAGACCAAAGAAGGTTGGGATATTTTCTTATCCTGCACCTCCAAGAAAATTATTTCTAAGATCAGGAAAATTTTCTTATAAGTGCCTGATGTAGCTCAAACCTCCAACATTAAGGAAGGTTTGTTAGTTGCCAAGAGACAACTTAGGAAGGTGGGGGCCCAACAGCACCAACCTACCACACTTGCCTAAAATAGTTCTGTAGCGTAACCACCATCTGAGTCCAACACTCCTCCCACCGTTGTAGCTACTACCTTCTATACTAGCTCTTCTTCTACTTACAGGAGCATTGTATCCATGATGAGGGCACCAAACCCTTCACTCTACTTACTTTATTTGATTTCTATAATATACCTGCACCCAAATTAAAGAAATCAATGAAGAAAGCTGATTCCACTTATATTCTTGTGGTGAAAAATTTTTATAGAGTCACCATCAATGTATGGAGAAAAGGTAAGAATATAAAAATTCATCTTTTTTGGATGCCACGTAGATCCGTAGATGTGCTTATTCAGGTGATCGGGTATGTCATCAAGGAATAGTATACTATCTCGAGAGATAGAAGTCACTACCCTTTAATGGACCTAATCACCTCAATAAGGACTCCTAAGGATGATGGTCTATATGTATAAGAGATTCTTCCCTACTTTACATGAAAAGTAAAGGTTTATTTTAAATTGAGTTTGTTAAGTTCTATAGGGCAAGCCATAGTTAATTACATCATGGGATGTGATCCCTTAGAATACTCATTAAGGTAAATGATCATTATCTTCAAAGCTTTAATAGGAAAGGAATATCAATCAATTAGTTCATTTTTTGAAGATCAAATGAGATTGATCAAAGAGAGGGAGTGATCATCAAAGCCAAAAGAAAGATAAGTAAGGGATGCCCACGATGCTAGGAAATCTAATGAGCATATTAAACTATCCTATGGTTGGGTTTTATATTTTTGAAATTGATTTAATTTGTTTGAGTTGTATTTTTCATTAAAAATTTAGTACTTATGATTCCTTAATACAAGATTAAGGAAATGCCTAAGAGGTGAGGATTTAAGATTATGGCCCACAAAAAGGAGAAGCAACCTCAGAACCTAAATCTAGGGAGCTTTGGCGAGGGCTGAAAGCATGACCTAAATTTAAGGTGAAGATGGGTATTTGGTTCCTCATAGAGAGATAAAACCACCCAATTGCTTGGACTTACAACCTGGGGTGTCGCCAACTAACTCCTACAATTTTAAATATATGTAGGCAAGTCTTATGCTTATGCAAGATAGCTAGACATTATTTATTTATAAAGAGACCAAGTCCTTAAACTCACCCTCTAAAGAGACTAGATCATGTAAGGACATATTTCAAATGACCTAAATCTAATGCAATTCAAATTTCATTTTAATTTTATTTTTGGATAATTATTTTGACTCAGGCTAATAGGATTCATATGCCTAATATATGAGAAATAAAGTTATTGGCCAAAATCAGCGAGAAGGGAGGATGTATTTTTCCACCATGGCTCTCAAAGGTCAAGCCAAGTTTCTTTGGCAAAGGTGAAAGCCCTCTAATCAAGAGTGAAATAAGATGCATTTGTGCATGATATTGTAAAAGAAATACTCATCCAAAGGGGGGTTGCTAATTCTTTTAATCTTGATTTTAAACCTAAGATTTAGGTGAGGTTATGAGTTCTTTATTTTAGTTTGAGTTGTTAAGTTTGGTAAAAAATTTATTTTTTTCTAAGAGCATAATCCACATCCAGGTCATACATAAAGTAAGGAAGAAACTAGAAAAAAGATGCCACTTAATGCAAAAGCTAAATAATTTATCAATCAATTTATAAAGCTAATCGCAAAAAGAATTAGAGGCACTGCATAATCCCAAAAAAAAATTAGGTAGCCAAGCTCTACCCTTATACAACCCAGATTACAAATGAATTAAATACAATTAAGCAAGGAATTCATTGTTATGGGGGTCTTCAAGCTTCATTATTCATTCTTTTTTTTTTTTTCTTTTCTTCTTTTCTTTCTCTTGGTTTCTTCTTATTGGATGGTTGAAGGTGGATGCTGTGGCTTCACATGGTGCATAAGATAGGATCTTATGACCAATGCTCATCCTAATCCCCATAACAATCATTCCAAAATCCTAATTGCATAAATTTACATGAAAAGGAAAAGTGGAAATCTAGCTAACACCTGCAAAACAAAGGTTAGATAAAATAAATCACACAAATTCCAAGCAAGTATATTGGACTTATTATCCCACACATGGGTGACTAAGTCCACCTAGCCTATTGGATTATACTTAGGGTATAAGCACCGCAAAAATCATTTATATTTTTATTTATGATAGCCCTTAAGCATAATTCCCTACAGAAAATAATGGTTAGACTAAGATCGCCCTACCATTCATTCTATGAGCATACACCCTAACATCCATTCTAAAATATATATCACAAAATAAAAGCAAGCATTAAATCATGCACTACTCTAACCTAAAGCCAGAAGTGGTGACTTAGCCTAATGTGTGTGCTTTAGAGGTTTGTGGTATGCTTAACTATGGCTTTAAGTTAGAATTTTCTAAGTGTGAAGCATGTTCAACTTAGATGAGGATTTCATTTAAGTGATTTAGTGGATTTGGGTTGATTTAATTTCATGTTTTGGCTAGGTTCAAGTGAATCATACAATTAATTACTAAGTTATAAAGAGAGAGAAAGAGAAGAGAACTTCCATTTCCTTCCCTAACCTAAGTAATCTTTAAAGTGGATTCAAGTTTTAGTTTTATTTAGTGAATATTTTGATTAAGTGTTTTAATTAATCCTAAGTTTAGATGAACTCTAAACAAACCTATTCAAAAGAAAGGCATTTCAAGATTAAGTAAAATGAACTAAATTCACAAAATACACATTACTTCATTTCTTTGCCAACATGCATAACATGCATATGAAGGGATCCTAAGCATATCTATACATACCAAATGGAAAAGTTTAACACACTTTATGATGCATACTAAGTAGTTTACTTAAGAAAATTTGAATGCTTGTGATTCATTATTTTCATTAAGTAACAGAGATTTCTTATCCAATCTTCACATGCACACATGAAAGTAAGAAATGTATAAGGAGTATAACATTGTTAAGAGGTTAAGCATGATCTACTTAGATACTTAAAGCCTCATAACATCGGGGTTGTCCAGACTAATATACCACTTTCCTTAAATACAAACATGTGTACAAAGAAATGAATGGAAAAAGAATGCTAAGTTAGTTACTTAAGAAAGTTTGAATGCTTATGATGTATGATTTTCATTAAGTAGAAAAGAGATTTCTTATCCAATTTTCACATTCACAAATGAAAGTAAGAAATGCATAAGTGAGTACAACGTCATTGTTAATTAGAGGTGTAAGGTACAAGAAGAATACAAATAATTTGTCTAGTTGATTTGTTTTGTTTAGGCAATTTATATGTGCAAGCATAGGTAACCTTCTTAAGTGATAGCACAAGAATGAATAGGATATAGAATTAGGAAAGTGTTAGGTTCTTTTCAAATGAACCATACATCTTACCAAATCCTATTCAAAACTATATTAAAAGAAAAGAGAAGGAAAACTTATAAGCACATCTTTATATCTTACTCACATGCAAGCTTATAATTAAAACATAAGTAGCACACTTTCAATTTTGATAATTGATTCATATATTTCTGAAAATAATTTGAATTTAGTAGTGATAATAGCCACTCATATTTCTACTTTAGCCAACACATGCAATTTGACATAAAGTAAATATTTTCATTTTGAATTTGATTTTAAAAAAAAAATATGGATGCATGAAACCATATGACCTACACATTTAACAAGTTGGGGAAAGAATTAAAGCAATGAAAGCATGTAAACACATTCACTTTAATTAAATCTTAAAGACAATCTTATGAAATAAGAAAGCTTAAAATAAATCAAAATTTATTCAATGTAATTTTGGCTTGATCTTAAGTTTGATTTAATTTTGAAAATGTGGATTGAGTTTGTTATTCCAAACTCATTCCCACATGTATTTGATATTTTTATTTAATTTTTAGGTGATTAGGTTCATTTTAAATTTGATTAGGTTAAGGTATGAATTAAACAAGTTAATTAACCCTTACCTACACCACCTTAGCATAGTTAACCAAGTAATTATGAGCCAATGAGATGACATAAAAAACTCACAAGGAATTTAAACTTGCAATGCACCTAGGAAGAAAAGGCCTAATGCAATTTGTCTCATGATTAATGGTTAATTAAGCTAAGGGTTTAACTTAAGTAATTTCAAAACACCCCTCACACATATGAGTTTTTGATTTCCTTAATTGAACTTAGGCTTGAACACCCAAGCATCTACCCAAAGTAGATTAATTAAGTTCTTTTAGAATTTTAGAAATTAATTTGAGATAATTAATGAATTAACTCTTAATTAAGAGAGGATTAAGGAAATAAAAGGGGTTTAGGGAATAGCTTAGGGAAATACCCCAAAATTATTCCCTAAGCCTCCTATTCACTGGATCTAACCTTAATCAACTCTAATGAGGGATTAAAATACTAATCCAAACCTTAATTATCCTTAATTACATAAGAGGGGTAATTAGGAAATGCATTTGTAATTCCCCAACTAAGCCTTCAATAAATCCCAAGAAAATTAGGGAGGCAGGCCATCTCCCAAAACATACCCAAGAAGTTTGGGATTAATCAGAGGATTAATTAAGAAATAATTAGCAAAATAAGATTTTCATTATAACCCAAAATCAGAGAAAAGTATAATTCAAATTCCATTGAATTTTTAAAATATTCTAGGTTGAATTATCTTTCCATTGAAATTTACCTCATATTTTTTGAATTTTATTGAGGGAGATATAAATTTTTGAAGGTTAGGAGATTAATTAAGATTAATTAAATCCCTAACTAATCCTCTTAGCTCACAGCGTGACACATGGCGCCAGCGCTTTACACGCATCATGCGTGAGGGATCACTTAAACATCACATCGGGATGGTACGGTGGTGGATGCTGATCCCGCCATTCGATCAAGGATAATGACCGAGATCATCCACGGTTTAAAGGGATAAAGGATTTCTAAAATGTGGATTAATCTACCGTCCATCCAAAATGCGGATGGATGACCGTGGTTCCCCA
Source organism: Cymbidium sinense (assembly GCA_021442155.1). NCBI lineage: Eukaryota > Viridiplantae > Streptophyta > Magnoliopsida > Asparagales > Orchidaceae > Cymbidium > Cymbidium sinense. The sequence continues at coordinate 191,591,169 of CM038221.1, forward strand.
GTTCTTCCCTCAAGCTCAATAGAGACCATCCATGATCTAAGGAAGATCCGAGCTCGATTGAGATCAAATTGGAATGATTACCCACACCATCTAAGCACAATTACAAACCTATCCAACTGGATTTCACATGACCATGAACATTTCTTTCACAAAGGACCAACACCTCCTAAGCTAAGTGGTCAAAAATTCCATACCTCGCCAGAGGTGATCACCGTGCTTGAGGTTGATGAGGTAGCTTCGTCAGTGGAGATGAAGCCCCATTTTTCAAGCCTTGGGGTTGAGTAGATCTCTATGGACCAACACCACTTGCTTCCCTTGCATCTTTGATCCAATCACCTCCTCCTTGCTTTGGGAACTTGAGAGAATGCTTGGTGCACTCAATTTGATCCTCGAGGGAGTGTGCAAGGGAATTGAGTAGTTTTAAGTGAGAGGAAGTTGAATTGAGATGAGCTCCCTATTTTCTAAGAAGAAAAGAGAATGCTATTCAAATCCCTCTTAGAAAGCTTGAGAATGCTCTTTGATGGCTCCTAACTTTCTCTAGTGCTCAATCAAATGTGAGGATCATGATTCAAATTGAATTAGTATATCTCCCCCTATGGCAATCGGATGGCCGAACCATGAGTTATCATTTTGATCTAATTGACCATATGGGAGGGGTTGTTTAGGCTGTTAGATCGGCATGGTGGTTTGATCTTGAGTGGATTGGTAACCTCCCATGTGTCGTAAATTGAGTGGAAGGAGGATTTTGAATTAGCCAATTTGAGCTAGGGGTCGTTTGGCCTTGGGTCCATTTGGGCTGACCCAAACCCATTGGGTTGTGCACCACTCTCCATTAGGGTCCACTTGAGCTATTAGGGAAGGTATCAAGTCGTATGAAGAGGGCTTGACCAAATTACCCATGGATTAGATCAAAATTTGTCCTATGGCCTAGGGGTAAAATGGTCATTTGGATGATTTTTTAACTTGGATATGTTGGCGTGTAGAGAAATAGGTTTGGCCAAGTTTCATGATGAGATTTGGAGTTCATTTGTTAACCCATTTAGGTCAAAATAGGTCAATTTGGGCCAAACCAAGGGTTAGGTCAAGTTCATATGACCATTTGAAATATTTTGGTGGCTTTGGTTTGATTCAAGTTGATTTAGTTTTGAATTTGGCTCATATGACTTCATTTAGGTCAAATGGGTCAAGTTGACAAATTTGACACATTTGGCCTATTTGAGCTAATTCAAGGGTAGGTTTAGGTTTGGTTAGTCATATGGAGTGGATTGATATCTTTATTTCCAATCAATTTTGGTTAAGTTTGAATTTGGCTCAACATGACCCCTTTAGGTCAAGTTTGGTTCAAGGTCAATTAGGCTAGGTTGGGTCTAGTTGGCCAATTGAGGCTTTGGTCAAGTTCAACAAGTGATTTGGAATGAACAACCCATTGGTTTCAATCAATTTGGCTTAGATCAAGTTTTGCCATATTTTGACTTTTTTGGTCAAGTTGGGTCAACTTGGGTCAAGTGGCCAATTGGGCTAGGTTAGGCTCAAATGTTGACTTGGTCAAGTTCAAACATAGGTCATGAATGAACTTAGATCAATGGTTTCAATCAATTTGGCCTATGGTGGATTTTGGCTATGTTGGATTTTGGCTAAGACTTGGCCAACCCTTAGGTTTGACTTGGTTTGACCTAATTTGATTGATTGATCATCCCATGATGATTGTTGATTATGATGAGAGGAATAGGTGAGTTTGGTTCAATCCAATTTGGTTAGGATTAGAATTTAGCTCATAAGGGTACTTTAGATCACTTTGGGTCAAATGAGCCTAAGTGGGTCAAATGGCTTGGTCAAAGCTTGATTTAAGTTTGGTTGAACTTGTATATGAACTTGTGATTGAAATATAAATCCATTTGCAAGTGGTTTGAAGTCAAATGAGTTTTGATTCATTTGACAATTTCATATTCAAAGGAAGAATATGAAGGGATTTATGGTTTGATTTTGAATTGGGTTTGATTTGGTGACCAAGTTTGTATTTATATATGGATTCATGATTGTAGGTTGATTGAATCATGAAAAAAAATCAAGAGTTTGGCTTGATTTGGAGTTGATTTGGTTAAGTTCAAGATTTTGACTTGAAAGACTTAGGTTGATTTTGAGTGGATTTGAGTTTGATTGATTTGGAGTTTGGCTTGAAGGAAGGAAGGTGAGGAATGGTTCAAGCTAAGGGTAGGTAGATTTTCCTAATGCCCCTAAGGCATGACCTATTCATATGACTAACTCTTCTAAGTCTCTAGGGCTAGGTTGAGTGTCCACTTAATCACTAGATGTGTCTTAAGACTAAATAACTCTTAAAGTCTAAGAGAAGTCCTATGTTTAAGATGGAGGGGTTGAGAACTCATTCTAAAAATGAGGTCAACAGCCGATCTTATGTATATGCAATATAACTAGGTTGTTATTTAATTAGGAAGGAAACCAAAACTCCCAAACTCTCTAATTGATTTTGACATTAATTTTAAACTAAGGCTTGGAATAATTATGCCTATATGCATGATGAAATAAGGTTATGGGCTAAATCTGGGAGGAGGTGTTCTCCACTATAATGGATGCCCTCAAAGATCAAGCATATCCCCTATTATGCAAAAATGGAGACCCTCTCTATTCAAGAGTGATACAAGATGATATGCATGATGTTATAACATTCAACATTTAGCTAAAGGGTTGCTAAATCTTTTATTTATCTTGATTATAAACATGGACTTTAAGATGAGGTTGTAAAGTTATATTAACATTTGGTTATGAGTTATTAGTGAGTGTAGAAATTTTAATTTTATTATAAAGAACATAACGCATCTAGGCCACACATCAAATCATCATACTTTAAAAAAATTTATGAAAAGCATGCCATTTTTATTACACAAACTAAACACAACAATCAAACATTTGAATTTTCATAAAATCTAGTGTGGCTGGGTACTACTGCACACCTCAGAAGAGAAAAGAAATTCAGTAGCCGAGCTCAACCCTTATACAACTCGGATTGCAAAAGAATATTAGAATTACAATGAAATAGATGTTACGGGGGTCTTTGTTCTTTGTCTTTCTTTCTTTTTTGGAATGTCTTGCTCCAAGCTTCACAGGGCCTCCCAGATCTTTGCCTTCTAGCCACTACTCATCCTAAATTTTATAACACTAATCCTAATTTCTATTACAAAAATGACATATTTATGAAAAATAAAATCTAACTACACATGCAAAATATATGTTAGCTAAATAAACATACAAACCAAGCAATTATATTATATATATATGAACTTAGCATTCTACACATGAGTAACTAAGCCCACCTATCCTAATTGGATTATTCTTAGGGGCATAAGCAACCTACAAGCAAGAACATTTATGTTTATTTATTATTTCAGTGTCCCCTTTAAAATAATCCCATACAGAAAATATCATTAGGCTTTTAACGACCTAACATCCAGTCCACACATATCCCTAACATCCAATCTAAAATATTACATCATAAAATAAAAACACAACACCACAACATACACTGGCCTAACTTAGAGCTAGAAGTGGTGCCTTAGTATTCTAATGTTTATGCTAAGATTTGGTGTGGTATGTTTTTAACTAAGCTTTAGATGTATGATTATCTAAAGTTTGAATTTGTTTAAGTTAAATATTAGGGGAGGTTTCACTTCAAATTATTGAAAGGATTAGTTAATTTTAATTTGTATTTTTTTTTTGTTTCATTTGATGACTATTTAACATCAAATTATTATAAAGAGAAGAGGGAGGATTGACCTCCTTCATCCCTATCCTAAGTTATTTCCTAAAGGTATTATTATGACTCTGGTTTCTTTAATGATTGGCTTATCAAATATTTTTATTAAACTTAAGTTTGGGTTAATCTTAAAGAATCTCATTCAAACATGAAATGCATCTTAGGATTAACAAAATTAAATCACTATCACATGGATAACATTTCATCATTCATTTTTATCATAAATAGTATACACATCTCTTTATTTTTATTACTCATAATATTTAATTTAACATACTTATCTATACATGTAATATATATTTTTTATTTGCACACTTGATGATTCTTAATCCATGTATTTTAGTAGAAAAGAGAGATTTCATCCTTTAGTTAGGCATATATACATATGTATTAAAGATTTAAGCAAGTACATGTCATTGTTAAACTAGGAAAGTGAGATTATCTAAGACCTCCTAGGGGCTACTTAAAGCCTCGTGTTCTCGTGATGTCCATACTATATACTTCTTAATCTTCAACACATGTAAACATATATATAAACATAGGAATGAAAATCATGCAAAGATTATATAATTGCAAATTTTTTATTCATGTAAAGTAAAGTTCTATCCAAATTCTAGTACATGCATACACATGAATGAAATTAAGCACGTACGTGCCATTGTTAAACCAGGGAAGTGAGATTATCTAAGACCTCCTTGGAACTACTTAAAGCCTTGTATTCCCAAGATGTCTAGACTATATACTTGCTAATCGTCAAACATATTTAAACATACACATGAATTATAAAAATAGAATATGCTTTACCATGTTTAAATATAAATTATAATGAGTATTCATAGCCAGCATTAACTTGGATTCTCATAATTAATTTATAACTTAAAAAATAATTTAAAATTTATTAATGATAATAGCCACACCATATAATATTTGTTTAACACATACAATTTAATTATAATCATATTCTTTTGATTTTATTTTGAAATCATGAATGTATAACACCAAATGACATGTAAATTTATAATGATTGAAAAGGAATGACTCATTGCCACATAATACATTCAATCACATTAATTCTCAAGGACAATCAAGTCAAATAAACTTCTTTAAAATTAACCAAAGCTTTCATGAAATTTGATTTTTATGTTTGAATTATCAAAACCTAAAGAGGAGAAATGAAATTTAGTGTTTGCCCCATCCCACATTAGTGACTTAGTGTGTTTAAGGAAAGTGATTAAGTAAATTTTATGGATTGAAAGTTCAAGTCATTAAGCAATCAATTTAATTACCCTTCCCTAAGCTTCTTTAATTTAATTAACTACTTAATCATGAGCCTCCAATGATATGCTTATGAGAAATTAAAATTTGAAATGCACTTAAAGGACCTCATGCAATTAGGCTCATGCTTAAGAGTTAATTAGATTAAAGAAGGGAAGAATCTAAGTTAAGTACTCTTATGGTTTTTCCATACCAATGGGTTAACCATAAATTCCTTAATGACTTTATGATGTTATTAAACACATAAAGGGAAAAGTAATAAATTACATTTAAATTATCTAGAATTATCATTAACTCAATTTGATTTTTATTTGATCATTAATTTTTTCTAATTAATCCCTAATTATTACAAATGTTAATTAACCCTCTTATGGAAATGCATTTAGGAAAGTAAATAAGAAAGTGGTCCTAATTATTGTCCCTCACCATTCCCACTTTTACGGATTAATTATCATTACTCATTTAATTTTTACTATTTAGCAATTTTAACAAATATTAAATTAATTAATGAGGGTAACTAGGATTGAAAATTTTAAATTTCTTAAATTACATGACCAATAATTCCAAGAAAATTATGAGAGGTAGAGAACATCCCATAAAACTATTCCACCAAATTTAGAGTTAATCAAAAAAGTAATTAAGCCTTAATTAATGTAATTAATCTAGATTTAAACCTTAATTAAATACTATTCATGATCAAACATTAAATTTTATTTTTATTAAATTCTCCTTTGTTTAACCTTTCCAAAATAAGTTTATTTATATTTTTTGGATTTTTTTAAAATTAGTTATGATATTTTGAAGTTTTGGCCATTTAATTACATTTTTAAGGCTTCATTAACCACTTAAACCATCAATACGCTAACGCAAGCTTCCATGTGGTGTAATGGGATTGGCTATTTAAAATGTCAAATGACTCACGCGGACGGGTTTCGCCCAGTCAGTCAAATCAATCGACGCCGAATTAATCTCATGATTTTAGATGGATAACTCAGAAAATTTAGCGGATTAAATCATGACTGTCCATTCTAATCACACGGATTGGATGGTCGATGATCTATTGTCCCCAGAGCATTGGAAGATGGACATTGTCTGCCTTCCATCACTCGATCCGAGCTCACTGGAGCTCGTTTGACGTGAAATTGACTCCAAAATGATTAGAAGAAATTTAGAGGATTCTACGATAAAAGCATGAAATCACATTGCACTTCAAAAGAGCAACACATAAGGCTTGTTGGATTTTACCTAGATAGACGTTTGTCAACTAAGGTTTCATCTTTAAGAGATGAAACCTATTGAGAAGATCTCGAAGCCTCGCCGATTTTTTCTCAGGACCAAACGTCATCATAAAGCTCGCTAGAGTTGGTCTAGGGATGCCTCATGATCAAATCCGAAATGATTCATTTTGGCTTGTCAAAGTGTGGTGAATGTGTGGGAAGAGTTCATTTGGGTTTAGTGGAGTTTTGGTGAGGTTGGAGACGGGCTCTCGCTTGTTTGGTCGGTCTCAGATGATGGTGAAGGGGCTGTGAGAAAAGGGGGTGCATCAAAAAATGTCTTTGTGAAGTTTGAATCGGGGGGGAGTATACTCTTCCCACTCAACCAAGGGCTTAGATTAGTTCAGCCTTTAATAGCCGTCCGGTTGGGGTAGGTGGTCAAAAGTGATAGGGGACTGCTGAGGTAAAGGTGCTTGAGTGGCCAAGTGAGTGGCTTGGGCTGGCATGGGGTGTACTACCTTCCCTAGGTGGACCAATGGTGTGCCATGCGTGAACTCACCCTCTCATGGCCAAAGGCTGAACCCAACAGCCTTGGGTTAGGTTGGGTTAGTGGTCATATTGTTTAAGAAAGACCAAAGGTGACTGCCAAGGCATGGGGAGGGGAGAACTCATCCAAATAGAGATTTTGTCTCATTTAGGTGACTTGGTTTAAGGGATTTGACCCAAGCTGGGTTCACCATGGGTTGGATCCTCTTGGGCAGGCCTATGGTGACCCAAGGATGAGTCATGCCAAGTTTGGTTGGTTTGGACTCTTGAGTTCAAGGGGAACCATGCTAAAGCTAGATCCTCTTGGGCAGGCCTAATCGCTAGAAGTATCTTAAGACTAAGGAACTCTTAGTATCTAAGAGGAGTCCTATGCCTAAGATGGAGGGGTTGAGAGCTCATCCTAAAAATGAGATTAACAACCTCATTTAGTACACCTAAAATTACTTAGTGAGTGTTCATCTCTTTTTCAAAAATCAAAGATTAAATCAAACAACGAACCTCTCTTCCAAAAATAAACATATTCAAATGCTCTTTTAAAATTAACTAATCCCATTTATACTTAAATTTGTTAAATGAGGATTCTCTTTTCAAAATTAAAATCAAACATACCCACAATATTTTCAAATAAACCAACTCCATTTAACATATCCAAATTTGTTAAATGTAGTCTCATTTTCAAAGTTGAAAATTAAAATCTAAACAACCAACATACAAATTGGACTCCACTTAACATACCTAAATTTGCTAAGTGGGGATTTTCTTTTCAAAAAATAAAAAAATAAAAAAAATCAAGATAAACAACACATAATTAAAGTCCATTTAACATACCCATATTTGTTAAAATGAGAGTTCCATCTTTAAAATCAAATTAAAATCAAAATATCCAACACACATTTGAACTCTATTTAATATACCTAAATTTGTTAAGTAAGAATTCAATCCCAAAATCAAAACAAATCACACATCAATAAATAATCAAACACATATGTGAGCTCCATTTAACATAACTTTGCTAAATGAGAGTCTCATCTTCAAAACAAAATCAAACTCTAACAACAAACATCAAACATATATATATATATATATATATATATACATACACACACACACACACACACACAATTGAACCTCATTTAACATACTTAAATTTGTTAAATGAGGGTTCTTCTTTTCAAAATCAAGTCAATATCGACAAACAACATTCAAACCATTAAGGTAGAAAGCTTTCAAAAATTTTAAACACTTACTTGAACACCATTTTGCATACTTAAATTTGCTAAGTGAGAGTTCCAAATTCAAATTAAAATAAAAGAATACAACAAATACATCTCCAAAAGTCTCTCCAAAATAAATGAACCCCATTCAACATACTTAAATTTATTGGATATGGGCCTCAAAATCAAAATCAAATTCAAATTCAACAACTCATGGTAAAGCCACAATCTCGCTCGGAACCCTAAAAGCTGCGTTCTCTGGCGATTTTGTTTTCCCCTCGGTGGATTGGCCGCTTCGCGTTGCTTCTGGCGCTTCTTCGGCTCACCAACACGCCAGACGGCTCCCCAGTATGTGACGCCTTGGATTAAAGCAATGGCGAGGCTCGTCTCGAACCCCGGCTCGTGATCTCGCGTCGCACCACTTTGTCCTCCGACTCTGCTGTGTTTTCTCGGATTCGATTGCTCTTGTTAATGCACCTGTTGTTAAATCATTCAAAGAGGCCTTATCTGGTAAGAACCCTAGCTCGAATGCTTCCGTTAATCTCATTGCAACATCTTATCGTGGCTTGCGGGCAGTAATGTGTTCTGATCAGGATGTTGAGAAACTTGCTAAGCCCTTCGAGTTCGCTTTGGTGGGTAAAATTCCCGACTCTTGATAATATTCTCTTTCTTTCATAGTTTAAAATTATCTACTTTCTCTATCTGATCGATCCCCTCACATTCTTATTCAACTCTCAAATGATTTAGATTATTCATGGTTTTGCTCGTCGTTCTTATTTTGTGCATAATTGTCATATGCTATTGAAATGGTCGCCTCTTTGATGTCAAAGAGGAATCTCCCATTGTTCCTCTTTGGCTTGCTCTTCCTAACATGCGATACACTATGTCACTCATCAAGTTTTGTTTGCATGGCCTTTTGGTCGACCTCTCCAAATAGATCAAGCAACGCCACTAGATCTAGGCCCTTCGTCGTCAGATTCTCTGGAGATAGACATCACTAAAAAATATCCCAAAGAGGTTTGGATTGGCTCAAAAAATTTGGATATAGTCAAAAAGTCGAATTCGAAAATTTTCCTGTCTTTTGCACTCACTGCAAGATTCACGGGCACGAACACTCAGAATGCTTTGTACTTCATCCTAATCTCCGAAAACATTTACCACAGAATATGAACACCACTAATGGAACTGGGAAAAGCAATACTCTAGCATATATGCCTAAAAACACTCAAAAAGAGTCTCTCCTCCCTACTCCTACTGATCTATCTATTGGAAAACATTCTGATCTTGGTACTAAAACAGGCATTGAGGGGTGTGACGCTACCAATGGCAATATACCTAACCTTGCCCCTGCTTGTAATAATTTGGCTTCCAATGATAGCTCTTTGCTTCCGCAACCTAATGAAAATCCTGAATGGTAGCCTTATATTGGACACCCATTAAACAATTTGAATGAGAATCATATAATGGACCAACAAAATGATGACCCTATGTTTGAACATATTGAGAAAGATATTTGTATTATGAATGGTGTAGAACTTCCCATCTATTTCCTTTCAGTGATATTCAATTGAACCACTCACATACTCTACCCGATACGGAAGAAGGCGAAATCCCCTCTTCTAAATCATTGATAGATTATTCTACTATTCCGGAACCCACAAAATCAATCTCTTTCTGATGGAGATAATTTGGATTCTGAGAGACCATTTCAAATTGTTAAAATAAAACCCTACAAAGCAAAAAAAAATTTTCTAATAATAACTTCTCCAGAACCACTCGCTCTTCTTCCACCCCACACAGTAATGTGTCCCCTTCTCCTCTCTTCCTTTCTTTTCTTTTCCTTTTGGTTGTCTCCTTATGATTAATTTTCTTATTTGGAATATCCGGGGTTGTGGGTCTCTTCCTGTCTGCAATCGTGTTAGGAGTCTTTATCGTGTTCATAATATCAAGTTACTTGTTCTTATTGAACCTTTCATTAATTCTTCTAAGATTGCTTTTGTCGCTAGATCCCTTGGTTTTCATAATTTCTTCTTCAATCTTAATAATAAAATTTGGTGCTTTTGGCACAACTCCATCACCATTTCCATCATTGATGATCTTGACCAATTGGTTAATGTCAAAATCTCCTTAGGTGACTTATCGGCTTTTGGTTCTTTTATCTATGCTTCTTGTAATAGAGCTGGTAGGAACATCCTTTGGAATCACTTACGCACCTTCGCTTCCTCGGCTAACCTTCCCCGGTTGGTTGGAGGTGATTTCAATATCATCGCTAGTTCGGAAAGAAGGGGAGGATGTTCTCCTAACCTTCATTCCATGGAGGACTTCTCAAATATGACCCTTGATTGCAATTGACGACATTGGTTTCAGGGTCTACCTTCACGTGGCACAACTCGAGGCTTTGGCAGCGTCTTGATAGGGCCCTCTTCAATTCTCTTTGGATCAATCAATGGTCTTCTACCACTGTTGAGCATTTGAGCAGAACTTTGTCTGACCATGCTCCTCTCTTGATTTCCTTCAATAATCCCCCCCAAACCCGTCTACTCCCCCTCCTTTCAGATTTCAAAACATGTGGACCCAACATAGTGACTTCACCAATGTTGTTACTAATTGGATGGCCCCTGCTTTTCCGGATAATTGTTAAAGGTATGACTCGTCTGGCTTAAGCTCAAAAGACTTAAACAAAATCTTAATTGGTGGAACAAACACATTTTTAAAAATCTTTTCACAAATCTTAAAGCTATGGAACAAGAGGTTTGTTCTCTTGAAGATCCGTCTCAACCGATCCTAGTAAACTTGAGGAGTTGAACATTGCCAAGAATAACTTGCTTAATTATCAAAACATGGAAGAAACCTATTGGCAAAAAAGTCGCAAGCAAACATATTCTGAAGGCAGTAAACACCGTGTATTTTCATGCCATTTGTAATAAACGGAAAGCCTTAAACTCGATTAAGAAAATTAAGAACTCTAATGGTGAATGGATAACCGATAACAATGATATTAAGGATTCTGTCATTCATCATTTCCAAACTTTATTAAATTCTAAGCCGTTGCTAGATACTTTATCAAACACCCATCTTATTCCTTCTATGATTAACAGTGAGGATAATCATTTACTCACTATGTGTCCTTCCGAAGAGGAGATTAGTAATACTCTTAAGAACATGAATACTCCACTCTGTCGGCCCCGATGGTATAGTACATAACTTCTTTTTCAAGATCACAATATTTATTAGCTATATTGATTTCTTTGATGGCAATCCCATTCCCAAATACTTTTCAAGCACTTCTATTATCCTTATTCCCAAAACTAACAATCTCAATCTTATTTTAGACCGATTAGTCTTTGCACCTTTTTCATAAACTCATTGCTAAATTAATCAACAATAGGCTTAGCCCTTTGCTTCCTAAAATCATCTCCTAATCAAACTGGTTTTGTTAAACACGAACAATATCGATAATATTCTTCTCGCCAAGAAATGGTTCATGACATTGATATCAAGTCTAGAGGAGGCAACATCTTAAACTGGACATCGCTAAAGCCTTTGATAATCTCTCATGGGATTTTCTCTTTCAAATCATGAATTTGTTTGGTTTTGCTGATAGTTTTATCCAGATTATCAAAAGATGTATCATGAATGTCCGGTTTTCTTATCATGAATGGTGAGTCCATAGGTTTCTTCCTTCTAGCCATGGTTTGAGGCAAGGTGACCCACTATCACCTTCTCTTTATCATCGCTATTGATACCCAAGGAGCTGAATGATCTTTCGCTAATAAGCCTAATATGTCTTTTAAAACTCATGGAGGTTTCCCTATTTCTCATCTTAGCTTGTGATGATTTCATTATCTTCAAGAACGTTCCATTCAACATGTTAAAACCATCAAGAACCTTCTAAATGATTTTGGTAAAGTTAGTGGTCTTTTCTTAATGAAGGAAAATGTTGTTTTATTCCTTCAACTAAGATTCCTCCTAATAGACTTAACCAAATATCTAGAATTACTAATTTTAAACAAAATCAACTTCCTCTTAATTACCTTGGGGCTCGCTTTAAAGGCCATAAAGATCACACCTTTTGATGATCTAATTTTCAACAAAATTTTGGCTTGGGAATTTCATTTACTCTCTTCTGGTGGTAGGCTTACCTTGATTAAGAGCACTCTAAATTCCATGCCTATATACCTTCTTCAAACCATTGTGCCTACCAACTCTACCATCAATAGAATTGAGCCTCCTAAACAAATTTTTCTGGGAACCAATACCTCCTCTAAAAGAATGCCGGACATCCCGGTCTAAAAGTTGTGGTACTCTTGAAGAGGGAGGTCTGGATGTAAATCCATCAAAGATGTTATCAATGCCTTTTCCTACAAACTTTGGTGGAATTTTAGAGCAAACATAGTCTTTGGGCTAATTTCATGACTACTAAATATTGCCAGGGTAAACATCCTCTCATTTGTCCTTTTAAATCGGGTGATTCTCCTATTTGGAGAAGACTTTATTCTATCAAATGGGATGCAGAATCCTTAATTTTTTGGGGCATAAACTCTGGCACTTCCTTCTTTTGGCAAGACAACTGGAGTGGTTGTGGATCCATTGATGATTTACTCCACTCACTCCACCTCCGATATTAGAGTTAATTCATTCTGGAAAACCTCAAGTGGAACGCTAGTAAGATTAATTGATTCTATTCCTTCCACCTTCTTAAATATGATTACTAATATTCCTATCAATCCTAACAATCAAGATCAGATTATCTTTAAGTTATCTCATAATGGGGATTTCAACCTTAAAATGTGTGGCTTCACACTAAAGACACTCATGATTCTTCTTTTGTGTTCTCCAAAGGAATAATAATATCCCCTCTTCTACTGCTCTAACTTGGCTATCTTAAAAACTTTATTCTGTTGACTCATTGTTGTAAAGGGTTCCATTTACCCTCTAAATGTCAATGTTGTTTCCATATTGAGAATGTTAACCATGTTTTGTTAATGGGGCAATTGCCTCTAAAATTTGGATTTGGTATGACGATCTATTCAACATCAATTTCAATTGTTCTCTTACTTTATATCAACTTCTTGAAATCTACTTTGACAATGCTATTAAAGGTCATATTAAAATCATAATCGCCATTACTCTTATTTGGTTCATATGGATGGACCGTAATGAAGCTAAACATCGTGGGATTCGTATGAATCACATGAGGATTATTGGTAGAACTAAAAAAAAAATTTGTGACTTATTTAAACCCAATTTAATTAATCACAAACAATTTAAAGGTCAAATCAGCCAATAAACTGGGCTTCAACCTTCCGCATCAACCTTATCGAAAATGATAGAATGGTTTTTTGGAAAACCTTGATCATATTATTAAAAATGATGGCTGGCTCTCTCATAATGGCTCGTTGTGGCGGCATTTTCGTGAGATTCTAAGGGTATAGTTCTATGCGCATTTGCTTATCCCCTTATTTCCAGCACTGTCCTTTTTACTGAGCTTATGGCTGTCCACAAAGCTCTTGAAATTTGTCTACAAAATGGCTGGCTCAATATTTGGATAGAGGTGGATGCCCTCCTTCTGATTGACCTATTGACTTCTACCAATATGAGCAACGCTGGTTTATACTATCTCCTCGTGCAAACTAGGGCTCTTCTCTCAATCAATTTTAACATCACTCATGTTTGGCATGGAAGGAAACGCAGGCGATTACCTTGCCAACTGGGTGCAGATTAGACAGTATCATCTTCTTTGATCAATTCACATTACCCAAATACTATGCAGTTAACTTGGACAACTCGCCTTCCTTACCTTAGAACCTAATTTTCATCTTGTTGCATGCCTCTTTTTTTCCGGTTTTCTGCTTTCCTTGTTCTTTTGGATACTCCTCATAGATATCATTGTCGCCTTGTGCTCTGGTCTTGAATTGTTGCCTTTGCCTCTTCTCCTATATTGGAAGATTTCGGTTTTGGCAATTACAATAATATTGGGCAAGGTTTAACTATATGCATACCAACCTCTTGCATTGGAACCTTAAGCCTTGTGTTACCTCGCATCGGTTTTATAACGCAATCCTACTTGGGACTTTAATATCAATGATACACTCATCCCTAACCCCGAGAGGATTAACCATTGCGGATGAAGTTTTCGTTTGATGGGCATAGACTTTAGCATTAACTGCTTCAATCATATTTTTCTCACTGACATTATTGCTTGGAGCATTTCTACTATCTCTGATTTTAGGCAATGGTCTAATGTGCATTATGTGGTTCGATTTACTTTGATAATATTAATCTTTCTTTGGTCAGCCGCTTATTCCTTGGGACTCTTTTTTTTAAAGGTTTATTTTATAAAGGTTGCAACACCTATCTGAAAGAATAATGGATGGTTGTTGGGCCTTTGAACTTTCTCGTACCGGCTATCCTTGTCATAATGGCTAACATCAGCCTTGTTTAACTACAATGTAGAAGTTGTAATACCGGTTCTATTATTGGCTTTTGCGGTTTGTTTTGCTTAATGAATCTGTCACTCCCGAATAAGTTATTACTATTTCTAGTGGTTCTCTTTTGTCATCCAAACCCTATTGTTGATATTCTCCGCTTCTTCATTGGTTGGAATGTTTTTAATGGTAGCTTATCTTTTGGTGGTTGGACTTATGTATTCCACGTCTGTGCCAACCTTGTGTTGTTAGTTAGTTTTTTCGGGTATGGTATCCTTCTCACTGTCATTGCTGTTCTGTCTTGGGCTGTTGTTCAGTATACTTCCTGTTATTATTTAACTTTTGCTCCTGGTAAATTTGTGAAGAACCTAAATGCTGGTTTTTATGGTCTCATTGATCTCCTTGTTGTCTCTGATGGGTGCATTCTGATTGATGGGTTTGTGATCACCCTTCTTAGGTTTGCTCATCCGATTCTGATGCTTTGGGCTCTTTTTTTCTTTATGGTTGTTGTCATTTCCGCTTTGGATTTCTTTTGGTTTATCGAATTTTTTTATTGTGGTTCGGTTCTGTTAATTCTTTGAATCCTTATTCTTGCTACCCTTCACCTCTCTCTATCTTATCTTGTTTTCTTTTGATTTTGGACCCCTTGCCATCGTAATTCTTATGGTTACTACCCTTTGCTTCATTCTGATCCTTAACACGATTTGTTTACTTTGAATGGTGGAATTTGGTACTGTGGGTAATTCGCTTGTTCTTTGTCTTGGTGGATTATTATTTTCTATGCGATGTGAATTTTGGACTCTTTGGGCTACTAATGCTATTGCCTTGATGAACGTTGCTTTATTTCTTTGTTCATTTTAGTTTGCTATTTTTGATTTCTTATTGCTGTCCTTACACTTGGTGTGTTTTTGTTTTTACTCTTCTTGACCCTTCCTCTTGCTATCTTGATTATCGGTTTGGTTTGCCTATTTTATCTTTCCTTTTCTTGCTCTGGGTTTCTTTTGTTGGCCTTTCCGTGCGATTTGGATTTTGTGTCTAATCACATTGATAATGGCTTGGGATTAATTAATTTTTGGTTTTTGAAGGTTTGCTTTGCCATGGTTGTTTGATGATTTGGTTAATTATTTGCCTTGGGTTTTGGTGGCTGCAGATTGCTACTGCTGATTCCATCTCCAGTTTTTCTATTGATGCCTTTCTCTTCTGCTTCTTGTCTTGGCAAGCTCGTTTTGGACTTTTGCTAACTTAAATTTCGATTCCTATTGAAGTCTCTCCTAGTTGGTACCATTGTTACATTATCCTTGCATTGGGAGTGACTTCAATGTCCTTGATTAATGTGGTGGAGTCTTTATTGCCCTTTCTCCTTTAATCTGCTTGTCCTTAATCTTTTCCTATCGATTTCTTTTCACTTCGGTTTGAATCCACGAAAGCAAGTACTATAGTCGGCGTTTGCTCCTTTTTTGTTGCTTTTTTCTGATTCTTGTTGCCATTTCCTTTGGCAAACTTGGATTTTGGTGTTTGCTTCTAAGCACCAAATCTATGAGTCTTGGAATGGATTGGGTTTAACTACATTTTGGTTCTTGAGGTTTGTCATGGTCGGTTGTTGATTTGGTTTTTTATTCACTTTGGGTATGGGTTCTTTGACTTTTCTCTTCTTGCCTTATCTTTCTCTTCTTTGTTTTTTTACCATCTTACTGCTTCTTGTCTTGTTGTTCTTTGGTCCTTTAACTTCATATTATTGCTTGGTTATAAAGTCTATACTTGGAAACGTCTCCTATTTTATATTCTAGCGACTTCCATTGTTGCATTACTTGCTCGATGGGAGTGACTTCATTGCACGATTTATTTGGGTTCTTTGTTAAATTTAGGGGTGGATGTGAATCATATTTACTCATTGCTTATATTGCAATCCTCTTTGGTTTATCTTTATTTACCTCCTTTTGGAGTTTCCATTGATTAGAGGTATTATAATCTCTATTTGACACTTCTTTGTATTAAGGCTTTGGTTGTTTGTGGATCCGGTTTATCGGTTTTCGATGGGTTGTCTCGGCTACTATTTTAACTTGTTATGTATCCCTTAATGGCTAGTATGTGCATCACCTTAATCAATTGCTCTACTTGACTTTAACCTGGTTTGTATACTCTCAATGATTGTACTTATGGCAAACACGTGGGGTATTTACAAGATTGTAAAGGGGATTTTGTTTGGCTTGTTATGAATGTTCCTTATGTGGTATCATCTCGATTTTCGTCAATTTGTTTCGTGATCTTGACATTATCTTTTATCTATTAAGTACTTTTCGCTTTAATTTGTGTGATAACTTGATGGAACTTTTCGATTTACTTTTCACTTCTGGTTGATTAACCAGATGCATGAGGTGTGTTTGTAATTTAGTCCATCGAAATTCAACAAGGTTCTATCTCTACAGTTTGTTGGCTATGATGGCTATGATGTTTTCACTCCATTTTGTTTTGGTAGTAGCTCTTGTGAGTAACCCTTCTCCGAAGTTTGGATGCACACTTTTGCATCCCCATTCAGTGTGATTGAAGAGCTTTCTCTATCTTCTCTCTCTACTAAATTTTTCTTTGCATTTTACATCCTATTATTTATACTACTATAACTTCCTTTGTGGTAAATTATTGGGTCCTCCTTTCTTTTTTTTTTCTTGGGTTTGTATCCATGGCGGTCATTCTCAAGTGCTTGAGTATTGGCCATAATTTGCTTTTGGATTATTATAACCTCATTGTATCTTTTGATTGTTTTAATGTGTTCTTTTGCTTTTGCACAGTCTAGACGGGATTTACTCCTTAGGGCGATTGTAGCTCTTTGAGCGTGGTTTGAGTTTATCCCCTTTAAGGACTTTGTAACCCTCTTTTTGTGGTAATAAAATACCCCTCATGGGGCTTCCCCTAAAAAAAAAAAAAAAAAAAACTCATGGTAAAGCCTCTCCTCCAAATTCTTAAATCTCTCCAATATAATGAACCCATTTAGCATACTTAAATTTGTTAAGTGTGGGTTCAATTTCAAAAATCAAGTCAAAGTTAACAATCCAAATCAACAGTTCAAGGCAAAGATTTAATTCAGTTCTCTTTTTCAACAATGCAGAGATACCAGCCCAGTCCTTTTTCCACCCTTATTATAGTCAGTTCATCGACATGTATTCTGAAAAGCTGATCTTCTAATTCTCCTATGGTGTGGATTTGGCCTTGGATCAGGCCATACTCACCGCTACTCCTATGATCCAGTTTGGACTTGGCTTTGAGAACCTCAAAGTCACATGTGAGGGACCAGCCCTCACCATTGTCAGCAAGTAGGATGTGGAGAAAAGAATCCACTTCTTCATTTTGATGTGCAGTATGGTTCTGAGTTTCCCTCTCTGAAGAGGAAGGCCATTGTGGTTCCTGCACCCTTATCAGTGCCAGTGCCAACATCAACATCAGTGTCAATACAGTTTATTGTCCATGATGTAGTTCCAGCGAGGGCTAGCACCACATATATTGTTCCCCCTGCTCTAAAGGGGGAAGGTTATCTTAGCTTCTGAGGTGAGAAAGGCCACTATGATTCCATTTATTCCACTCATTGAGGTGAGATGGGGCTTTGCTGCTTGACCTTCCACTTCAACTGTGGTAAAGAGGGAGTGGTGACGTAAAAACGTCATAGTCACTCCAACTAGCAAGAAAGGGAGGGAACACCACATAGTCTCCATGATAGTTGAGCCAACTAGGTGCACCCACCATCTTAGATCATCCATAATCTGATAGAGTTCAATCTCGACCACGCCTATTATAAAGAGTAGATGGTCATTTTTTGGATGACATTATAGAAGACTACCATGTAACAATTAAGAAGATAGTTGGTAGTGATCATTATGATTAGGAAGAGGGTAGAGTTAACTTTGAAATTGATGAAGATGACATGCTGGACGATGTATAAGCCCATGGTCGACCAGGATCCTAGAGGAACATCATACTAAGGTGAGTTGAGGAAGGTGACACCTCTCACTCAACTCATCACCTCCTTCACCAAGCAAGGATGACCATATAGATATGGAGAAGAGGGTAGAAGAGTTGATGGCTGGTTAGATTGTAGAACTAATACAATCTCACGCTTATGGTGATTGGCAACCATGATTGCCCTAAGTTCACTCCCATGGATGGTGATGCTGGTAGCTTGCATAGGAAGGTCACAGATAGCATCTCCATGCATAAGAAGGATATCAAATGTGGAGTAGTGGTGAAGTAAGTGGCAAGACTTATGGAGCTCATCCATTCCAAAGGGTAGACTAGGATTGAGTTCAATATCCCAAGGGTTTTATGCCACATTCCTTCAAGATTTTTTAAAGGAAGCCACAGAGTACATTGTACATTTTGAAAATACAACACCGCGGCACTCATGTTAAGACTTTTAGTTAGCGACCAACAATTTGGTGAAGACCTTCTTATCTTTTCATCAAAAGATTCATAGAGCTCAAGACAGGGTGACCTCGTTATAGAGAAATAGAAACCTAATGAGTCCCTTATTGATTACATTCTCAGATAGTGCAAATTGAGTATGGAATGCAAACCATAGCTATCTGAACAACATGCCATTGAGATTCTACTTAAGAATATCCATGGCCCAGTTGTTTCCATGCTTAAGAACTTCACTATAAAAACATTTGAGAAATTAATCAACAAGGAATTAACCTACAAGAGAAAGCCAAACAATTGCCCTTCTGACCAATAATCCCAAACCCACAAAGGTGTTTAAGAAGAAGCACGAGCTTGTATCTATGGACAGAGGGAAATAGTGTGAGTCTAGCATGAGGCCATGAGCTAACCTCCTTTGCCACCTCTTATTCCACCCTGCTACTATACCACCACTATAATAATTTCTACCACCACCGCCACTGACTACCTAGCAAGTATCCATATCCACCACAATGTTAAAAGATTCAGTAAACCATACATATTCAATAGATCAGGAGTCAAGAAAATCTTCAAGAATCTCTTGAAGAAACCCCATTCAGAATAAGAATAAATTAATAGCAATGATCCTAGCTATTACCTTCCATCGTGAGTTAACCATATCTTAGATTGCATCACTTTTAAGGTGAGCATAGTTATAATTGGTACATGGTTATCCCTAAGGAATACTTATTAGAACAACCTTCTAGTTCTGTTATAGTAATCCTTGGGGATACTTCTGATCCTCTTAAGACCTAAGAAGGTTGGGATATTTTCTTATCCTGCACCTCCAAGAAAATTATTTCTAAGATCAGGAAAATTTTCTTATAAGTGCCTGATGTAGCTCAAACCTCCAACATTAAGGAAGGTTTATTTACTTAGGACAATGAAGGGCAACCACCAAACCTAATGCGTAACCATCCACTCCTCCCATTCTTTACTACCTTATTCTGCTCTTCTTACGAAAGTATCCATGGGGATTCACCCGACTAAATTTTTGAGTCACCACATGATGGAGAAAAGGTAAGAATATAAAATTCATCTTTTTGGATGCCTGTAGATGTGCTTATTCGGTGATGGGTATGTCATCAAGGAATAGTGTACTATCTCGAGATAGAAGTCACTACCCTTTAATGGACCTAATCACCTCAATAAGGACTCTAAGGATGATGGGTGCATATGTATAAGAGATTCTTCCCTATTTTACATGAAAAGTAAAGCGGATTTATTTTAAAAGCGTTTGTTGTTCTATAGGCAAGCCGTAGTTAATTACATCATAAGGGATGTGATCCCTTAGGAATACTCTCAATTAAGGTAAATGATCATTGTCTTCAAAGCTTTTAATAGGAAAGGAATATCAATCAATTAGTTCATTTTTTGAAGATCAAATGAGATTGATCAAAGAGAGGGAGTGATCATCAAAGCCAAAAGAAAGATAAGTAAGGGATGCCCACGATGCTAGGAAACCTAACGAGCATATTAAACTATCCTATGGTTGGGCTTTATATTTTTGAAATTGATTTAATTTGTTTGAGTTGTATTTTTCATTAAAAATTTAGTACTTATGATTCCTTAATACAAGATTAAGGAAATGCCTAGAGGTGAGGATTTAATATTATAAAAAGGAAACCTAACCTAAATCTAGGGAGCTTTGGCGAGGGCCGAAAGCACGATATAAATTTAAGGTGAAGATGGGTATTCAGTTTACCTCTACAAGAGAGGACAAACCACCCAATTGCTTGGACTTACAACTACCTGGGGGTGGCCGTCAACTAACTCCTCCTACAATTTTAAATATATGTAGGCAAGTCTTATGCTTATGCAAGATAACTAGACATTTATTTATTTATAAAGAGTCCAAGTCCTTAAACTCACCCTCTAAAGAGACTAGATCATGTGGACATGTACATATTTCAAATCTAATGCAATTCAAATTTCATTTTAATTTTATTTTGGATAATTATTTTGACTCAAATAGGATTCACATATGCCTGAGAAATAAAGTTATTGGCCAAAATCAGCGAGAAGGGAGGATGTATTTTTCCACCATGGCTCTCAAAGGTCAAGCCAAGTTTCTTTGGCAAAGGTGAAAGCCCTCTAATCAAGAGTCAAATAAGATGCATTTGTGCATGATATTGTAAATGAAATACTCATCCAGCTAAGGGGTTGCTAATTCTTTAATCTTGATTTTAAACCTAAGATTTAGGTGAGGTTATGAGTTCTTTATTTTTAGTTTTGAGTTGTTAAGATTTATTTTTCTAAGAGCATAATCCACATCCAGGTCATACATAAAGTAAGGAAGAAACTAGAAAAAAGATGCCACTTAATGCAAAAGCTAAATAATTCATCAATCAATTTATAAAACTAATCACAAAAAGAATTAGAGGCAATGCATAATCCCAAAAAAAAAAAAATAGGTAGCCAAGCTCTACCCTTATACAACCCAGATTACAAATGAATTAAATACAATTAAGCAAGGAATTCATTGTTATGGGGGTCTTCAAGCTTCATTATTCATTCTTTTTTTTCTTTCTTCTCCTTTTCTTCTTTCTCTTTGGTTCCTTCTTATTGGATGTTTGGAAGGTGGATGCTCCAGGGCTTCACATGGTGCATAAGATAATCTTAGTGATCTTATCAATGCTCATCCCCATAACAATCATTCCAAAATCCTAATTGCATAAATTTACATGAAAAGGAAAAGTGGAAATCTAGCTAACACCTACAAAATAAAGGTTAGATAAAATAAATCACACAAATCCCAAGCATGTATATTGGACTTATTACCCCACACATGGGTGACTAAGTCCACCTAGCCTATTGGATTATATTTAGGGGTATAAGCACCTGCAAGCAAAATCATTTATATTTTTATTTATGATAGTGCCCCTTAAGCATAATTCCCTGCAGAAAATAATGGTTAGACTAAGATAGCCCTACCATTCATTCTATGAGCATACACCCTAACATCCATTCTAAAATATATATCACAAAATAAAAGCAAGCATTAAATCATGCTACTCTAACCTAAAGCGAGTGGTGACTTTAATGTGCTTTAGAGGTTTGTGGTATGCTTAACTATGGCTTTAAGTTAGAATTTTATAAGTGTGAAGCATGTTCAACTTAGATAAGGATTTCATTTAAGTGATTTAGTGGATTTGGGTTGATTTCATTTCATGTTTTGGCTAGGTTCAAGTGAATCATACAATTAATTACTAAGTTATAAAGAGAGAGAAAGAGAAGAGAACTTCTCTTTCCTTCCCTAACCTAAGTAATCTTTAAAGTGGATTCAAGTTTTAGTTTTATTTAGTGAATATTTTGATTAAGTTTTTTAATTAATCCTAAGTTTAGATGAACTCTAAACAAACCTATTCAAAAGAAAGGCATTTCAAGATTAAGTAAAATGAACTAAATTCACAAAATACACATTACTTCATTTCTTTGCCAACATGCATAACATGCATATGAATGGATCCTAAGCATATCTATACATACCAAATGGAAAAGTTTAACACACTTTATGATGCATACTAAGTAGTTTACTTAAGAAAATTTGAATGCTTGTGATTCATGATTTTCATTAAGTAACAAAGAGATTTCTTATCCAATCTTCACATGCACACATGAAAGTAAGAAATGTATAAGTGAGTATAACACTATTGTTAACCAGAGGTGTAAGGTACAAGATCTACTTAGGGCTACTTAAAGCCTCATAACATCGGATTGTCCAGACTAATATACTACTTTCCTTAAATACAAAGATGTGTACAAAAGAAATGAATGGAAAAAGAATGCTAAGTTAGTTACTTAAGAAAATTTGAATGCTTATGATGTATGATTTTCATTAAGTAGAAAAGAGATTTCTTATCCAATTTTCACATTCACAAATGAAAGTAAGAAATGCATAAGTGAGTACAACGTCATTGTTAATTAGAGGTGTAAGGTACAAGACCTACTCAGGGCTACTTAAAGCCTCGCAACCTTAGGGTTGTCTAGACTAATATACCACTTTCCTTAAATACAAACATGTGTACAAAAGAAATAAATAGAAAAGAAAGAATGCAAAAATTTGTATTAGTTGATTTGTTTTGTTTATGCAATTTATATGTGCAAGCATAGGTAACATTCTTAAGTGATAGCATGAGAATGAATAGGATATGGAATTAGGTAAGTGTTAGGTTCTTTTCAAATGAACCATACATCTTACTAAATCCTATTCAAAACTATACTAAAGGAGAAGAGAAGGAAAACTTATGCTAAGCACATCTTTATATCTTACTCACATGCAAGCTTATAATTAAAACAAAAGTAGCACACTTTCAATTTTGATAATTGATTCATATATTTTTGAAAATAATTTGAATTTAGTAGTGATAATAGCCACTCATATTTCTACTTTAGCCAACTCATGCAATTTTGACATAAAATAAATAATTTTGTTTTGAATTTGATTTTGAAAAATATGGATGCATGAAATCATATGACATACACATTTAACATGTTGGGGAAAGAATTAAAGCAATGAAAGCATGTAAACACATTCACTCTAATTAAATCCTAAAGACAATCTTATGAAATAAGAAAGCTTAAAATAAATCAAAATTTATTCAATGTAATTTTTGCTTGATCTTAAGTTTGATTTAATTTTGAAAATGTGGATTGAGTTTGTTATTCCAAACTCATTCTCACATGTATTTGATATTTTTATTTAATTTTTAGGTGATTAGGTTCATTTTAAATTTGATTAGGTTAAGGTAAACAAGTTAATTAACCCTTACCTACACCACCTTAGCATAGTTAACCAAGTAATTATGAGCTAATGAGATGATATAAAAAACTCACAAGGAATTTAAACTTGCAATGCACCTACGAAGAAAAAGGTCTAATGCAATTTGTCTCATGATTAATGGTTAATTAAGCTAAGAGGTTTAACTTAAGTAATTTCAAAACACCCCTCACACATATGAGTTGAGTTTTGATTTCCTTAATTGAAATTAGGCTTTGAACACCTAAGCATCTACCCAAAGTAGATTAATTAAGTTCTGAAAATTTTGAGAATCTTTAGAAATTAATTTAGAGACTAATTAATGAAGTAGCTCTTAATTAAGAGAGGATTAAGGAAATAAAAGGGGGTTTAGGGAATAGCTTAGGAGAAATACCCCAAAATTATTCCCTAAGCCTCCTATTCACTGGATATAACCTTAATCAACTCTAATGAGGGATTAAAATACTAATCCAACCCTTAATTATCCTTAATTACATAAGGAGGGTAATTAGGAAATGCATTTGTAATTCCCCCAACTAAGCATTCAATAAATCCCAAGATAATTAGGGGAGGCAGAGGCCATCTCCTAAAACATACCCAAGAAGTTTGGGATTAATCAGAGGATTAATTAAGAAATAATTAGCAAAATAAGATTTTCATTATAACCCAAAATTAGAGAAAAGTATAATTCAAATTCCATTGAATTTTTAAAATATTTTAGGTTGAATTATCTTTCCATTGAAATTTACCTCATATTTTTTGATTTTTATTGAGGGAGATATGAATTTTTGAAGGTTAGGAGATTATTAAATTTAATTAAATCTCTAACTAATCCCCTTAGCTCACACTGCGACACATGGCGGCGGTAGTCAGCATGCTTTACACGCATCGCACCATGAGGGGATCACTTAAACATCACATCAGGGTGATGGCACGGTGGCGGGATGCGGTTTGATCCCTGCCATTCGATCAAGGATGTAATGACCAGAGATCATCCCGCGATTTCTAAAGGGATAAAGGATTTCTAAAATGTGTGGTTAATCTTGGCCGTCCATCCAAAATGCACGGATGGATGACCAGGGTTGCCCTAGTTCTTCCCTGAAGCTCAATAGAGATCGTCCATGATCTAAGGAAAGGTTCGAGCTCGATTGAGATCAAATTGGAATGAGATTGTACCCACACCATCTAAGCACAATTACAAACTTATCCAACTATGGATTTCACATACCATGAACATTTCTTTCACAAAGGACCAACACCTCCTAAGCTAAGTGGTTGAAACATTCCATACCTCATCGGAGGTGATCACTAGTGCTTGAGCTTGATGAGGTAGCTTCGTCTAGTGGAGATGAAGCCCTATTGAAAGTTTCAAGCCTTGGGGTTGAGTAGATCTCTTTATGGACCAACACCACTTGCTTCCCTTTGCATCTTTGATCCAAGTCACCTCCTCCTTGCTTTGGGAACTTGAGAGAATGCTTAGGTGCACTCAATTTGATCCTCTGAGGGAGTGTTCAATGGGAATTAGAGTAGTTTTAAGTGAGGAGGAAGTTGGGAATTGAGATGAGCTCCCCTATTTTCTAAGAAAGAAAACTGAGAATTCTTGATTTCAAATCCCTCTTAGAAAGCTTGAGAATGCTCTTTGATGGCTCCTAACTTTCTCTAGTGCTCAATCAAATGTGAGGATCATGATTCAAATTGAATTAGTATATCTCCTAATGGATGGTCGAACCATGAGTTATCATTTTGATCTAATTGACCATATGGAGGGGTTGTTTAGTTAGATCTTTGCACATGGTCGCTTGAGTGGATTGGATAACCTCCCATGTTGTAAATTGAGTGGAAGGAGGATTTTGAATTAGCCAATTTGAGCTTGGGGTCAAGTTTGGCCTTGGGTCCATTTTGACCCAAACCTATTGGGTTGGGTGCACCACTCTCCATTAGGTTCACTTGAGCTATTAGGAAGGTATCAAGTTGATATGAAGAGGGCTTGACCAAATTACCCATGGATTAGATCAAAATTTGTCCTATGGCCTAGGGGTAAAATGGTCATTTGGATGATTTTTTAACTTGGATATGTTGGCTATGTAGAGAAAATAGGTTTGGCCAAGTTTCATGAGATTTAGAGTTCATTTGATGAGGTTTGGCTCATGTTAACCCATTTAGGTCAAAATAGGTCAATTTGGGCCAAACCAAGGGTTAGGTCAAGTTCATATGACCATTTGAAATATTTTGGTGGCTTTGATTCAAGTTGATTTAGTTTTGAATTTGGCTCATATGACTTCATTTAGGTCAAATAACAATTTGACCCATTTGGCCTATTTGAGCTAATTCAAGTTTGGTTAGTCATATGGAGTGGATTGATATCTTTATTTCCAATCAATTTTGGTTAAGTTTGAATTTGGCTCAACATGACCCCTTTAGGTCAAGTTTGGTTCAAGGTCAATTAGGCTAGGTTGGGTCTAGTTGGCCAATTGAGGCTTTGGTCAAGTTCAACAAGTGATTTGGAATGAAACCCATTGGTTTCAATCAATTTGTCTTAGATCAAGTTTTGCCATATTTTGACTTTTTTTGGTCAAGTTGGGTCAACTTGGGTCAAGTGGCCAATTGGGCTATGTTAGGCTCAAATGTTGACTTGGTCAAGTTCAAACATAGGTCATGAATGAACTTAGATCAATGGTTTCAATCAATTTGGCCTATGGTGGATTTTGGCTATGTTGGATTTCATTTTGGCTAAGTGTGACTTGGCCAACCCTTAGGTTTGACTTGGTTTGACCTAATTTGATTGATTGATCATCCCATGATGATTGTTGATTATGATGAGAGGAATAGGTGAGTTTGGTTCAATCCAATTTGGTTAGGATTAGAATTTAGCTCATAAGGGTACTTTAGATCACTTTGGGTCAAATGAGCCTAAGTGGGTCAAATGGCTTGGTCAAAGCTTGATTTAAGTTTGGTTGAACTTGTATATGAACTTGTGATTGAAATATAAATCCATTTGCAAGTGGTTTGAAGTCAAATGAGTTTTGATTCATTTGACAATTTCATATTCAAAGGAAGAATATGAAGGGATTTATGGTTTGATTTTTGAATTGGGTTTTGATTTGGTGACTGAAGTTTGTATTTATATATGGATTCATGATTGTAGGGTTGATTGAATCATGAAAAAAAAATCAAGAGTTTGGCTTGATTTGGAGTTGATTTGGTTAAGTTCAAGATTTTGACTTGAAAGACTTAGGTTCGATTTTGAGTGGATTTGAGTTTGATTGATTTGGAGTTTGGTCAAGGAAGGAAGGTGAGGAATGGTTCAAGGGTGGGTAGATTTTCCTAATGCCCCTAAGGCATGACCTATTCATATGACTAACTCTTCTAAGTCTCTGGGCTAGGTTGAGTCCACTTAATCACTAGATGTGTCTTAAGACTAAATAACTCTTAAAGTCTAAGAGAAGTCCTATGTTTAAGATGGAGGGGTTGAGAACTCATTCTAAAAATGAGGTCAACAGTCGATCTTATGTATATGCAATATAACTAGGTTGTTATTTAATTAGGAAGGAAACTAAAATCCTAAACTCACTCTCTAAGAAGCTAAATCATTACTAGCATGAGAAGATGACTTAAACTAATGCAAATATTTGCAATCTTTTAAACCATTTTGACACATTAATTTTAAACTAAGGCTTGGAATAATTATGCCTATATGCATGATGAAATAAGGTTATGGGCTAAATCAGTGGGAGGAGGTGTTCTCCACTATAATGGATGCCCTCAAAGATCAAGCATATCCCCTATTATGCAAAAATGGAGACCCTCTCTATTCAAGAGTGATACAAGATGATATGCATGATGTTATAACATTCAACATTTAGCTAAAGGGTTGCTAAATCTTTTATTTATCTTGATTATAAACATGGACTTTAAGATGAGGTTGTAAGTTATATTAACATTTGGTTATGAGTTATTAGTGAGTGTAGAAATTTTAATTTTATTATAAAGAACATAACGCATCTAGGCCACACATCAAATCATCATACTTTAAAAAAATTTATGAAAAACATGCCATTTTTATTACACAAACTAAACACAACAATCAAACATTTGAATTTTCATAAAATCTAGTGTGTGGTACCATCGCACACCTGAGAAAAGAAATTCGGTAGCCGAAGCTCAACCCTTATACAACTCGGATTGCAAAAGAATATTACAATTACAATGAAATAGATGTTACGGGGGTCTTTGTTCTTTGTCTTTCTTTCTTTTTTGGAATGTCTTGCTCCAAGCTTCACAGGGCCTCCCAGATCTTTGCCTTCTAGCCACTACTCATCTTAAATTTTATAACAATAATCCTAATTTCTATTACAAAAATGACATATTTATGAAAAATAAAATCTAACTACACATGCAAAATATATGTTAGCTAAATAAACATACAAGCCAAGCAATTATATATTATATATATATATATATGAACTTAGCACTCTACACATGAGTAACTAAGCCCACCTATCCTAATTGGATTATTCTTAGGGGCATAAGAAACCTACAAGAACATTTATGTTTATTTATTATTTCAGTGTCCCCTTTAAAATAATCCCATGCAAAATATCATTAGTTTTTTTTAAGACCAAACATCATCACACATATCCCTAACATCCAATCTATTACATCATAAAAAACACAACACCACAACTTAGAGCTAAGAAGGTGGTGCCTTAGTATTCTAATGTTTATGCTAAGATTTGGTGTGGTATGTTTTTAACTAAGCTTTAGATGTATGATTATCTAAAGTTTGAATTTGTTTAAGTTAAATATTAGGGGAGGTTTCACTTCAAATTATTGAAAGGATTAGTTAATTTTAATTTGTATTTTTTTGGTTTCATTTGATGCCTATTTAACATCAAATTATTATAAAGAGAAGAAGGAGGATTGACCTCCTTCATCCCTATCCTAAGTTATTTCCTAAAGGTATTATTATGACTTTGGTTTCTTTAATGAATGGCTTATCAAATATTTTTATTAAACTTAAGTTTGGGTTAATCTTAAAGAATCTCATGCAAACATGAAATGCATCTTAGGATTAACAAAATTAAATCACTATCACATGGATAACATTTCATCATTCATTTTTATCATAAATAGTATACACATCTCTTTAATTTTATTACTCATAATATTTAATTTAACATACTTATCTATACATGTAATATATATTTTTTTATTTGCACACTTGATGATTTTTAATCCATGTATTTTAGTAGAAAAGAGAGATTTCATCCTTTAGTTAGGCATATATATATGTATTAAAGAAAGCAAGTACATGTCATTGTTAAACTAGGAAAGTGAGATTATCTAAGACCTCCTAGGGGCTACTTAAAGCCTCATGTTCTCGCGATGTCCATACTATATACTTCTTAATCTTCAACACATGTAAACATATATATAAACATAGGAATGAAAATCATGCAAAGATTATATAATTGCAAAATTTTTTATTCATGTAAAGTAAAGTTCTATCCAAATTCTAGTACATGCATACACATGAATGAAATTCGTGCCATTGTTAAACCAGGGAAGTGATTATCTAAGACCTCCTTGCTACTTAAAGCCTTGTATTCCCAAGATGTAGACTATAATCGTCAAACATATTTAAACATACACATGAATTATAAAAATAGAATATGCTTTACCATGTTTAAATATAAATTATAATGAGTATTCATAGCCAGCATTAACTTGGATTCTCATAATTAATTTATAACTTAAAAAATAATTTAAAATTTATTAATGATAATAGCCACACCATATAATATTTGTTTAACACATACAATTTAATTATAATCATATTCTTTTGATTTTATTTTGAAATCATGAATGCCACCAAATGACATGTAAATTTATAATGATTGAAAAGGAATGACTCATTGCCACATAATACATTCAATCACATTAATTCTCAAGGACAATCAAGTCAAATAAACTTCTTTAAAATTAACCAAAGCTTTCATGAAATTTGATTTTTTATGTTTGAATTATCAAAACCTAAAGAGGAGAAATGAAATTTAGTGTTTGCCCCATCCCACATTAGTTACTTAGTGTGTTTAAGGAAAGTGATTAAGTAAATTTTATGGATTGATTAAGTTCAAGTCATTAAGCAATCAATTTAATTACCCTTCCCTAAGCTTCTTTAATTTAATTAACTACTTAATCATGAGCCTCCAATGATATGCTTATGAGAAATTAAAATTTGAAATGCACTTAAAGGACCTCATGCAATTAGGCTCATGCTTAAGAGTTAATTAGATTAAAGAAGGGAAGAATCTCTTATGGTTTTTCCATACCAATGGGTTAACCATAAATTCCTTAATGACTTTATGATGTTATTAAACACATAAAGGGAAAAGTAATAAATTACATTTAAATTATCTAGAATTATCATTAACTCAATTTGATTTTTATTTGATCATTAATTTTTTCTAATTAATCCCTAATTATTACAAATGTTAATTAACCCTCTTATGGAAATGCATTTAGGAAAGTAAATAAGAAAGTGTCCTAATTATTGTCCCTCACCATTCCCACTTTTTACAGTGATTAATTATCATTACTCATTTAATTTTTACTATTTAGCAATTTTAACAAATATTAAATTAATTAATGAGGGTAACTAGGATTGAAAATTTTAAATTTCTTAAATTACATGACCAATAATTCCAAGAGAACATCCCATAAAACTATTCCACCAAATTTAGAGTTAATCAAAAAAGTAATTAAGCCTTAATTAATGTAATTAATCTAGATTTAAACCTTAATTAAATACTATTCACTGATCAAACATTAGAAATTTTATTTTTATTAAATTCTCCTTTGTTTAACCTTTCCAAAATAAGTTTATTTATATTTTTTAGATTTTTTAAAAATTAGTTATGATATTTTGAAGTTTTGGCCATTTAATTACATTTTTAAGGCTTCATTAACCACTTAAACCATCAGCGCCACGCGGACGCTAACACGACAGTTTCCATGTGGTGTAATGGGATTGGCTATTTAAAATGTCCGACGCAGATGACTCACGGTGGATGGTTTCGCCTGTGCGCCAAATCTCGAATCGAATTAATCTCGTGATTTTAGATGGATAGATCAGAAAATCTAGCGGATTAAATCATGACTGCCCATTCTAATCACACAAATTGGATGGTCGATGATCTATTGTCCCCAGAGCATTGGAAGATGGACATTGTCTGCCTTCCATCACTCGATCCGAGCTCACTGGAGCTCGTTTGATGGTGAAATTGACTCCAAAATGATTAGGGAAAAAATTTAGAGGGATTCTACGATAAAACTAGCATGAAATCACATTGCACTTCAAAAAAGAGCAACACATAAGGGGAAAATCTACAGTTGTTGGATTTTTACCTCGCCGGAGCTAGAGATAGACGGTTTGTCAACTAAGGTAGCTTCATCTTTAAGAGATGAAACTCTATTGAGAAGATCTCGAGCGGCCTCCTCGTCGATTTTTCTGTGGACCAAACGTCATCATAAAGCTCGCTAGAGTTGGTCTAGGGATGCCTTCCGGTGATCAAATCTGTCGAGAAATGATTCATTTTGGCTTGTCAAAGTGTGGTGAATGTGTGGGAAGAGTTCATTTGGGTTTAGTGGAGTTTTGGTGAGGTTGGATAGAGGATGGATAGACGGGGCTCTCAGTTTTGCTTGGTGGCTGGTCTCACCGATGATGGGGTGCGCAAGGGGCTCAGAGAAAAGGCTGGGACTGTGCAGATCTGAAAAATGTCTTTGTGAAGTTTGAATCGATGGGGGAGGAGTATACTCTCCTCCCCACTTGAACCAAGGGCTTAGATTAGTTCAGCCTTTAATAGCCGTCCGGTTGGGGTAGGTGGTCAAAAGTGATAGGGGACTGCTGAGGTAAAGGTGAGTGGCCAAGTGAGCTTGGGTGGCATGGGGTGTACTACCTTCCCTAGGTGGACCAATGGCATGCCATGCGTGAACTCACCCTCTCATGGCCAAAGGCTGAACCCAACAGCCTTGGGTTAGGTTGGGTTAGTGGTCATATTGTTTAAGAAGGACCAAAGGTGACTGCCAAGGCATGGGGAGTGGGAGAACTCATCCAAATAGAGATTTTGTCTCATTTAGGTGACTTGGTTTAAGGGATTTGACCCAAGCTGGGTTCACCATGGGTTGGATCCTCTTGGGTAGGCCTATGGTGACCCAAGGATGAGTCATGCCAAGTTTGGTTGGTTTGGACTCTTGAGTTCAAGGGGAACCATGCTAAAGCTATGGGTTTGGTTCAATTTGATCCATATGGGTCAATTTTGATTCAAACAGGTTAAGTTGATCAATTAGCCAAATTAGATAACTAAGGTTTTGGGTGAGTTCAATTGATCATTTGGAATGCATTGGTGTAATTAGTTTGATTCAATTTAAAGTGGATTTGGATTTGATTCATTTGGGTTCATTTAGGACAAATGAGCTAACTTAACCAATTTGGTCAAATTGGCTTGGGCATGAGTTAGGTTTAGGTTTAATTGATCATTTGGGAATGATTGCAAGTGTTGGATTGAATTGATTTGGATTATGGAATGATTTAGTTTAATTAGACCCTTTAGGTCAAATTGGCTAAGTAGGTCAATGAAGTTGGTTTAGTCAAATTGGGTTCAATTGAAGGTTGGATCATATTCAATATTCAATTGTGGTTAATGGGGTCATTAATTGGCTTGGAGTATGATTTGGCCCAATTTGGCCTTTTATGTTAAATTGGGTTAACTTGGGTCAAATGATCAAATTGGTTTGGTATGACTCAATTGATTGCAATTGGGCAATCAAAGATTATTAATAATCATTATGGAAGGGATTGGGTGATTTGGTTTAATCCAATTGGAATTGGATTGAAGTTTGAATTAATTTGATCATTTTGGTCACATTGGGTAGAGTGAACCAATTGGGTTGATTGGGTTGAGTTGGTGTCAATTAGGTGTTGAGAGGGGTTCAATGATGGATTTATAGTTGATTCATGGCCGTAGTTGCAATTGATTTAGGCTTGATTAGGTTTTGGCTCATTTGAACCTTTTGGGTTAATGGGCCAACTTAATTTGGAGCTTAGAGTGGAAAATCAAATTCAATTATGATTAATTGAATTGGTTTGAGGTTGGTTATGTTTCATTTATGTGAGTTAGATTTGGATAGTGAATAGTCATGGGTCTTGGTTTAGGCCATAGGATATGTAGAACCTATTTGTCCTAAGGTGTATCTTAGGTTTAGGGTTATGTTCTCGAAGTCTCTAAGCTTGAGTTTAGTGTTCCCTTAATCACTAGAAGTGTCTTATCACTAAGGAGATCCAAGTGCCTAGGAATATTCCTAAGTATAAGATGAGAAGGGTTAATCCTCACACCAAAAGTGAGGTCAACAACTCTCTCTAGTGAAGTGAACCAATATATCTCACTTCCTTGGATAGATTTAGGTCACACACTTAGCTTGTGTAAGAGCATTTTAGATGTGGGTTCAGAGGTAGCCCACTTCTCCTTTGCTATGGGTGTAAGTCCTCACATTTTAGGCATTTTGATAATTTTATGTTGTTGGAATCTAAATCCGAGCATTCTAATAAAATATCAACTTAAGCAAATATAATTTTCTCCCTAAAAAAAATTAAAGCCTCACCATATATAGATTGAAGCATTCACTAGGCTTCCTAGTATTTTGAGTGCTTCCTACTTATCCTCCTTTGGAATCCATTAATGACTCTTTCCACATGAGCTTTCCCATTTTATTTTTTCAATAATCACAAATCCTTTGATATTAAAACTTTGAAATCTTTTGGAGATATTAATTGACTATTTTAATCGAGAGTATTCTTAATAAATCTCTATTTTCTAGGATGTAATTAACTATGATGGCTTGCCTCCATAAAGAACTTAGGAACCTGACATAACTTTACTTTATTCATATAAAGTAGGAGAAAGATCTCTGGTACATGTAGACCTATCTGTCTTAGGAGTTCTTATTAGATGATTAAGTTCATTGTAAGGTGATGTTTCTATTTTTCGAGATAATACATCATCCCTTAATGTCATACTCGATCATTTCAATAAGCATATCCTAAGATTTGCATAGTGTCCCTACGACTCCAAATACAAACACCACAATGTATCAGGAGTAATCCATTATTTAAATAACTATTTATCTATATGTTATGATAATGAGGATTGTAGTGAGTTATTGCATGCCTTATTGTGTGTTCTTTGGTAGGTCTCACATTATGTTTCTTGTTTGTCATTTTTATTTTTTTTATTTTAAAAATTATATGGTGTAGTAGTGTTATTAGTTTATTTTATGTTATGTTTGTTTTATTTAATATTTACGATAAAGAAAGAAGACCAATGACTATTAATTCAATCATGATATGATTCATGCTCACTTGTCTACTTGTAAAAAATGGGAAGATATCAAACTAACATTACTTCTACAATATTGTTTAATTAATGAGTTGAATCAAATAGTTTACTTGAATTATATGTTTCATAATTAACTGTGCTAATATGTAGTATCATAAATCACATTTGTTTGTGACTATTTACACCATATAAAAATAAGTTAAGCTAAGTAAGAATTAAGTAGTGGATACACCTCACAAGTCACTAAAAAATTAAAATTTAATTTGATTAATCATATATATGGATAATTATAAGTAGCAAAGGTTGGATAGAAAAAAGGGATAGTGAGTTAAGTTTCTTTAGCATTACATATAAAAAGGATGTGAATCGATATCTACAAAGTAGAAACAAAAATGTGAATGTACATATACAAGATAGAAGTAGGGTCCAATATTTGGGGCGTAAAAATTACTTCATAATAAAAACTCTATATCCACGTGTGAAAACCTATGTAAGCATATATACTAGATAATAAGCTTTTCAAGGCATGGACATGAGTCTGGGGTTATTCTTGTTGAAGATTTGTTGCTTAAAGATAAATTTGATTTTATAGAATTGTATAAATTTATAGTAAATGTGAATTGATATGGACTAAGACATAGGCTAGATTAGTATGTTAATATATGGTTCCTTAGATATTTTAAATAGTAATGAATTTGAATAATTTACATAAGTCAATAGGGTTGATAGTAAATAAATTTCAAATAGGTAAGCAATAGTTTTCTTTACATTATATGATCTTTAAATTTGATCATAAATTTTGTCTTACATGGTGAATCATACATATGATCATTAATCATATATTTGAATTTTTCTTAAAGACAAACAAATATTTAAGAGCAAGAGAGTTTGATAGATGTGAAAGTTATATGCATTTTCAACATTAGACCATTAACATGACATTTGCTTTTGCATTATATTAAAGATTTCAAAGCATTACCAATTTAAATTTTGAATCTTTTTATGTGAGGTTTGGAGTGAAATCTAAGAATAAGTGTGCATAACTAGACACCAACCACTCCACTAAAATAATCAAATAGAAAATTGATGTATAAGCACTAAGTATGGAACCAAGCAAGTGACCCAAATAGAGAGCCCAATGCAGAAGCACCTAATTCTTGCACTCATGCACAAGACGCAAAATCTAGAAGCATGCAAATTAGATAGATCAGGACTTAGGTAGTGGTGGGTGCCAACCTCGATTCATCCTAAACTCACCTAGCTTTTCTTTTTTTTCCCAAAAGAGATTGCTTGTAATGCTATTTAAGGATTTCTTAGAGATGAACTTGGGGATTTCTCCAACACCTTTTCATATCTTTTTCTCAAGGCTTTGGAGAGTCTTAAGGAAAGGATTTTGGAGACTATTTCTGCAATTTTTGGAAGAAGCAATTAGAGAAAATTCAAGAGGCCATGGAGACAAGGCACAAAATATGAAAACTAACATTCTTCCACCTTTCCCTTTACTTTTATTATCAATGCTCTTTTATTTAATCATGAATTAAACACTCCTTTCTAGTAGTTGGGATATATCTTTTATTATTTTATGTTGGTTTAATTTTAAATAAAAAATTATAGTTTTATTTTTCTTTGAATATTATTAAACTTTATTTTGAGAATTTATGATTATTGATTGACTAACCATCCATTAATAATTCAAGATGTTTGTTCGAAATCAAGAGCTAGAGAATAAACTTATCTTGAATAAAATAATATGATGATAGATTATAAGTTAGAGACATCTGTGAAGAAATCATGTAGTCCATGTTAAGATGTTAAGAGCTTTGATAGATTTTCTCCACATATTAAATCTATGATTGAGAGTTTGGGAAGGTTGTGTGGAGAAGAAAAAGACTTTAGGCTTTCGAGTGAAAGGTAATGATATTTTTCAATAAAAATAATAATAACTTCCAACTTAATTAAAAGTCATTAGTCACAACCCCAATCCATAGATTTTAACCATATTGAGATCTCCCCAAAGTTTTCTACCTTACTTAATCAAATAGTTTGTTAGCGGAAGTAGTTGTAGTTTTACTTTTTGTGAAATCACCAAGATTTTACTGTTTAAATGATAGTGATTGACCCAATTTTGATAATTAATTTGTAATTTTTATGATAATGATGCTCTACTTACATTTTAATACTTGTAAGTGCAGATCTATCGCCCATTGACTACTTTGTTACTAAATTTGGTTAAAAGCTAGAACACAATCCAATTTTATAATCCTTTCAATAAAAGGGAAGGATAAAAGAAAAAAATGGGGTATGTTGCATTAAGATGTTGTCAACAATAATAAATCATCCCTGAGCCCATTAATACCAAAATATATTTTGAGAACATTTCATCTAATTTACCTTAAGTACATTAAAAAGGGTAACCCTACAAACCAAAGAGGCTAGTAGGAGAGAGAGCATCGAGTAGATG
Organism: Cymbidium sinense; assembly: GCA_021442155.1. Classification (NCBI taxonomy): domain Eukaryota; kingdom Viridiplantae; phylum Streptophyta; class Magnoliopsida; order Asparagales; family Orchidaceae; genus Cymbidium; species Cymbidium sinense. Next base: position 191,627,675 of record CM038221.1, read on the forward strand.
ATGCAGTAGATTGGTGGCTACAGGGGAATTGGGTCAAAGATGATGAGAAAAAGGTTTGCAACTAGGATTAAGAAGGAGATTTTGAAAGAATTTGATAACTATGGCCAAGATGAAAGTTGGCCAAAATGATCAGAGAGTCAACCAAAGTATATAATAAAGAAGTTGGTAGCTAAGGTTGAGAAAGTAGTTGATCGACGATCAAAAAGAATCTTTGCTAGAAGAAGAGAAGGAAGTCAACCAATGGTCGAGAATCATATCTATGATTAGTACTTAGAAAGGAATTTACCCTAAGGCCAAGAAGAGAGTTAGCTTAAATTTCAAGAAGGAAGTTGACTAAAGGCCAAAAAGTTTAGCCAAAGATAGAGAAAGAGAATTTGGTTACAAGACTAAGAAGGAATTGATGATGACGAGAAAAAGACTTAGCTCAAAGACTGAGAAGGATAGTTGACAGCAAGGGGAGACGATGGCTATGTGAAGCCAATATCTTGTGAAGAAGGTTGGAGAAAACAATGGGAGTACAAAACTATCAATCTCCTTGCATTTAATTTTGTTGATCAAGTAGGTAACGGATATTTTCCAAAACAAGAATTGAAATCCAGCTGGATAATTAACTGAGTACAAAACGAAATATGTGATCTAACCAAAGCAAGAATTATAGAATAAAAACTAAACAAAGAGAATCAGAGAACAAAACAACAAGAACAAGTTCACATTGAACAAGAGATTTACGTTGTTCACATTCAGAATGCTGTAAATCGACGAGACAACACAATCTTAATACTTTAATTGAACGATGAAGATGGTGAAGATAAAAGATACAAGTAATCCATCATTTACCCTTCAATCGAAATGAGGAACAAACCAGCAAACAACAAACAATAAAAAAAACTTACATCACTTTGAATCTTTAAGTAAGAACGATCCCCAAATCACCTGTGCTACAGGCCTCCAGTCACCACACAGGAAGAAGAAACGCAAGAGGATATTTAGCGGTTACGGAGCAGTTTCTTCCTCCTACCTCCACACTGAGAGCTCTACCAACACTCTGCGCGGCATCCTCCTCGTCAAGAGACTTTTCTCCTTGCCCAGGAATCCCGAGAATAGGAATCAGAGCTCTAAGTCTTCTTTCTCTCGCTCAGTTTAGCGCCATGCGTCTCCTTCCTCACTCTCTCACCCTCTTCCCCTCTATCATTCTCAATTCCTCAACACCTTTCTCTCCTCAGCCAGGGAAAATCAAACTTGCAGCACCACAATAACACCGAATGCATAGAACTAATATGATTAGAAATCTCTCTGATTACTGTGATAGTTTTAAGTTAATTAACCCTATTCTAATCATACCAACCACTTTGGATGGATTGAATCAATTCCAACATTTTTTTTTAATAAAATTGATTTTAAAACAATCCCTTTTATTAAAAATGAATTTGGATACTTGTATCATGCAATTATCATGGCAATTACATAGGATCTCAATGCCAACCAAACAGCCATAAACAATTCATCTACATTATCATTTAGAAGCGACTCGACTCGATCAGTAATTAGAAAATCGTCTCTCATGGCATCAAGGGCGACGTTAGAATCACTGAACCACAACACGGTAAAAATTTTCAGCACAAAAGATTTCACCACTATTTCTTTGACAACCCAATTTAATCAAGAAGAAGCTTTCAACTTCTCCTTCAGCAATTGTAAGAGCTCTCCCTTCTTCAACCTTGAAAATCCCTTAATCCCTTGTCCCCTTGCAAGCTCTTTTAGCTCAGAAAGCTTCATATCATCAATTTTCTGCATTTCAAACACCTCAGAACCAGCGATCTTTTCTTCTCCTTCCTTCACTTTCCGTGTTTTCTCCACTTCACCTTCCTTTTTCAATAAACTCTGCTCTTCAAGTGGCCACGCCGCTGGAATAGGTGACCTCTTTACGAATTTCGACAAAGGCCTCTTAGTTTCAGAATTCTTCAATGCAGCAGGATCTTCTAATCCGCTTCCCCTTCTTCTTCTTCCATGTTCTTTTCCCCTTTCTAACGTCAAAGCACAATTAATTTCTGCTGAAACGGAATCTAAAAGCAAAAAGAAGCAACTTCACTAAATTTTAAAATACCTGTGGACTGATTGATTTCTGCACAAATGGGATCAGCAATCACATGCCTTCTTGTTCGCGGAACTTTAGGTCCTCCTTCCTTTGAGATGGAAGATTGAATCCTCCTAAACAATGCAATTATCTCTTCATTATCAGGGGATTTGGATCTCCGCTTCAACTCATCGTCTCCTCCTTTTCCTGGTTTATTCGAAGAAACGCGGCGCTGCTGAGGACGCCTTCTTCTGCTTCCTTCCGATCTGATGATGACTGAATTCGGCCATTTGAGTTGTCCTCCCCGAGGAGGGTAGTGGAGAGAGAAATCTGCAATCTCTATCAAGTTTCAATAAGCTGCATCAAAAAATCAATTTTTATACCTCAGCGACGAGGAAAAGAAGTGAGAATAGGGCTTCAAAAGGGTTAGCTTTACGTTTTCCGTTGATGCAATACTTCGCCAGAGAAAGCATGGGAGGAAGAGAGAGGAGGCCGCCATTGGCGGCTAGAACCGCTTGCATCGTCTCGCACCGCAGCCTCTATTGATTAGGACCTTTTGTTCGTCCTACCTTATCCTGTTTCCAGTCGGAAAAAAAAAATCCTTCTATTTTGAATTAACATTATTTTATCTGTACACAAAGCACGTTTTTATGAACAGTACTGAAGTAGGGCTGACAATTGATTTTTTTTTTGGAATGGGTATCCACCTAACACCCCACCTATTCATGCAGTATCATGACTAATCCCACGCTTATTCATCAAACACGCTGTCGCCTCCATTTCCTCACCATTACGATGTGGCCCGCCGAAGAGGATTAACTCGGTTCAGAAGACGCCACCAACCGAGCTAAGAGACGGTGGGTGCTGACAATTGATTAGTGGTGTGTAGGATTTAGATTCGTGTCATATATTTTTGGGATATATAAAAATAAATAAATAAAATAATAATAATAATAATAAAGTCATGTAAAATAAAAAAAACGTTCCCAGACGTAGAAGGTATGAATCAAGGCTATTTCATCCTCAAAGTGTTTTTTTTAATACTCGAGGAGAAATGATGTTAAGGAAAATTTTATAATAGTTTCTATAGAAAACACTCCCCATTTAAGATTTCTCTTTGATTGCTTCCCCTCCCGAGTGGTATTCTCATTACAATTAGAATCATGCATTTTTTCTTAGGTTGAGAGATCTATAGATTTGTCAAGAAGATATGAAGAGACATATTCGAGATGCTCGAAAAACTTAATTTTAAAATTATTAAGCAAAAAGTGTCAACATATTTTAATGCTTCAAATTATAATATTTTAGATATTTAAAATATATATATAAAGAAAATTCTTTCTTATGACTAGAGGTGGTACAATATATAAGTGGAATGAAGTAATTTTAATAATTTATAAAAAAAATAATATATGAAGAAGTTTGAAAATTAGGTTTATATTGTTTAAATTTAGTGTGTAAGTTTTAAATTTTTATTTTAAAATAAATAACATTATTTTTAAAAAATAGTTTTTAGTATTTTTAAAAATAATAATTACCACCAAACATGTTTTACTTTCAAACAAAATAAAATTAAAATATAAAATATAAAATAAATTATAAAGGTGATCCCAACACCCCACCCCCCTAAGTCTCTCAAACATGTGTTTTAGTTTTATTCTCTCCCTCATCCACTTTAAAGTTGTTAGTGAAATCAAATATATCATTATCCATTTCATAGCAAGGAGTTTATATCAATACTTCCCTCATTGAGCTTGGGTAGTTTTAGGTGCTCTCTATCCATGTCCATCCAAGTATAGTAACAAATTTTCCCATTGATCCCACACTCAGATCCATGCACATCTCCATCCTGAATACAATCATCCATAGATTCATCCCATATTAGCCAAATCACCATCACTAAATAATTAAATAAAGAAAGAAATCTAGATCTCCACCTTCCTTCATTTATTTCTACTCCAATGTTTCCTATATATTACTTTATAGCTTAGAACACCACTAAAATTGATCCTATCACTATGTCTAAACATACTTTGCTTTATAACAAAGTTCCACCAAAACTAATCTTGGCATGTATTATTAAAAGTTACCAGCATGATTAGCCAACGAGCAAGTTATAAGAAAAATTATAGCATCTAAAAATGATAATAAATAAAAAAGCACTTAGATGAAAATATTCATTTTACTAAGAAAAATTGCAAATACAATTTGTGTAACATAAGGGCTACTCCATCTTATTACAACTCACTTTTAAACATCATACTACTGATCTTTGGACATAGTTGTCGGCCCTAAAACATGATGGATACACTTGGTCCTTCAACACTCAGTGGTGATTATTGTTTAAATGCAATAGTATTATCATGGTGGCTACTATAACATCAAAGCGTCTTCCTTGCATGTTAGTGTTGCACTATTATCCCTCGAAATCCATAGTAACACCTAACAAGGACAACAATCTCTAGTAAGGCGATAGAGGAAGCCTAGCAAACTACCACACTTCATTAGCTATATTGACATGTTACTTTCTATCATCACTCTTGAATCTTTTTCAAAGACATCTTGACTAGTGTCAGTTGATAAAATGTTATCCACATGCACATCTATAATGATTAATGTACTAGTTTTTTCTCTTACCCCCATGATGATTACCATTAGGAAAAATGGTGTTGACAATAGGGTCTAAGTCCATCGATATCCACTAGCTCTACCACCATTGTTGGTGCTAATGATACAACCATTATATGTAGTGGATAACACACCTTGGAGAGGGACATGAATTAGTGTGCAAAAAATATTTTTTTTAAAAGAGAGGTGAGATTAATCAGCAAAAATGTGAGCACCTACAACACAAGATTATGCACATAATTTTATTGTATTTACATATTTAGCATCCAAAATTTAGTATTTACGTATATAAAACATAAATCTTTAATATTACTGCAAAAAATTATTATCATTAACTTCTTAAGATTGAAATACATCTTTTCATGCTTAGAAATGTGTTATAAATATAAATATGAAACTTTAAGCACTAGACATGTAAATGTATAAGATTAGTGTGGTATGTATGTAAGATGTTATTCATTTTATTTATAATTTTACTATTTTTAAACATAGATTAAATCATCAAATCTTGATGAAATCTAAACTATATTCATTTATCCTTACAAAACATAAAAATAATAGAGCATAATATTTCTAGATAGCAAGTACATAGAGAGAGAGAGAGTAGTAAAGCTTATAAAAAATAAAAGCCAAAGATAAAAAAAAAAAGAACAAATCCAATTTTTATGGTGATTCAACCTATTGGTCTGCATATACTCCCCATGTCCTCTATTTGAAAATTCCATTACTTATTCCCTTTGCTCTTTATAAGGTGGACAAGCCTCTTTACTTCACAAATAATGGAAACACCTTTCAACCTCTTTTACTCTAAGTGAAAAGACTGCTCAGCATTCCCAATGGCTAACCAAATTATTACAAAAAAATTTCTTGAGATTAATAGATCCCTTACAATATCAACTCTAGTGCTCTTCTCATAAAACTTGATTGTATAAATCAGAGGATTAAAGTAATAATTTAGGGAAAATAACCTAAGTAGACAACCTTAGAAGAAAAACTCCTTAAGAAAGAATTTAAAATAAAAAATAAGGAGATTTCTAAAGCAAGATCTATTTTTTTCTCAAAATCTAATGTGATAATAAATCTCTTACATTCTAAAGTTAATAAAATATTATTTCTATTAAGTTCAATTAATTTGAAATCCTACATATTTTTGAATTAACCTTTTTGGGTAGTGTGTGGTAGTTTTAAATCTTCTTGAAGTAGATTGTAAAATACAATTAGTTTATAATTTTTTATTTAATTTTTTTTAATAATTTATAGAACTTGATCTATCAAAATTATTAAAAATGTCATCCATATTGTATAATATGGTTATGTCATCATACAATATGAATGTCATAAATAATTTATCTTGATTATTTATTTTAAAATTATTTTTACAATTATTTTATCTTTATTAAAGCTCTTGTGTGTCTATGTACTTGGTTGTATCATAAAATTTTATATAAAAAGTTTAAGAGAAATTATATTAAGAATGCTTCCATAAATATGAGATTATAGTCAAGTTGAAATGAGAAAGTAGAGTGATCATGAAGTCATGTATTTTTCTAACAACCTTTTTTCTACTTGTTGTTGTGTACCCTAACATAAAAGAATTAATTTAAAGTTTTTTAATTATGCCATAAAAAATTTAATGAGAAGGGGGTTCATACATGGGGTTTCCTAAAGAATTATTATGATAACTACCCTAAATCGTGATACAATGTCTTAGTTGATGGCATTATTTTTAGCTTTATGTCGTGTAACATCACTAACCCTGATACTAACAAAACACCCTCTTATGTTGAGCTATCATCTCTCAAACTAGTTGCTTCTTACTACTTTTTTTGTTGTATCTTAGGTTGCACCCAAGCAAAACTAAGGATGCTTAGGTTAATAAAATTGCCTTGGGAATTCTCCAAAATCAAATAAAAGTATAGTATTCAGGATAACAAACCTAAACACAACTAAGTAAGATTTCATATGAACTTGACTTGGCTCAAAGCACAACAATAACACCAATTTCATAATCTCTAAAACTTTATTAATAACATGGAAGCTTGAGTTAAGGTCAAGAAACTAAACTTAATCTCAAAAACTTATGCAAATATTTTATAAAAGCAAACTAAGGGAACTTGGTTAAATATCCTAGACTCAGTAGGCCATAAATAAGGAAGCCTGCTTTAAAATACTATAATAAGGGCTACTTTTATGGACAAGTCATAAAAAAACTTATCATACTTCAGTTGGGTAGTCCAAATTATTGATATTTCAAACATGATTTCTATTAAAAAGAAGGTGAAGATTATTTACTCTTGCATTGAGTTATCACACACACACACACACACACACACACACACACACATATATATATATATATATATATATACATACATACAACAAGTTATCTACCTTTGCACTCTATTGTTAATATTAATATTATTGTCCTATTAGATTGCTAGCTTTAAAGACCATAAATTAACTTTTATCATCCTTAAGCCTTCGATTCCATAACCAATAACAACTTAGCCTAATCCAATCTTTAAAAAAGGACCACCCCCTTATGTTGCAATTAATAATATCCTAGCTTGCTTAGTTTTTGTTGTTTTTATTTTTAATGAGGTTAACACCCATCTTTTTTTATAGTGTTTATGGTTTAAACCCTAGACTAGGGATAGACCCTTAGGGCACTTCCATAGTGGTTAAGTGAGCATAAAACTCAAGACTAAAATCAAAATAAACAAAAATGTTATCATAACCAAGTGAAATGAACTTCAAAATTTAAACCTAAACTAAAATTAGACTAATGGGCCATACCAAATCCTAACCCAACTCAAATAGGTTAAATAAATTTAGACATCACTAAATCCAATAAAATTAAACAAAACTCAAAATGGCACAAGTTATCTCTCTTCGCACTTTATTATTAACATTATTGTCCCATTAGGATGCTGGATTAAAACATACCATAAAATAACTTTCATTTTCCCTAAGCCTTCGATTCCTTAACCAATAACAACTTAGCCTAATCTAATCTTTATAAAGGGACCACCACTCATGTTGTAATAAGAATAGCTTAGTCTATTTGATATTTGTTGATCTCATTTTTAAGAAAGTTAACACCCATATTTTTCCTAGTGTTTAAGGTTTTAATCTTAGACTAAGGACATCCTCAATTAGACCATTAGGACACTTCCTTAGTGATTAAATGAGCATTAAACTGAAGACTAGAATCAAAATAAATAAAATTGGTATTAGGACAAAGTGAAATAAAGTTCAAAACTTAAACCTAAACTAAAACTAAATTGAAACTAAAACTAGGAACTAACTTAGCCCAAATAAGTTAAATAAATTTAAACACCCATAAATCTAGTAAAATTAAACAAAAGCATAAAAGTAAATTTTATTTGATCTAAAATCAAAGTTCAGTTGACTTCTAACTAGGTTAATTATGATGCTTAACTTAAGTTGGTCCATTTGAGTTCGATGGAACCAAAACTCAAATCAAATTAAATTATTAAAAGCTTATAATTATTTTGGAAACTTAATCAAGCCCAAATCTAAATCTAATTGAGGTTCATTTTTACCATTTAGGCTATTCAACTCAAATTGATCTATGTGGGCCCCACTGAGCCCAAATCAAATATAACTAAAACCAAATCAAATTAAACTTTCTTAAAGATTTAAAATCATCATATTAACTTAAGTAATACTAATTCATGCTCAATTAAGGTCTGATTTGATCCAAATAAATCCTATTGAGCCAAAATCTAATTAAATTGAACATTCTAAATCACTGTAAATTGATAATTGAACTTAATGCAACTTTTCTTGGGCCCCAATTTGACCTATTTTGCAATTGAACCAAAGTCAACTCAAATTGGTCACCTTGAATCAAAACTCAAAATTAATTCAAACTATCAATCTCAAACATTACTTAAAACACTCACCAAATACAATTATCGAATAATCTAAAATGACTAATTAGATCATTTGACTCGGACCTATGTTGATCAAATTGAATCAACTTGATCTTCAACCAAATCAAACCTAATTCAGTTGATCCTAAATACTTGAAATAATCAATTTTACATGATTTAAATTTATTTTTAATATAATCGGCCCAATAGTACTCACTTGAACCCAACACAAGTAAGTTAGGTTGAGTCAACCCAAGATCATAACACTTTGACCACTGCAAAATTTATTTGTGGAACTTGAAACCTTATCAAATCTTAGTAAGATTTGAGTTGATATCTCAGTTTATTTGCAATAGAGTCAAAGTCAAAAAAAAAGAGAACAAAAAAAAAATTTAAATAGGAAGAAGACTCAAACATCCTAATTCCATCACACCTCCCTCTCATCTCTCCATTTAATTGACTTTAGAGTGATCCAAATCTATTAACCACCTCACACAGCAAGTCCCAAAGCCCTAATTCCTATGGTTGACCACCGATGACCTCTATTAATGGAACTATGGTTAGCTAAGATCAAAACCAACACCCAAAGACCTTTTCGCATCTTTGACACGTCATACACCTTTCCTAACATCTAAGAAAAAAATCAAGCTTTCTCCCACCTTCCCGGGCCATAAAACACATAAAATCCACTAAATTCTGGTAAGGGGCGATGGCTTTTGGTGTCTAAAGTAATTCTTAAGAAGACAAGAGGGGGGTTTCATACCAAACCATCATCTTGGCCCAAGGAAGGATTTTGAATAAAAAAATCTAATCAACATTAGCTTGAGTGAGGTAATAAACTCAAACTATAGCTTAACCTAGGATTTCCTATTTCGTGAAATAAAATTACACAAATCTAGGATATATCCAAATAAACCTATTGCAATTTCATTTTTGAAACTTCCTTAGTAAAAAAATCACAAAAATTTGTCGCGAGAATTTCAGCATAGTTTGGGCTTGTAGTTTGCCTCTCATTGGAATTGGAGGATTAAATCCCCTCCTCATCCATAACTTTTGATTGGAATGGGAAACTAAGATTAAATGATGTATATGTGACTGTCCATTTTAAAGTTATGAGATTGATCTAGATCATTGATCTTGATCACGCGATTTAGATTAAATTTCATGACTTTGCACCAACCACCTAGATGTTGCCCAATCTAATTGGGTGATGAAATCTGTAAAACTACGCCCAATCAACTGTTGATTGGGTTAAGTAGAAAATTAGAAAATTTTAAAGATTAAAACTGCCAAAAATTAACTAAAACATAAAATAATCATAGAAAAGTATAATACTTATTTAAAAATACAGATAACAACTTTAGGAATTCAACATTCATAAAAAATCTGTTGAACTCAAAAGCCTCAAATTTTGTAAAGTATTTTGGGAGTAATTTAAATTTGATTAAAAATCAAATTTCTTTAATTATTCTTAAAATGTAAATTCAATTAAGCTAAAATTTTCAGAGAATAATAATGTTATTCCCTACTTATTATAAAAATCTCAAATCAAATTAATAACTAAATTAAGTGATATCTATCTTTGAACTATCTTGAAGAATTTTGAGTGAATAATTAATTAGAAATTATATAAATTATAAAAAAATCAGCCAAATGGTTCAAAACACTTTAATAATAAATAAGGAACCATGAAAACTAATTAGACTGTTTAAATCACACAAATTACAAATTCATAATTCTAAGGTTAATTAAACTCTAATTAAGCTAAAGTTCAAATATTTATAGAAATTTAACCATTAATCCAAAAAGATAATTAATCTCCCTCTAGATTTAGAATTCAAAGAAAAATCTAATGGTTCTAAAAACCATAAATTTTACTAACTATTTTGGGAGTATTTTGAATTTGATTGAAAATACCTTTTTTTTTTAATTTCTCTTAAAATATAAATCCAATCAATTTGAAATTTTAGAAAAGAAATCTAATGCAAATATATACTTATTATGAAAGTTTCAAGCCATTCGAAGCTCTCGATTAAAATTTATAATTTTTAAACATCTTAGTGTAATTTGAATAAATGATTAATATTAAATTATAAAAATTGCAAAAATACATGAAAATGATTTAAGTCATCTTTATTAATAGCAAAGATCATATGAAAATTAATTAAGCCCTTGAATTTAATTAAATCTTAATTTCATCAATTTAGGGTTAATTAAATTTCAAATAATAGTTTAAATATGTTTTAACTTTGAAAATTTATTGGAAATCAACCATTCATCTAAAAATTATGAATAACACATCTTTGGAAGCATCATATGTAGAGAAGTTTAATAAACCCATAATCACTAATTTTGGTCGATTATTTTAAGAAAAGTTTGACTTTAATTAAAAATCATATTTTCTTACTTTTTAAATATACAATTAATCAACTTCAAATTTAGGGTATAATTTTTTTTAAAACTTTAAGTTCAATCTAACGAACCAAATTAAAACCTAAAATTCATCTAAAAATTATCTAAAGAATTGAACTAAAATCACCCAATGGTAGAAAATGAATTGAACATTAATCATATATCAAATTTAAACTTTTCAAAGCATATTATAGTTTCACCACACTAGCCCCTTTACACACCTTAGGCTATTAGGTCACTCATTCTAGACATAGGTAAGAACAAAATTTTGTTTGTGATGCATTGGTTTTTTTATTTATTTTATGGAGTACTATTATAGATTATATGTTAGAATTATTTGCTCATAGATTGAATATTAGGATGCTATAAATTAGACTAATATTATTTTTTGCAAGATGTTTCACTTAATGAAAATGAATTGCTATAATAAAGTTAAAATTAATATCATTTGCTTGCAAGTGCTCTTTGCTTATGTCTCTAAATATAGCTCATTAGAATAGATGGGCTTGACACCAGCTAGTGCTAAAACTATATGTTTGTAATATAATTGCTTAAGTGTATTTTTGTTTCACTAATCTTTGTTTTTTAGGTTTTAATTAGGTTTTATTTAAATTTCAAATTTAATTTGGTACTAGAGTTAACTTAGGATCTATGAAATTTAGGATTAACAGAGATGAACTATACAAGTTGATGGCCTCTTGTGAAGCCTAAAATGATTCATGAAGAAGGAGATGATACAAAATAAAGTAAATAAAAGCCCACAAACCAAACTTTTATTTCTAGAAAGGGTTGTATAAAGATAGAGCTTAACTGCATTTTTTTTCCCATTTCTTTAGGTGTATAGTGTAACCCAACATCATCGACCTTTCTTCTTTTTAATTTGAATTGCTTAGTGTTTTTACTTTTTTTCACACTAGAACACCATGTTTTTTATTGATTTATTTCTATAATTTTTGTGATGATGATGTGAAAGCTTAGTATATGTGGTAGACTCTTAAAATAAAATTAATTTTCTATCCAACTTAATTAAATAACTTAAACTTAAGATGAATAAACTCGTAATCTCTCATAATTAAAGCCCTAGGATTAAATAATAAAAATAATTAGAAATATCTAAAATTGAGAATCATGATTACATATTTGTTTTCTTCTTCACATCTTGAATTAGACTCTTCTTCCATTACACATAAGGGGTTTTCGACTATTGAGGATGACCCCCCTTCTTAGAAAAGTTTGCCTTTTCTTTTAATTTAGCCCATGACCACTTTCTAGTTACATCTCATTATAGGCATGATTGCATATCCAAATCTTTAAAAACAAAATCAAATGTATAAAATATATAAATTATTTCATTAATTAGAATCATATTATTTTACTTATGTCTTAAAGAGTAAGTTTAGGTTCTTAGACTCTTTTATGGTTAACAATAGACTAAATCATTCAGCATTAATTTCATAAGATTGAACTCATTATTTTAAAGCATTGAAGGTGCTAGATGGCAAACCTACCAAGTGGGCTACAAGTCTAGAAGAGTTAGGATATGTTCGTTCTCTTTAATGAAAGAAAACTAATACATCCCAATTTTTCCCTATTAGACTAGGTTGAGCTTCTACGTTATGCTAGAAGCACCTTTAGTTATAGGATTTGAGCATCTTATTTCTCTTTTATTACGGGAATAAGTTCTAGCCTCTTAAGCCTTTCTATAGTCTTGTGCAGTTAGAACATAAGCCTTAATATTCTAATAAAATGTTAACTCATAACAATCATAGCTATAAAGCCCAACTTATAATAGGTTGAAGTTCTTACTAAGCTTTCCAATATCAAAGCACTTCTTATTTCTTTCCACTTGAAATATGTAAAGAACTATTCCATTTGGTCAATCCTATTTGACTTTCATAATTACTAGTTTTGAAATAAAAATTTAAAATCTATAGAGATAAAAAAGCTAGTTTTTTAATTAAGAGTTTCTCTCTCTTAAAATGTAATTAATTATAGGGTATTGTCCTATAAGAAACTAAGAACTCAATTTAAAATAAACCCTTGCTTATCTTTATCCATTTAGTTCAAGGAAAGAATTTTTAGTAGATGTAGATCCATCAACCTTATGAGTTTTTATTAATTGATTAAATCTATTATAGGTTGATATTTTTGTTAAGAGGCAATGGCACCCAAGAGAGGGGGTGAATTGGGTATTTTAAAAATTTTCAAGTTAAAACTTAATTTTAAACTTTGTAGAAAGATTAATTGTAAACTATGATATTAAAATAGAGTACAATAAGAAATCAACTTAAATGAAAAATACAAATGCATAAACATAAAAATAGGAGACATAAAAATTATTTATGTGGTTCGACCAAAACTCAAAACTGGTTTACATCCACACCTAATCACCCTGACTAGAAATTCATTAAATAAAATGAGATTACAACCAATCTTCCATACACTTTTACACCAGACAAGTACAATCCCAACAACATACTTTTTTACACTGGACAAGTAAACTTTCCTACATCGGGCAAGTACAACTCCAACAATGTACTTTCCTACACAGGCAACTGCAACCCTAAATAAAGTAATATAAGAAAAAAATACAAAAATAAAATATTTCTCTCCAATTTTAAAATAATTTTGCTCATAAGCACTAACAAAATAATATTAATGCATATAAGAAAGAGAGTTCGATGTGTATGTTTCTTTTTTATTTTAAAAACATGCAATGATATAATTTTTATATAAAGCAATTGAAATAAATGATTCTTTAAAATATTTACACAAGGTGACATGATGATTTGAGAGTATGAACTTAAAACAACTTTAAGACAACATGCTAGAATAAAAAATATCTTTTAAAGAACTTGCATAAAGTAAACTACAAAGATCATGAATCTGAAAAATATAAAATGAAATATTTGTAAAAGCCTTAAAAATGTGATCTCACAAATCTAAACACAAATTAATGACAAGATGAAGTATTCAATTCACTTGAAAATGATTGAAAAGAAAAGAACTTTAGAAAATTTTCAACAATTTTAATTGTAATTCTTTTCAATCACATCAAACCACCAAAAATCAAAATCGATAATGATTGAAGCAACTTAGAACAAGCTTATTCAAGTCACTTTGATGAATAAAGATGTGAGTACAAGACTTGAAGATGATGAATAAGATCTCTCCTTGAATATGGTTGAAGATGTGAAGAAGAAAGGAGAGAACTTGAGCACTTGAACACCAAGAAATGATTTTCCAAGAGTTTGGCTAAGAGAGTATTTTTGTGAGAGAGAGAGAGAGAGAGAGAGAGAGAGAGAGAGAGAGAGAGAGAGAGAGAGAGAGAGAGAGAGAGAGAGAGTAAGTCATAAAATCAATTCTTTAAATAGAGTTTTGTCCATGAAAATTTCGGCCAAGGAAAGATGAAACAAGTGAGAAAAAATAAGAGGGAAAATAAATATGGAATGGATTTAATTCAAATTTAAAAATCAAAATTTTAAATAAGTAAATTTGAATTTTAATTTAATGAATTCAAGTAAGCATGGTACATTGAACCATGGAAGGAATATGTTTAAATGCATTTGAAATAATTAAATAAACTTTAATTGATTAAGAAATTAAGGAAGAGATTTGAAATTAATTTAATAAAATAAATCAAATATTCTTCATTATATGAGACAGTCAAAAATTGTCTTAAATAAACCATTCTCCAAATTATGATATTCAATCAATTAGTGATCAAGTGAGATAAATTAAGAAGGAATTTGAAATTTAAACATATTTTTTATTTATAAATAAATAAATTTTAGTGGGCTGCCTAAATATTACCAAAAATAAAAATCCAAAAATGAAAAGTGCATTAAATCCCAAGCCATTTTATTTTAAATTTAAATTAGATCAAATTAATTTAAAAAAATTGAATTAATCAATTAGAATAAATAGAGTGCCCACCTAAGCCTGCCAAAAAATAAATAAATTAAATTTAGAAATAATTTATGGCATGATTCAAAACTTAAATTTCAAAATAATTCAAATCTTAAAAAAAGTCTCAAATATGGAAAATCTTAATGCTTTAAATCAAATGAATTAATTAAAATATATCATGATAAAAATAAATAAAATTTCTACTAAAATATACCATAAAGAAATAAACCAAATTTAGAAATGAATAAAGACAATATACAATTTGATATTTAAATTCAAAGAATTTTAGAATTTGAAATTCATAAAATGAGGGAAAATAATATGGTATTAAATTAAATTTATCATCAAAAAAATCATTAAAAATTTGGCTAAAACTAAAATGGTATGATAATTTTGATAGGAGAGAGAAAACAAAAGGATATGAGAAAGAAAAAAAAAAGAATAATTCATAATTAATTTCACTTTCATGCAAAAACAATTGGATAATTTGTAAGATCGAGCATGAAAATACTTAAATAAAGTGCTAAATAAACCAAACACACTTTAAAACACAATGGATAAGGCTTAATCTCATGCAAGTACTTAAATTATTCAAAAAGAATTATTAAAAATATCATGAAAATAAAATATATAAATTATGCAAAAATTCAAAGAATGATACGAAATTATTCAAATAATTATTTTTATATTTGTGAGCTCTTATTTATCTAATTATTGCATAATCTAAGAAAAATTTCAAACTGTCCTAGTGTAGTTGATATGACTTTTCCGATTGACTAAGTAAATTGAGTATGTTGAATTTCTTGAAACACTTGAAATAAATAATTAGTATCTTTAAGAATATATATTTATAATCAATAAAAATTTAAATTAATAATTAGAATCATAATGATTAATGTGGATATTTTATCTTGCAAAAAAATTATTAGTTCTTATTACACAAGGTTTGTTATCATAAAATAAAATGGTGAGATACATAAAGTGTATACTCAACAATTTCTTAATATTATATTTAATCATTTAAATAAGAACTCTCAAGATTTGTGAGGTGTCCTAATTAAAAAAATTCACACTATTGTATATAAACTTAATGAAGTGATTTTAAAATTATCATAGGTGGAGTTAAAAGAACTATTACTTTTGAAAATATAAAGTTAATTATCAAGCCTTGTGATCCTCAAGATAAGTTTGTAAGTTGATCCTTCTATAAGCATCATCATAACAAGTACAAGAAAAGTCATATAATCCATCTATTTGCATTGGAGTAAGGAAGGCATTCACCACTTTGCATGATATTATAAGCCCCTACTCCTTCATATATTCAAAGTATATATTTCTCTAGTGTATTATGATGCTAATATAAATAAATATAATTATGGTCATTGGGTTAATCTCTATAATCTTATTTTTATAGTAATAGAGAGTTAGTAGTCTCTTCTTTTGGACAATCCCTTTCGTTTATTGTAATTTCACTATCACCTTGATTATTTAAAGTAAGGCACAAAATTTATATCACTCTATAAAAATCATTATTGTCATTTATATGCTACTCCCTATGAGATCCTATTATTTGATTAACCATTTTATTTGAAGCCTCCCTTTGTTATATTATGATTTTGAATCGTTGAATCAATTATGCTATTTGAACATCTTTAATTTAGAATATTTTTAGGTATTGTACCTAGAATATAATTAATCATAGGGCTTACATATATAGAAAAACCTCAATCCTATAAAATTAATTATTGATGAAGCAATCTAAATTTAATGTAATTTAAAAATAATTATAATTTAATTATGGAAAATATTTTAAAATTGATGTTTGTAATTTGATTAGTTGTTCTTCTTGATGGAAAGGTATTATTATTTTTGTGTTGGGTGGGATACTCTAGTTGTATATTTTATGATTATCAACTTTTTGAATATCTTTGAAGCCTTTTCTTTGATGTCTTTTTAGTAGAATTTCATTTGGATCCTATTATCTAGTACCACGCTCATTTAACAAAAGTTTATGTTTCTTATATTCTATGATTTGATTTTTATGAAACTAAATAATTAGGATTTACTTATTAAAATTTGCTTGTATGGCACCTAAATTGTCTCTTTTAAGTGAAGAATTCCCTCATTTACTTAAGAAACATTTGGTGGAGTTGTTGCTTCCTCTCTTGCATATTTCTTTTTGTACATATATGCCCTTTTACTACTCAATTTCATCACTTCTTCTATTCATCTCTATTTTTATATTATCCCATAACTATTTTCTCAAATCATACTCCGTCATTTTCTTAATAACATTATGATTTGGCTTGAGATTTGTTAGTGCATATAATTTACTTTATAGTAATCCATTAATCTTTATACTCCATCACACTTGTTTTTCAAGTAGCTTGTGATTATTATTTTTGTACATTTGTAGCTTATGATTTGCTAGGGTGATAAGTTACATCATATTATTTTTGTATGATGACGTTGCTCATGGAAGCATTTTGAATATATGTTAGTATCTAATGTTGACTTAAAGTGACTAGGTGAAATTAAATTAGAATTATCTTTTTCTTTCTATTGTAGTAAATACTTGAATTAAGGACATCTCTTAGTTTAACTTTTACAAATTTGTATTTGTTTATATCATAAATGTAAAAATATAGTCTCCACTTATAAAGAGAGAATAAATAAATTGCGTTTCAAATTTTTTTTGTACAAATCAATCAAGAGAACTTTACTAAACTATGTCCAAATTGAATGTGTTTTTATAATAGTAGCATTGATACATTATAATAAATAATCTCAATAATATCATTCACTCTACTATAGTTATTGGAATCTCTAATCTTTGCTTTTTTCACAATATCATAATTTTGACTTGTTTTCTTTTCATTATGAGCTAAGTTATATTTGTTATTGTAAATTCCTTAAAACCTAGTGCATATCTATTAAACTCCTTATCAAAACCATACTTATATCATATATTTATGAATCTTTACTACAAGATTTACATAAAAAATTTAGGTTGATATTTAATAAGAATAAAAATTAATAATTAATTGATAAATTCAAAACATAATGTTTTCCTTAACCAATCATAAAATCATTCATTCATAAGCTTTTCAATATTTGAAAGTGTGGGAAGTGTGTGCCACCATCTTTTTTTCTATATCTTTAAATAATTATTTATATGATATAATATTATTATAATGTTTTAGCACATTTTTGTGAACTAACACTAAAGATTATCAGATGATATTTATGTAGTCACCTTGATTTAAGAATTTATGATATCTTCATAATAATGCTTATAATATCTACTAATGTTATAGATGGCCTAAGTTTAAATGACAAATTTTTTTCAATAAAAATTTAGCAACCATGACTTTTCAAGCACATAATTCACACCCACTACTATTTACATTCCTAAAGTATTTAATTCATGTCTTTTAGGCACTCTCATATTTTTTAGAAGTTCACATGCCATCAACTTCTCTTTATTTAATAATGTGAAACAAGATAATGGTAAGATGTAGGTACAATTCTCTAATGTATGAGAATACAACTAATCTTGTCATGCTTATAGTTTAACTTTGGATTTATAAAGATCTAGTAAAATTTTAATAAAAATTTTATAAATGAATTTTTATTGATACATAAAATCCAAATTATTGTGTAGTAAGTTATAGTCTCTATTATGCAAGTAAGAAAATAATTTTTCTTTCCATTTTGCATAATCATTTTATTACTTAATCATTGTTGACAATAAAAATGTTAATATATTTGATACTTGAACAATTAATTTTTGACTAAGTCTACTTTGGTTGAGTAGTCGATTTGTCCAAATTTAACCTAAATAGTGTTTATAAATTAGATTGGTCAATTTGACCAAATTGATTGCCAAGTGGTGTAAATAGACCCCCTTAATAATAATAATAAAAGTTTATTTATTTCTTAGTCAAGCCTATTAGTGTCAATTGACCCATTTAATCCTTGCTTGATCCATATGCTCCCAAAGGGGTCAAATGACTTAAGCGGCCCTAAAAATCAAATCAATTCAATCAATTAAACATTAATGTTTTTCAAAATGAATATGAAATGACCAAATTTTGGTTGGCCACTTTTAACTATAGGTTGGACCTATTTAGTCCAATTATTCAAATCCTTCCAAAGAAAGAAAATACCCATTTTCCAAGGTAAGCTAGTGTAATCAAATGGGTAAATTATGTGATCTTAGATAAAGATATTAGAAAGATAACCCTGACTTTGTTCAACCCATGTGATACATTCAGGTGGGTAAATTTAAAGAGGAATTTTAACAAATGGACCAACTGAGCTCTTTATGAACCCATTGAGCTTAATTAGATTCAAATACATTCTCATAATTATTATTTTGATCATTTGAGCCAAATTAGACTTGCATGGACCAAATGAGCCAAATTAGCTTTGAAGATCAAATTAAGGCCAACTAATTAATCATGAAGCTTATTAAAATTAATCTGAGCATGACTTAACCTTAATTAGCCACCATTGATTAAAGATGTGATCATAATTAGCATTAAATAAACATAGATTTTTATGGTGCATTTGTTTATATAATTGATCAAATCAAACTAAATCATTGGGAGTTAGTCTAGCTTTAGATGATCAAAAGAAATCTCGATTAGGTCAACCCAATTGACTCTTTTAAGTGGTTCATTTAATTAAATGGGTCAACATGATCCATTTGAACTAAAGTGGGAAGTGTGAGTTTTAACTTTCTTATACAGCTAATATATTTGGCCTAACCAAATGTGATAGGTGTCTCATATTCTAAACTAGTTCTCCATTAGTTTTAAACTAAAGTAAAGCTATTAACCAAAGAGTCAAAATTTTTCTTTCCATTTTGCATAATCATTTTATTACTTAATCATTGTTGACAATAAAAATGTTAATATATTTGATACTTGAACAATTAATTTTTTGACTAAGTCTACTTTGGTTGAGTAGTCGATTTGTCCAAATTTAACCTAAATAGTGTTTATAAATTAGATTGGTCAATTTGACCAACTTGATTGCCAAGTGGTGTAAATAGACCCCTTAATAATAATAATAAAACTTTATTTATTTCTTAGTCAAGCCTATTAGTGTCAATTGACCCATTTAATCCTTACTTGATCCATATGCTCCCAATGGGGTCAAATGACTTAAGAGGCCCTAAAAATCAAATCAATTCAATCAATTAAACATTAATGTTTTTTAAAATGAATATGAAATGACCAAATTTTGGTTGGCCACTTTTAACTATAGGTTGGACCTATTTAGTCCAATTATTCAAATCCTTCCAGTAAAGAAAATACCCATTTTCCAAGGTAAGCTAGTGTAATCAAATGGGTAAATTATGTGATCTTAGATAAATATATTAGAAAGATAACCCTGACTTTGTTCAACCCATGTGATACATTCAGGTGGGTAAATTTTAAGAGGAATTTTAACAAATGGACCAACTGAGCTCTTTATGAACCCATTGAGCTTAATTAGATTCAAATACATTCTCATAATTATTATTTTGATCATTTGAGCCAAATTAGACTTGCATGGACCTAATGAGCCAAATTAGCTTTGAACATCAAATTAAGGCCAATTAATTAATCATGAAGCTTATTAAAATTAATTTGAGCATGACCTAACCTTAATTAGCCACCATTGATTAAAGATGTGATCATAATTAGCATTAAATAAACATAGATTTTTATGGTGCATTTGTTTATATAATTGATCAAATCAAACTAAATAATTGGGAGTTAGTCTAGCTTTAGATGATCAAAAGAAATCTCGATTAGGTCAACCCAATTGACTCTTTTAAGTGGTTCATTTAATTAAATGGGTCAACATGATCCATTTGAACTAAAGTGGGAAGTGTGAGTTTTAACTTTCTTATACAGCTAATATATTTGGCCTAACCAAATGTGATAGGTGTCTCATATTCTAAACTAGTTCTCCATTAGTTTTAAACTAAAGTAAAGCATTAACCAAAGAGTCAAATAAATAAAAATTAAATTATGAAATAATATAGTCTGACAATGAGAAGTCTCCACATTCTTTGCAAATAAGTTATTGAAATCCATCTCTAGCTATCTTGTGGAAAATACCTAATTTTCTAATCAAACTAATCAAGGCAATGGTAGGTAAGCTAGCAATTAATCATAATGAAATGAACAGTTAAAAGATATATAAGGAATTGGTGTGCAAGGAGCTAAGGGGATGGATCCATTGGCTTCCTCAAGTTTAACATAGCATTTAAGGGCCCTCAATCACCTTGAATTATTGACTAGCAAACTCAACCCAAGAGCTAACCCAAAAGTTGATTTGAGTTTGATTAACCCACAAATTTAGTCCACCTCAAACCAATTCAAGGGAGGATTTGATATGCCTTAGCTTAAAAAGGTATTGGAGTATTTTCATTAAATTCATCAACTATGATGGTACTAATTTAAAACTTTAGTTAGACTCTAGGTTGGTTTATTGGATAATTTAGGTTATAGCTAACCAAGCCATGCTCAGCCTAATGTAGCCCTTGAATCTCTCTAGTAATCTAGTGATTAAATTATCCTAAGAGAGAAATTGAGAAACATTTTATTTGGGTCAAGTGAATTGAGCCTAGCTCACACCTTTGGTTTGAGCCCTCATATAAGAAAAAGATAATAAACTAATAAATGGATCCTATGTAAACAAGAACTATAGCTCAAATTACAGTAGAATGGGATTATTGAAAAAAAGATATTTATCACTTGAAGCTACTTGTAGCCTCATCACCATTCTATTCATAAGTGAGCACTGCACCCTCCACCCTCAAGATTAGATTTATCTTGATTATATGATCGAGCATACACTTGATCTAATCTTGGTGGCATAAGATGAATGAAGCTACTTGTAGCCTCATCTTGAATGGCACTCTATATTTTGCTTAAACAACTTAAGTCTTAATTGCACCTAAACTTTTGAAGGAAATTGTTAGCTTGAAATATATATACTGAAGAAAGTTGGATAACATCATTATGATTTATTCTTTAAATAGAGCACATTAAATGTCATTTCTACACCATAATGTAGTGACCTAACTCAACTCCTTTATTTGTAGCTTTAGAGGGTACTCCAAGTTGATTGGAACAATTTGATCATAGAATTACTTTTAGCTGATTCAACTTTGATCATAATTCATTCACAACTAGATTTAAAATTGAGTGCGTACTATCAAACCCTCCTCACTCAATTATTTTTCTTAATTACTTAAATTTGGTAAATAACTCCTCTATGACTATATGAATAATCACCTCCATTAGCATTCCAAATAAGAAGGGAAAAAAGCAAAGAAGGCCACTACTTAGAAATTGAAAGCATGACTAACCTCTAACTTAGTGAGTTGCACATGATGACCTTATAATCCATAATGTACTTCACACAATCAAGTAGAGGGTATCAATTGAAGATAGAGAATGGCTCTATCTTGCAATAATTTACCTTAGAGCCTTATTTATGTATTAAAGTCCATGACCTTCTTCTATAGCTTCTAGATAACCTTAGAGCATGTTCACTTAGGTAGATATGTTATCTTAGAGTTGGTCCCTTAAACTATGTTCTATCTTATATAGAGCACCCTTAAACCTACTTTTTGGACTCTTCTCCTAGGATGGAAAAGCGTTAAAAGGTTCTTAGGGGAAATTAAGCAATAACTATAAATTTTTTACTCAAATAAGTTTTTATTACCTCCTTGAAATTTGAACCTCAGTCCTAAATTATTTGGATGGCTTATTCACTTCCTCGAGAGGTCTCTTCCTTTCATAGACTTATTTTTCCTCATCCTTCATGAGCATTGCCTCCTCCAATATAATTTTCACCATTGTATTAATGCTTGACATATTCATTTCCATCCATGTAATTTTCATCATCACATTTACTTTCAAAGCATTCCTTTCCTTTAGCATAGCCTTCACCACTACCTAAGAGCTAATTATTTTATCGACCTTCATTATGGCTTCTATTATGACATGTGCCCCTAATTTCCTCTTTCATTATTACAACCATTTTTACCATCATGATCTATATAGTCACCTTCTCCATCACCTCCTTCATCATTCAATAGGCTAAACAAAATTTTCCCAACTTTTGGGAGCCATGAATACAATATAAATATACAACATAAGAGTGTTGTTCATGTGGCTATTGAGGGATACCTAAAAAACCATATATTATTAGTTTAGCTCTTTCTTTATCATTTTTTGAACATTTACATTATATGTCTATAGTAATTTGGCCTAGGGACTCTTACAAATTTATTTCTCTTTTCATATGAGAAGAAGAAGGGCCAAGTTCAAACCTTAACATAGCTCATGTTAATGGCTTTTTACTATTAACATTAGATAATATTTTTTGGATGGATTTGATTTCCTTATTTTTGAATCTAAGTGAGGATTCTTGAACTTTTGTATTGACTAAGCAATTATAATTATATGAAGAAGGCAATGAATGATTGATGTAGGCACTTCTCAATATGATGAGGTGATGTTTTGATAGTGAACTTATTGGTGAGGTAGATCTTAATAATTATTGCAATTTAGGCTAGTGCTCTAATACTTGATTATCTATTGTGAATACCGAAATCAAATCTAGTATATGAAGAATTTTTGACATGAGGAGCTACTTTTAATAGTTGTTATATAATCTTTTCAATCATTCTCATCAAGTGCTATTTCATCCATCTCTACTATTGGGTGGTAGTAAAGTCCTATTGCTTCAAGAAGAAAGATTTATTTCCTTCCTTAGTTTTAAGCATCTTCCATGTTCAGTGTACCTTGTGAGGTGTTGGATCCCAATCTATTTGTGGGTGATATTAAGACTTCACTAATTTGTACTAAGGCTAATAAGAAAAAAAGAAGAGACATGAAGAGAGTTAGAGAGAATCTTTAGGAATCACACCAGAATGCTATAATAAAGTATATACTAATGCTGTAAAATGGCATAATGTATCTATATTTGACATGAAGCTATTTTAATCACTTGTATCAAAGATTAAATAAAAGTTATTTTTGAATATAACACAAATAAAATTATATAGTAAGTATTAGGGCTTTGCTATTAATTTTCTTTTAAAAATATGTATTATAAGTATTAGGGCTTTGCTCTTAATTTGCTTCAAAAAAAATTATATCATATGTCCTTATTAGCTATTGGCATAAAATAAATAGTTTTAGCTATCATAGTACATATATGCTTAAATAAAAAATGAGATATTTTATAGAATAATCCTAGATGATAATTCTAGCAATTTCACTCTAACATGATAATAGCTTTCGGATGCTCAAACAACTTCAATTGAAAAATCCACTCCAATTGGGCTAGTAATTTTGATGAGTCCATTTTAGAATAAATCTTTTCTGCAATGAATTTAATTTTATAGCAAATTGATTTATGAGATAGATAATTTAGTTGGGCACAATTCAAAATAGTAATAATATTTGATTAGTTTAATAGAAAATTAACCTGAGTATATTACAAAATATACCACTCAATTTTTATATATTTACAGAATTATCATCCTCTTACCTCAATTTTTAAAAATTTAATCAAAATGTTAAAATTCATCATAAAAGTTCAACTATTATTTTTTTTTTTATATAATCTTTAAAATTTGATCATAGTATATGCAAATATATAAATTTTGTAAAAAAATTATATATATATATATATATATTAGATTTATAAATATATAAAAATTCCGTGGTACGAATATAATTCTCTCATTTTTATTTTATTTATGTAGATATTATGCTTGGTCTATGAATCAGCATGCATAAATAAATAATAAAAAACCAGTCACCGTATGTGCAGGCCTCGAAACAAAGGAGGTATTGGACTCACTTCAATATCTGGTATGGCTCTATGGCTCTAGGCTCTTCTTCCTCTCTGCTCTGGAGGCTTTTAAATACCAGCTGAATTCTTAAATCTTGATGGCTGGCGTTTTACTCTTCTTTTGGAAACCTCCCCCAAGAAGTTGTTCCCCAAGAAGTTGTTCTTCTTTCTGGTCAAGAATTTCGACTTTAGCCTTAACACTTTAAAACTAAGATTAAATTAAACATTGGCTTGAATTACTCTTACAATCTCTACTGGGCTCCTTGGGTTGGTGGACACTCACTTTAAGAGATTTATGGATCTGTTATTTTCTCTATTTTACAGTTTGATCCTAACTCTAACATTTCGGTTATTATTTCTAATGGATGCTGAGACCCTGGTTTAACAGCTTATCAAGAGCTTTACATGAGGATCTAAAAAATCCCTATTTCTCTTAGTGACAGCGATAATATTCAATGGTCTCTTTGCCCTTCTCCATCTTTTAAATTTTTTGTTAAGGCTCACTATGAACACATAGCCAATGTGGAGTGGTATTCTGCTATATGGCACAAACGCTATGCTCTCAGGTATTCACTTCAAGCTAGGCTTTGCTTAAGTGGAGGGCTGAAAACAGCAGACGTTCTTTTAGACAAGAATATTCATATTGCACCTCATTGCTTCTTTTGTTTTAACGATATGGAAACAAAGAATCACTTGTTCTTTGAATGTCCCTTTACATTCAAGTTGTTAATTGATATCCTACCGTGGGCCTCCTGCTTCCTTTTAAGGTCTACAATTACGTAATGGTTATTATATATCGAAGATATGCACATTTTTACAAAACAAGAAAAGAGAATGGCTTTCCTCTCCACTCGCCGCTTAGTTTACTATATATGGCATTATGGCAGCAAAGGAACTCCATAGAAAGTTTTACCACCCTTCTCCTCTTGATTAAAAAAGGCAATTGGCTTAAAACTTGATCATGTAATCCTCACGCTGATACTGGATAAGCTCCTCCTTGCATCACTGCTATCAGTAATTTTCTTTTCTTCATATTCTTTCAGCGGGATTCATGCTTTTTGTTGCTTGCGTTCTCCTGAGACTTTCTCCCTCATACAGAGTTTTTGACAGGACAAGGACGAGTATCTTTAAAGCTAGATGATATGCCTGTGCTACATCTATTATCATTGGTTTTTGTTATTCTTCCACTGGATGGTATTTAAGCGAAAGCAGGTTTTCCTCTCTTCAGCTTTTAAGCAAACTGGAGGAATATTTTGGCCGATATTTTTGAGCTTGTGCCTCACCTCTGAATCCTGTATAGTCTCAATTTGATTTTTCTGATAAGTTTTTCTTCCTTCTTCCTTATTTTGAAGAATAGTTACACATGCGGTGTCTTTTGATATACATTCTGTAAGGTCTTTCCTTCTTTTTGTTCAGCTTAACACATTGTAACTAGTCTTATATTTGGGGTATTAATTAAATTTTGGGCTGTGGCCCTAATTTTTCTCAATAAATAAATAAATTTTGTAGCTTAAAAAAATTAGAAAGTATTTATAAATACATAAAAATTAGGTGGCAATCTATGTAATTCCCTCCCTTTTTATTTTATTTATATAGATATTATGCTTTGTCTATGGATGATATATGCCTAAATAAATAATAAAAAGGAGATTTATATTCATGTCATATAATTATTATATATTTATATATTTAATATTTTAATTTTAATTTTTATAAATATAATATTTAATCTGTAATATCATATTAAAAATATCATCATTATTTTTTTTAAAATATGAAATGCAATTTTTTAAATAAGAAAAATATTATATAAATAAATATTTAATTTTAAATTTTAATATATAAATTCATAAGAATTGTGTGATATATACGCAAATCTTACATTTTAAAACCCGTAGATCGTACGTGCGAATGGTCTCCGTCTTTGCCTTTTCGGGAGCTCTTTGACGGCCATCAAATCGGACGAAGTAACTAAAGCCATGGTGGCGATGGTGGTGGCAGAGCCGCTTCTCTCAGTGTTTTCTAAACACAAATCCCGCCGAAGCAGTAAGAAGAAGAAGAAGCATCTGGGCTTCTACTTCTTCTCTCCTCAGAAGAACCAGCAGTTTACTTCTTTGAGTTCCGGCTTTTGGAGAAGTGCG
The DNA here is from genome assembly GCA_021442155.1 of Cymbidium sinense. Classification (NCBI taxonomy): domain Eukaryota; kingdom Viridiplantae; phylum Streptophyta; class Magnoliopsida; order Asparagales; family Orchidaceae; genus Cymbidium; species Cymbidium sinense. Next base: position 191,654,611 of record CM038221.1, read on the forward strand.
GGAATCCCCTTTGCGACTTTTGTTTGCGAAGAGCGTACGAGAAACTTTGATTTGGAAATCCAGGAACTGTGTCTAAATGATAATCTCGAAGAAGCCATGAAATCAATTTCTAGCCTCAATTACGAGGATTTCACCAGCTTGGATTCCGAAACGTACTGCTATGTTCTCCAGCTCTGTTCTGATCTCGGATCGCTGTGGCATGGAAATTACCTCCATTCCCTTATTTCTTCGTCAGGAATCGAAATCGATTCCAACTTGGGCTCCAAACTGGTTTCAATGTACGTTAACTGCGGGGATTTGAGAGAAGGAAGAAGGGTTTTAGATAAACTAACCTTCAAAGAGGATCCTTTTCCATGGAATTTGTTGATGAGCAAGTATGCCAAGATAGGAGAGCACATGGAAGGCGCCATTCTTTTCCGAAATATGTGGGAGAATGGAACCAATCCCAACTCTCGCACCTTCTCCTGTGCCCTGAAGTGCTTCACAGCTTTGGGCCATCTTAGCCAGGGATGGCAGTTCATGGTTATCTCCAAAAACTAGATTTTTTCGATAATGGCAGTGCAGTTGGCAATGCTCTCATTGCTATGTACTCAAAATGTAACTGCATCAGCATTGCAATAAAGGTATTTGATAAAATGCCTGTTAAGGATATTATAACCTGGAATTCAATAATCCATGGTTGTGTTTCTAGTGAAATGTTGAACAAAGGGGTTGAGCTGTTCAGCGAAATGTTATTCTCTGGAACAACTATAGATCTAGCAACTTTGGTAAGTGTTCTACCGGCCTTCACTGAAATGGGAGCTCTTGCTCAAGGTCGAGCGCTCCATGGGCATTCGATCAAAGCAGGTTTTATAAAGGAGGTAACACTCAACAACTCTTTACTTGATATGTACTCTAAATGCTTGGCTATTGGGAATGCTGTTCAAATTTTTGAGAAGATGAATGAGAGAACCATCGTGTCCTGGACATCAATGATATCAGGATATACTGCAAATGCCCAGTATGAAGAAGCAATTTCCTTGTTTGAAGAAATGAAAGCAGAATATTTGGAACCTGATCTGCATTTTATAACTAGTGCTCTTCATGCCTGTGCCTGCAGTGGGTCACTAAACCAAGGTAAGAATATACATGACTATGTGGTCAGGAATGGATTGGATTCTAATACCTTTGTTGCCAATGCACTTATGGACATGTATGTCAAGTGCGGTGATATGGAGATTGCAAGACATGTCTTTGATCATACGTCAAAGAAAGATATGATCTCATGGAACACCTTGATAGGAGGCTATGCTAAGAACTCTCTTCCCAATGAAGCACTTCATTTGTTTGTGAAAATGCAGTCACACATTAAACCTAATTCAACAGCAATGGCCTGCATACTTCGTGCCTCTGCTAGCCTTTCTTCACTTGAAAAAGGAAGAGAAATGCATGCTTACATAATCAGAGCTGGGATGCAAGAATGCGGCTTTGTTGCAAATGCTCTTGTGGACATGTATGCGAAATGCGGTGCCTTGGTACTTGCTCGTCAGCTGTTTGATATAATGGATTTCAAAGACCTCATCTCATGGACTGTGGTGATTGCAGGTTATGGAATGCATGGCCATGGCAGAGAAGCTCTTGCAATGTTCAAGCAAATGAGGCGTAAAGGAATAAAACCTGACGGTGTCTCCTTCATTGCCATCTTATATGCTTGTAGCCATTCTGGATTGATAGATGAAGGAAGGAGATTCTTCAATGCAATGAGAAATGAATACAAACTTGAACCTAAATTAGAGCACTATGCCTGTATGGTTGATCTGCTTAGCAGAGCTGGGAAATTAAGTAAAGCATACAAGTTCATTGAGTCAATGCCGATGGAACCGGATGCCACAGTTTGGGGAGCTTTGCTTTGTGGTTGCAGAATCCACAGAGATGTGAAACTCGCTGAGAAAGTTGCAGAACGAGTTTTTGAATTAGAACCAGAGAATACAGGATATTACATTCTGCTTGCCAATATATATGCAGAGGCTGAGAAATGGGAGTCTGTGAAGAAGATGAGGGAGAGAATCAGAAGCAAAGCGTTGAGAAAGAACCCTGGGTGCAGTTGGATAGAGGTGAAGAGTAAAGTTCACATCTTTGTTACAGGGGATAAATCAAACACGCAATCGAAGAACATCGAAATTTTTCTTAATGATGTGAGAAGAAGAATGAAGGAAGAAGGCTATGTTCCGAAAAGGAGATATGCCATGGTCAATGCAGAGGATGATATTAAGGAAGAAGCTCTTTGTGGGCACAGTGAGAAGATAGCTATTGCTTTTGGAATATTGAACACAGTAAAAGGGAAGCCTATTCGTGTAGCTAAGAATTTGAGAGTATGCGGAGATTGCCATGAGTTTGCTAAGTACGTCACTTACATGACAGGAAGAGAGATTATTTTAAGGGACAGCAATCGCTTTCACCATTTTCTACAAGGACGGTGCTCTTGTAGAGGCTTTTGGTAAAACAAGAGCGAGCATATACAATTCCAAGTGATAAAAAATGTTAACTTTTACAGCCGCCTCGTGAAAACTAGAGAAATGATAATTTTGCATGAAAATTATTAATTTTACCCCCTCAAATCATCGCATTTTTAACATCACCTCTAAAGCATATATTCATGAAAATGTGTATCTTCTAATATATATTAGTACTCATATAATGGCAAGCAATGTTTTTGTACGTCCAATATCAACTAAAACGTGATAAGTCAAGAAGGCTTCACTTCGTGGATTACGTTCCAGACTGTTTTGAAAAATAACCTCATGAAGTCATTACGGACATAGCAAATGCACCATCAAGTCAGATGGGAAGACTAAGGGTGCATTTGGAGTGATCGTAGCGGTACGATGTGGCTCAATATCACATTATAGTGCTGTTTGGGACACTATATTTTTTTTATATTTGAAAAATATATGATGAGAAAGTTGTGTTTTTCAATCTTATTTGACTCTCTGTAGTAGTGGCTTGAAAGTTATGATTTGATTTTTTTTTTTAAAAAAAAAATTTGTAAGTCCTACTGCAGTATTTTATATAACAAATTTTTATATGATATCTTAATCATTATTTTTTTAGATAGTTGCAGGTATCTCAGATAGACCCTAGGACTTTGGCTCCAACATTCATTGTCAACCATCAAGTTTAAAGGTGTTGATTTTGACTCTATTGGGATAAGACTTATCACTTGAAGAATAATGCAAGATCAACTCCACTTTCAAGAGTCGAGTAGTGTCGACAACAACTGAGGAATGTGTTTTTTAAGAGGATTGTTGAGGGACGACATTTAGCTAAGTTTAAAATACCAATATTAGATTCATACCTTGTAAATATGGATTCAACCAACCATTTTGTATATTTCAAGTCAACTACCTAACTACTGATCATAAATGATGCACTGGATATAGTTTATTTTCTATTATTTTCAAGAAGACACCACTTAAGTGGTTCTCCTATCTTCCTTATGAAAGTATCACTTAGTTTGTCAACTTTTAAAGAAGTTTACCACCCAATTTGTAAGTGTTCAGAGTTTCTTAATTTTAAGTTTTTCTAAAAATGAGCCAGGAATTAAGAAAATCTTTGAGAAATTTTATTATAAGATTCCATCAGGAGATGCTAGAAGTGAAGTTATAAGGTCATCTATGGCATAAAAGTGTGGGGAAAATGATGATATAGTCGTTCTATAAAATGTTTCATAACAAGATATGAGTAGAGGATAATGGTAATGTTTTCATCTTTCATTTGATCTTATGGCAAATATTTATTTGTGCACATATCATCAAGTTAATAAAAGAAATCAAGAAAATGTCAGCACTTGATCCAAAGAGACTAGGCTCCCTTTGATTAATTACTTTTGATTTTCCAAAGAAGGCTCGTGATTCAATAATAGGATGATTCATATACTAGTGTTGATCCACAAGGTGGAGATTGAATCATCGTAAGCAAGCGAGATAATATCTTAATATATAGAAGTTTATATGACAATAATTACTGAACTAATAAATACTCAAAAAAGAGTATAGTAGTCTCAAGAAGTGGTTAAAAATAAGAGATCAAGAAAGAGATAGAAATAGTCTTAGTATGGATTTCATGGATCCATTATCCTAGCTATCAAGCTTAAGGTCATTTAGCTTAAGAAGATAGTCGACCCAACCCATTCATGATATGTTTGTCAACAACTATGAGTTATGTCTTCTAGAGTTGGGCTCATAATCTTGAACTAAAGGAAAAAAAATTAAATATTTCTTATAAAAAGTTAAGAAGAAGTTGGACTTACAATCTCTATATAGGTAAAGAAATGCCTACAAAAACAAAGGAATGAGACAGCCCAATTACACCCAAATAAAGCTACTCAACTTTAGACTTATAATATTGTTTGGGTCAAGCTATCACTTCCTAGCATACTAAAACTCTCTAAGCTTAATTAAAATAATGACTAATTATGGCTTTATATTAAAAGATATGATATGTAATATAAGTTATATTTCTTTAAGTGAAGTCCTTTGATGCATGCTTGACCTAGATAGATTATGAACATGCATCAATACTTATAGGGGTTTTGAATGCTGGTTAGCTCTATCTTATACTTACTCTAGGAGATATACAAGAGTAAATGTAAATTACAATATTTAGCTTGAGAGAGCCTTAATTTAAATTTGGAGAATTTCTTAATCAACCTAAAAGGTTGTTTATCATTTTATTAGAGCTAATAAAAAATAGTTTGTCATATAAACTTAGTGTAAGGTCATCTATGGCCCATATAATCATATTACAATAAAAAAGCAAAAATGAGTAAATAAAATAAACACAAATAATTAATTTATTGTGATAACTAGATAATAGGATAATGCAGTTGGGCAATTTGCTTATACATAGCCAGAATAAAAATAAAAAAAGGTTAGCAAAGTTCAACTAAACTAGCTTGGATAATTTAAATAATAAATTAAAAGTATTAATTTTCCTTTGCTTCTATCCCTTTCTCAAAATTTAGATTGAACATCTATTCATCAAGAATTAGATTGACTTATATTAAGACAAAATTATAATTTTATATATATATAGAGTTTAGGCATTATATATATATATATATATATATATATATATATATATATATATATATATATATATATATATATATATATATATATATATATATATATAATGCCTAAACTCTAACATTTATTTAAATAACACCTAAATCTCTTATATCACATCAAAATATCAGTATCACTAACTTTTTTAAAGTTAAATGCACCTTTCCATATATAGGAAAGTGTTTGTATATGTGAATATCAAACTTTATGTGTTAGATATGTAAATGCATACAAATTATGTGGTATGTATGTAAATCTTTCATGATTTTAATTAATTTAATTTTTTCCCATTAAACCTAAATAAATCAATTAAGTCAAATTAATCTCAAACATCAATTATATTCAATTAATTGGGTATAAAGATTTCTTAAGATGTATTGGCATGATCCAACCCTATTCAATTATTTTTGATTATAAGTTTGATCAAATTTGATCAAATGGGTAAACTTAATCACATCCATTATAACTAATATCCCAAAGGGGATTATTATTCCTTAGAGATTATATACTCTCAGTCACTTTGGTAATAATAATTAAATCTAATTTTAATTTCAAATCATTTAATAATTTAATTTAAATCTCATCTTTTGTCCAATAAGTAAGTCTTGGTCACCAAACTCACCTAATGCAGCACATCAAAAAAGAAAAGGACTTGTTATAAGATTCTTAAAAAAAAAATTTAGTTGTGGTATTTTATATTTACGTCTCATGTGTTGTATTATGTAGTAATAGATATATTTGATCATGTTTAAGGGTTGTATGAAAGTTATGATTGAAAATATTTAATATTCTAGTGTCAAAGTGCATTAGTAGTATAGCACCAAGCTGCTAGCTTTCTAGTGCATTGGCGTTACGACCAATTCCTTATAGAGTGTTTGGATAGAGAAGCCGCCACCTAAGTGCTGGTCTGTGGCACCTCGATGTTGCGAAATGACATGTTCTAAATAATTTTTTAGTTTTTAGTGGTTATGTCGAAGGAACACATCCCTTGGGTTGTTGTAACTTATGTAAACTCTTAATCTGACATAATGAAAAAGATTAGATTGTTTGTGTGAAAAATGTAAGTGAAGACTCTTTGGTTAGAACTTAATGGCCAATTTTCTAGGGGATTTGGTGATCCTTCGCTACTGTTCTACATATGTGAGTAGAACTTCTCGCCTCTCATCCACTTTGGTGAGTGGAAGATCTTGAAGCACTTATTCTTCCTCCATCCATTGTGATGTTCTCTTCGTGATTGCTCCATCATCATCACCTTCAATTTTGTTTAATTAAGGCTTCCATTATACCATGGTATACTGAAACCTTATTAATTCATTTTTTAATTGGCGCGGTTGATACTTTTTATAAGTGATATCATTCTTGTAGTTCTACAAACACATTTGTATCGAAAACTAATAATTTTCCCCAATTACCTCACCTTTCAACTTTACATCTTTCTTCCAATTTTATATATGCCTATATGCCTAACCATAGAATTGAGAAATATTAAGTAGACTTAAATTTTTTTAAAACCCATTGTTAGACTTTATATACACATTCAAATGTTGAGTTAAGAAATAATTTAGTCTAAAAAATACATTTATCAATTTTTACTCATCATTTCATGCAAATTCTTTGGTGCAAAATTTAAAACTTTATAGTTATTTTGACACCCTTGAGAATGAACTTTGATTTCATCTCAACTCTTGAATATAAAATTAAGAATTATCCATTTACTTTTCCAATCTTAAGTGTGTTATTATACAAAAAGTTGGAAAATGATTTGATTTTTTCTTGTTAACCTATAAATAAATTTCATAAGCTTAATTGAACACATGCTGAAATCGGCAAGGATCTAAGCGTGATGTCAAACAGATTAGAGTTGAAACATATTGACGTGACAAATATTGAATTTACTTAGAAATGATGTTCATATTGTATGGATTCGATTCCGGCAATTTTCGCACGAATTTTGATGTGATCAAGCCATAATGAAATATATAGGTATTCATTAAATTTAATTTTGAAAAAATATTTATTCTAGAATTAATTCAAAATCTCTAAATATATATTATGCAATTAATTAATTAATTCCCCTTAAAAGGATCTCTAATTTCAATTTTGAATTTCAAAATCCCAATTTTTTCTTCTAATCTTAATTAACAAGAATTAATTCCCATAATTTAAGCAAAACATGATCCTATTTTCCATTATTTCTCTCTCTCTCTCTCTCTCTCTCTCTCTCTCTCTCTCTCTCATATTATTTCTTACCCATCCAAGCCTTCCATATGGCCTTAGCTCTTCATCCAAGAATCTCCAAACTGAGCAGCTCCTCCTAGCCTTCTTGATTTTTATTTGGTTGTCCATATCCTATCGCACACATGTCCCAGCTGCCGATTCCTGAATCTTAAATGCTGAAGGCCTCCACTATTGAATTTGGTTCTTGCAAGAGATTAAAATTCACCCTCTATTGATCTTTGGATCTAAAGCAAGAGAGAAGAATGCAATTGCGTTAATTACATTTTAGGCATTCTTAATGCCCAAACTCTACCAAAAAAATTCAAGAATCTTGAAATATGAAGGCTGCCATTGTCGAACTTCGTTCTGGCGTAAGATGAAAATCCTCCCTCTGTCAATCTTGGATTCACAGCAAGGGAGAAGAGTGCTTGTTGCACTAAAAAATTGAGAAACCCATCATTGCTAAGTCGGAATGCTGCTGAAATTTTGTTTGACCTTGGACTTAAATTAAATTGGAGAAAAAATAATATGATAATTGAAGCTTCAAATTAAAAATTAAATTGATTTTCAATTAAATTCAAATTATCAAATTTAAAAAATAAAGAAATACTTGCTAAATTTGAATTTACTTGAAGTCAAAATAAAATGAGATGTTCACTATTATATAAATGAGATGACTTATATTAAATTTAATAGTTCTTCATTGAGTATGAATAAACCTTTTAATAAACATTAGACTTCTCTGTAATTCATTTCAAGATGAATTGAAGAGAAGTTAAATAAAAAAAAAAGATCATGTGATGTCTATGATGAGATTGAATGCTAACTAATAAGCATATGAAATAGCTTTGAATCCTTCATTCCAATTACTAAAGAAGCAAATATAAATTTTGATATGCTATTTCAAATTGCAATATAAATCTAAAGTGCATTCGAACGCTACTGGATCTATAACTCTTTTATACTTGGAGACAAAAAGCGTTAACTTAAGTTTTAAATAAACCTTATATGCTTCATAAAGCATTTATTAAATTCAATTTGAATATTTTATTAAATTCATATAAATATCTAAATGAATTTAATTATATATATATATATAAAGTTCTTAAAAATCATGTAGAGCAAAATCCTTTCATCGAGGTGCCAAACCTTTCTTATTTCAGTCTTATCAAATAGAACAATTTATTTTTACTTAAAAGGATTCCGCTCTTCCTGGTGAAAATTGATACAATATGAAATTAGCATCATGAATTAGAATATTACATAATGTATATGTTTTAGCTTTCATCTACCGAATACATTAATCCACTATAATTTTTTTTTTCATTTTTCATTGGAATTGAATTCATTCTGAATTGTGAATACATATGTATTCTTGATATACTAAAATGACTGCCATTATTGGTATCAAATCAATAGCGATTCATACAAGTTACATTTTCTAATCGATAATTGGGCCAAAGAAACAATTTGAATTTAATGAAATTTTTTCTATATGTATTAATATGTTTGTTCTCATTAAAAAATTTCCCACATTTTCTTATTTTATTTTCATTGCAAAATCTTGGATTTCTATCCACAACATTAAAATTTGGCAAATTGAAACAAATTCGAATTCAAAATTCTCTACGACATTTGGGAGATAGAATATTTTGCAGGAATAAGTAAATCATAATGATTTTTGTCTCCACTCAAAAATATGTTGCTGTGTCATCAATGAATTTTTCAACCTCCTTTTTATCAATATATCTTTTTTTGTGTATTTTTGATTTATTTGGTGTTTCTTATTATCAACCAATGAAATATTCATAGTTTGATATATAATAAATTTTCCGTTCCTTTGTATAAACAGACAAATAGGTTCAACAATAAATATTCCCTTTCTTATCAATTCTACAAGAACTAGGTCCTTTTGAATCCATATTTCATCTAGATTTATTTCACCTCTTTGAATCGAAGATATAGCAATATCGCTTGGATTTATCGGTCTAAGTAAGAGACAATATACCCTGATATTTTTCATTATTTTATTATTCAAGGGATCAGCCCATCTTAGTTGAAAAAGGAAACATTTTTTCAAAAAAAAAAAAAATCCAGTTCAGTTTCATTCTTGCTCTTATATTGTTTTATATCTTTTTTTAATTTGAATTTCAGGTAATCTTCTTCAACCTTGGAATTTCCTAATTCAAGATCTTTTTTCTATACGATTTCTTTGGATTTACGTTAATGTTTTTACTTGTTTCATTTATAGAAAAATGAAAAAATGAGTGATTTGATTGGGATGATCCAAGGTTGAATTTTATATACATAAAAAAGTAGCACAAATTCTAGGAAGAACCAAGTTCCTAGATTGGATATAGTATCATGATTTGATGTAGTATGATAGAACCTTTTTTGACAGCATGGGAATGAAAACAAAAAGATCTTTTTTATTCATTTTTTTGAAATTTTTAATTTCAGTCTTAGTATTTTTATGAATCTTGATACCAATATGTGCATTGGCTCATATATCAATATTCTTTATAAAACAAAGATGAATTCTACAATCAAAATATTTTCTATCCAAAAGATTTGTATTTCTATCAATAAGATATCCTTTTTCTAGATAATCATTACTCGGTATACTTACCAATACATAAAATAATTCAGGTTTCAATGTATTGAAATGATATGGAATTTCTTGGTCCCCGTTTCTTTCTAATGTTGATTCAGAAGTATATAAATTAGGGAGGCTTATGTATTTATAAGATAAAAGATCATATCTGTAATATTTTTTTCATTTATTTTTTGACTCATAAATGAATTTGTTGCATAGTCATTTTTTTCATGGAATAAGTGAATTGATATTTTTTATATAAATCAATTGGTTTGATTCCTTGTTTTTAATCATACAATGTTTATTTATTCTATTTCAGCATTCTTTAGGTACTAATCGAGACTTTTTTTTTGAGAGAATTCGTATTGATAATAAACTTTTAACCAATTTTTCCATTCGTTCATTACATATGTATGAATTTTTTTATGTCTTGATTTAGAATTAAATATTCTGTGGATCATAAAATAGTTTTTTAAATTATCCTTAAAAAAAGATAGCTCCCTTGATATTGAAGTAGAGGTCTCCATTGAGACTTATTAAATAATTGATTTTGTGATATTTTGTAAAAAACATATGCTTGGGATAGGGAAGATAAGTTCCAATAAGTATTGTAATTTTGATTGCTATTCTTAGTATTATCAGTATTTGAAAACAATTTTTTTATAGTCAAGATAAAATTCATTGTGTTTTGATTTGTTTCTTAAATTCCTTCTTGTTCTTTATTTATTTCATTGTTGTAAATGGGTTTATTAAAGATTTTTTTGTTGATTCAAAGAAAAGCTGTGTATTGATCTTAGAAATGGTAATGGTACATAGCAAAATATCTATGTATATTTTTCAATATATGATTTAATAAAGTAGTGTGATTTATGCATTAATCGGATATTTTTCTTTTTAATATTTTCCAAAAATGTTTCTGTGATTCCGATCTTTTATTATCATAAATTATAACTATTTCTTTTTTTTTTCTTGGCTTTTGCGGTTGATTCAATTTGATTCTTGATTTTGATTGTTTTATTAGAAAGATCTTTAATTCTTCTTTCTATTAGTGAATAATTTAATCAATCCATCGTTCGATTTAGAACGAACGATTCTCGAAGAATCTTATTATTTCTTTTGAAATCTTTTTTGTTTTCATTCGGTTCATATACTTTTTCTATCCTCAATTCAAATAAGAAATTTGGATTTACTTTCTCCAGTTTTTTCATTATTAGGTTGATAGCTCAAACTATCTTTATGACTCCTTTTGTTTTTCTTTTATAACTTTTAGAAAGGATTTTATTTTTTTATTGAAAAATTTTAGAACTTGTAAAAATCTCTTTTTTGCCTTTTTTTTTTTCTTTTTGGAGTTCTTTATAAATAGGTTAAAAAAAAGGTCATTTCCGAGGAAAATCAAAGGGAAGTTCCGCTTCCATTCCTAGATTGTTAAAAAACAAAAAAAATGTTTTTTTTTCTTTTTTTTTTTCATTATAGCTCTATGATGAGATCGTGCCTTAGATTTTCTCTAAGGTTTTAGACAGAAAGGATATAGAATCTTTATTTGAATACCGTTTATTAACCAATCTTGGAGAAATTCTGTTTCTGATAATTGAACACCATTATAGGTACATTTAATATGCATTTCTCTATTCCATTCCTTAAAATCCTCATCCCACTCAGGAGTTTGGAATAATAACATACGGAAAATATTTTTGGCAATTATTAATGAAGCAAATATAATGTATTTTCTAAGAAAAGATTGGGTTACTAACATCAAACCTCTTATTACTTGAGTAAATATAAAGGTATCCCAAGCTTCTGATATTTCTATTTGTTCATTTTTATATATATTTTCCTCTTTATCCTTTTCTTCTTTTGTATCTTCATTTTCAAAATAGGAAATTGTAAATTCTGATTCTTGTTCTCTGTCCATCTAATTTCTAAAAATTAGATTCTTTATTTCGTTTATATCAAAAGAGGAAAAAAAAGAAATTTTGTCTAGACGATCCAAAAAAAGCGGGGAATGTACATTTACTTGAAATAGGTCCCAAATAACAGTTTTACATTTTTTAGTGCGCATGGATCCTTTGATTAGATTGCCATGAAAATCTTATTGTTGTGAGTAATGTATCAAAGTAACTTCTCCCTCTTCCGTTTGATCATCAATTTTATCATTGTTACTAATACTAGAACTATTATAAATACTAGAAATAGAATTGGTATTCTGATCATTATCGTTATCGTTTAAATTATCACACGTTTGGAATGAATCTGATAATATTCTTCCTCTAATTCTTCTTCATTTTCTTCTTCTTCTCCTAAATTCTTGGTTAATTTGTATGACCATTGAGAAACATTTTTTACTGATGTCTTCTTGTCTAATCCCAATATATTTCTTTTTTAATTTTTTTTGTCTTTTGTATATGTTGTAATTACATCAAATACAAATTATAAATATTTTTCTTGACTTTATGAATCAATTCCTTTTTCTACGGAATCATTAAGAAGTAGATAATGAATCTTATTTATAAAAAGATTCTACTAAATCTTCTGTATCTTTATAAGTATCCATGATTGCGTGAATGTAATTTTTTTCTCGTTCCTCGATATGGTCCGTTGAAAAAAGGATCATATTCCTTTGGAAAGCATTTTTTTTCATCATCACATAATATGGTTCTTTTTTCAAGCATATTCATACTAGGGGATCTCTCATTTTTTTCTATAATTTGGATTCATCTTCTCAATTCACTGTTCAAATTGCACTTTTTTTTTCATTAGTATAAATCTAAGAATTATAAAGATCTTCATATAGTTTCTCTATGTACAAAGAGATTCTTTGTTACCATTTTGAAAAAATTGATAAATGGGGCGGATATGTAAAGGATATTATTTGTTTACCATCACTTGTACATATAAAAATTTTTTTTGTGACATTTCATTGCGTAAAGCATTTTCTAATTTATCATTTTTTATATATCGTAATGGATGATTCAATCATTTATAATTGAAAAAAAAATTGATAAAAGTTTTTTCAATATTTTTATTCATTCTTTTCTTTTTCTCTTCTTTCAGTCTTCCCAATTCCCAATTTTCTTGATGGATCTCCAGATCAGAATCTTCGTAAATTGGGCTATCTTGATAGCGTACCTCTTGAAAGTGAAATTCATCCTATGTTTTTTCCTTTCTATTCACTCGGATCTCTTCCGTTTCATCTATTTTGTCCAGATCCTTCTTTTCTTCCAAACAAAGGGAAGGATTTTCTTCGGTGGATCCCTTTTGTTCCAGTTGAATCTCCTTCATTTCGTAAGTTGTTTTTGCATTGATTTCTTCCTTTCTTTCTCCCCCTTCTTCCGTTTCTGAGATTTCTTTCTCTTTAAATTTCTTAGTGAAATTCGGCGATGACATTCTGCCTAAATAGTAAACACAGGTGATAAATAAGAGAATACTAAAGATTCGAGCCAAAATAGTTCTCAATTCTGACACAAGATACTTATTAGATTGAATAGAATGATTTTGCTTTATCCAGAATAATATCAATCCAACCCATTTCATGAATAAAATGTGACCAATTAACCAACCAACAAAACTAGTTAAAAATAAAATCTTGTCGTTGTATCGAAACATATAAATATTGATCTAATCTAGCTAACGTGGAACTTGGTAAAATGAAATGGTTGAATAATTAAAAAATTAGATTATTCAGGATTACACATTGAATGCTGAGATTACATATTGAATTTATGATAGTAGATCCATAATCAAAATAGTTTTTATAATTGTTCTAGAATAAATGAAATAAAAGATACGGTAGAATTAGGACAGTTATTGTTTGAGGTCTACCCAATGCTAGATGCAAAGGCATATAATAGATCGATATGAACATCATGAGCTATCCCGCAATAAAACCAGTTGTTGTTGATACCTCGTTCTTGGTTCCCTCTTCCATAACCTGAGCTCGGAGAAGGAAGAGATAAGAGGGCCCTATGAAGAATGTGGTCGAAATCCATAATAGAGCCGACCACACGACCAAATTTATTATCTTCATGCATAAGGATAATGGATTACCTAGTAGAAAAGATTTCAAAATCATAACAAACCTCCCCTTTTCTTTTCTATTGCAATTTATCGATTACTATATAATGATTCCTTAACTTTCCATATCTATTCAATATCTATATAGATAGAAATAGATATATTATAAATGGCATATCTTATGTCAATGACACAAAAGGCATATGAAATGAATGGAATTGGGATATAGATGCAATATAATAAAACAGAGCTACATTGAGATTCCCTATAAAATGAGGCATGGAACAGAGCCACTACGAAGAAGTTCCTAAAGTTACGAAGGAAGCTTCAGACTCATATTGTTCATGGGTTGAGAATGGGAGTTGAACTATATGAGGTCGAATATCCCATCGTTCCTCAGTAGCTTAGTGGTAGAGTGGTTGGCTATTAACTGACTGGTCGTAGGTTCAAATCCTACTTGGGGAGATTTGATTCATTCTTGATGAAAGAATGAAGAATTGAATGAAAGAGCTTGATTTGACCGTTAGGAGTAGGTAACTCATTCCCTGTCTTTATTTCTATTGCAATCTATCTCATCGTATCACATTATGTTCTACAATATTTGAGAATCACCCTCAATACCTCGGCATAGATCTGACCCTTGTAAATAGCCAATTCAGAATTCTCAATAGTGCATTAAAGATGCAGTCATCCATTCTCCCGATAGGCCACAATTTTCGCGAGTAAACATATTAATGATGAGAAACACATTTTTTCTATGCTACTAATACTTGTACTTGCTTTTCTATTCTACTCAAACCTGGCTGAGGAAGAGTTACGGGGAGTCAAACACAAATATGCCGATCCAGCCGGTTTACTAAAGGACCAACTTCAATAGCTTTTCGGCCGATATCCCAATCATGATTTTACTACCCCTAGAGGGAAAGACACTTCCCTTTTGGGTTGGCTGTGGGCGAAGAGGGATTCGAACCCCTGACATCGTGGTTCGTAGCCACGTGCTCTAATACTCTGAGCTATAGGCCCTTCCCCATCTACACTGGATCTGTTCCTAGGAGTACCTTCAAAAAGGAACCTTTCCTCTCCTCAGCCATTTCGGGTTAAGAAGATGTGAAAGCGCCTTTCTTTCTAGAATAATAATACGTTTCGAGGCATGAAGTGGGAGAGAAGGGATGTTATTGAATAAGACAATCTTTGCATTTTTGATTTTGATCTTTTGAAATTTGAAAAAGTCAAATAAGAGGTGTTAAGCTTTTTATCATTCTGACATCGAGCTATTTTTATGCAGGACACCCCCCTCCCCCTTTACAGTATCATCACCATAGTAGAGTTTAACCACCAGGTTCATGATGGATTGGTGTGGTTCCTTTATGCCTAGGACACCAGAATATTGAATCATGAATGAAGAAAGGCATGAGAATGAGACCCGATTCTTGACTGGAAAGTATGCCAAAGGCTTCTGCCCTCCCTCTCTATCGGATGGAAGGGCAGAGCTTTTGGGTTTTTCATGTTGTCAAATAGTTGAACAATGAAAATAGATAGTGAGTTCCTGAATGAATTGATCAGGTTGTGTAGGAACAAGGTTCAAATCTCTTGGTCTATTAGGATGCCTCAGCTACATACATCAGTGCACTTCCACTTGACACTTATCGTAATGATAAATGATTCATTTCGCCGTGACCTTATCTTGGATTCTCAATACTTTTATCGCTCCATCCCCACAGGGGCAGAGAACCCGTCACTATCTCGGTTGTGCTACGGAGGCTCTGGGGAAGTCAGAATAGGAGAGCACTCATCTTGGGGTGGGCTTACTACTTAGATGCTTTCAATAGTTATCCGCTCCGCACTTGGCAACCCAACATTTACCATAGGCATGATAACTGGTACACTAAAGGTGTGTCCTTCTCAGTCCTCTTGTACTAGGGAAAGGTCCTCTCAATGCTCTAAAGCCCGCACCGGATATAGACCAAACTATCTCACTACGTTTTGAACCCAGCTCACGTACCACTTTAATGGGCTAATAACCCAACCCTTGGAACATACTATAGCCCCAGGTGACGAAGAGTTGACATTGAGGTGTCAAACATTTCCGTCGATGTGAACTCTTGGGGAAGATCAACCTGTTATCCCTAGAGTAACTTTTATCCGTTGAGCGACGACTCTTCCACTCGGCACCGTCGGATCATTAAGGCTGACTTTCATCCCTGCTCGATGGCTGGGTCTTGTAGTCAAGCTCCGTTATGCCCTTGCACTCAAGAGCTAATCTCTGTCCAGCCCGAGAAACCTTTGTGTGCCTCTGTTACCTTTTGGAGCGCCATAATTGTTCACACAGGCGTCCCTTGGCCCGGGTTCGACAAAGGTTAGAATTCTAGCTCTTATAGAGTGGTATCTCACTGATGGCTCGGGCCCCTGAGGGGCCTTCGCCCTCCACCTAGCTGCAGGAAAAGGCCCAAAGCCAATCCAGGGACGTAAAGCTTCATGGTGTTCTGTGCAGTCAGGTTCGCATCTTCATAGACATGTCTATTTCACCGAGCCTCTCTCGAGGCAGTGCCGATCGTTACTTCATTCATGCGGGTTCTTACACGAAAGAATTTATTACCTTAAGACCATTATAGTTCTGACCGTTCCGGCCTTCGGTCACCGACTCCCCTATCATTTGGTCACCAACTTCCTTGACCTTCCAGCACTGGGCAGACATTAGCCCCCATACATGGTCTTACGACTTTATAGAGACCTATTTTTTGGTAAACAGTCACTCGAGCCTGGTCACTATGACCCCCTTTTTGAGGAGGCTCCCCTTCTCTCGAAGTTACGGGGCTATTTTGCTGTGTTTCTTAGAGAGAGTTGTCTCACGCCCCTAGGTATTCTCTACCTACCCACTTGTGTCAGTTTTGGGTATAGGTACCCTCTTGTTGAAGGCCATTTAAGCTTTTCCTAGGAGTATGGCATGGGTTACTTCAGCACTGTAGCGCCTGGTACTTGAACATTGGCTCGAGGCATTTCCTCTACCCTTTCTTATCTTGAAAAATCAAGGTCACCTTGCGTCCTTGAACAGATAACCATCTTTCGGCTAACCTAGCCTCCTCTGTCCCTCGAGACCAACAAGGGGTAGTACAGAAATATTCACTTATTTTCCATCAACTATGCATTTCGGCCTGATCTTAGGCCCTAACTCACCCTCCGTGGATGAACCTTGTGGAGGAACCCTTAGGTTTTCGGGGCATTAGATTCTCGCCAATGTTTACGTTACTCAAGCCAACATTCTTGCTTCTGCTTTATCCACACACACCTTTGCGGGTGCTTCCCTTTAAGGCGAATGCTCTCCTACCGATGCACTTTACATCCGGCAGATCATAGCTTATTCATCTTCGATGCAAGAGCGCTAGATCAGTGAGCTATTACGCACTCTTTCAAGGGTGGCTGTTTCTAGGCAAACCTCCTGGATGTCTTTGCACCCCTACATCCTTTATCATTGAGCGGTAATTTAGGGGCCTTAGCTGGTGATACGGGCTATTTCCCTCTTGACGATGAAGCTCATCCCCCATCATCTCACTGGCCGACCTTGACCCCTGTTTAGGGTCTCATCTAATATTTAGAGTTTGCCTCGATTTGATACTGCTCTCATGGTCCGCACTGAAATAGTGCTTTACCCCTAGATGTCCAATCAACTACTATGCCTCAAAGCATTTCACTCAAAGGGTTGAAGGGAGATAATGCATCAAGCTATTCGAAAGGGCCAACTTGATCCTCTTTCCTAGGGATCCTAGATGAGAGGACCTTACGAGAGCCACCAACTCTAACTATCGTCCATGTTCGATCCATACTAGACTGGCCAACTGCTTATCCTACCTCCTCTATGTTCTTGATAGCTCATATTTTTATCTTAGTAGAGTCTTTCAGTGGCATGTTTCGGTCCTCTTCCCCATTCCTTAGAAAAAGTGAGCCACCGGTTCAGGTACAAGATACTATCATTACCGACATAATTAGACATCCAAATAATAGCGCCTTACAGAGCGGAGCTCTACCAACCGAGTTATATCCCCGAGCCGAGTGAAGCATGCATGAAAGAGTCAGATGATGCTTATTCTATTCTTTTCCCTGGCGGGCCATCATGGACTTGAACCAGACCTCGCCCGAAGTAAATCATCGCACGATCCAACCAATTAGAGAATCAATAGATTCTTTTTTGGAGCGATTCATCCTTCCCGGCGTACAACTCCCCATTGTACTGCGCTCTTCGAGTGTGCTTGTTCCCCCTTCTCCCTTACCATGGCAAGTCTTTGTGAAATCACTCTGATGGGAAGAAAAAAGAAAGCGTTAAGAGAACCTCCTAGCCCAACCCTAGACACTTTAAGATCCTTTTTCAAACCTGCTCCTCCCATTTTGAGTCAAGAGATAGATAAATAGACACATCCCATTGCACTGATCGGGGAGCGCTCGCAGTGATTGAGGGGGTCAAAAATCAAGAAGTGAGTCAAGCATTCTTCTTATATGGCTAGATCTAATCTCCTGGTCCCTGCGGAAAGGAAAAAGAATTTCACGTTCTTCCTTTCGGGAAGGGAGGATTCGAGAAATCTTATTGATTGCTGCTTTCTTCGACCTCCGGCATGAAAAAAAGGCTTGAATGGTACGATCCCTCTGTCACCCCAGAGTGAAAGGGGTGATCTCGTAGTTCTTTGTTCTTGAACATGCATTATTTGGTGCTCCATTTTCTCATTGAGGCCGAACCTCAACCTATGCTCGAGAGATAGCTGTCCATACACTAATAGGGGGTATATGGATTCTCGAGAAGAGAGGAGCCATGGGAGGGTACTCCCCCAGACCGCCCGGATCCCACGAGTGAATAGAAAGTTTGATCTCCATTAGATCTCACCTGAATCACCCCATATATCCTCCTAAGTAGAAATTTGGTTTCAAACTTTGATTTGAGCAGGAGGAGTACACCATGCTAATGTGCCTTGGATGATCCACATCTCTGAGTCGGGCGCCAATGAGAACATTGAACTATCCATGTAGCTGAGAGCCCTCACGAGGCACGACATAATTATCAGGGCGCGCCGCTGAGCTAATAGCCCGTCGTGTGGGCCTCCCTGGGGGAGGCCTGCTATGCCAAAAGCAGAGAAACCCTATCCCTCTCTTTTATTTTGTACGTCCCCATGTCACACATGGGAGGGACATGGGGACATAGATCCTATCAACCTATTACGACCTAGGATAATAAGCTCATGGGCTTGGTCTTACTTCACCATCGAGAAATAAAAGAAGACTTCTATATCCAAGCTTAGCTCAGATGTAGCTTGCTTCTTTTTGGGTGTCAAGCAGTGTCAAACCAAAATACCCAACAAGCATAAGCATTAGCTCTCCCTGAAAAGAAGGTGATCCAGCCACCTTCTTCCTGTTACGACTTCACTCCAGTCACTAGCCCTGCCTTCGCATCCCTCTCCTTGCGGTTAAGGTAACGACTTCGGGCATGGCCAGCTCCCATAGTGTGACGTGTGTACAAACCAGAAAATTCACCGCCGTATGGCTGACCGCGATTTTGGCTTCATGCGGGCGAGTTGCAGCCAAACTGGGGTTTTGGGTTAGCTCACCCTCGCGGGATCGCGACTTTGTCCCATTAGCACGTGTGTCATCAGGGCATAAGGGGCATGATGACTTGACGTCATCCTCACCTTCCTCCTTATCAGCGCTGTTCAGGGGCAAACTCAATGGTGGCAACTAAACACTAGGGTTGCACTCATTACGGTACTTAACCTAACCCCTTATGGCATGAGATGATGGCAATCATGCACCACTTGTTTTCCCATTATCGAAGGCACTCCCCTCTTTCAAGAGGATTCATGGCATGTTAAGCCCTGGTAAGGTTCTTTGCTTTGCATCGAATTAAACCACATGCTCCACCGCTGCGGGCCCCTCAATTCCTTTGAGTTTCATTCTTGAACGTACTCCCAGTGGGATACTTAACGCGTTCTAACCTGCAGGTCGATGCACATCACCTAGTATCCATCGTTTCTGCTAGGACTACTGGGGTATCTAATCCCTTTGCTCCCCTAGCTTTCGTCTCGTGTGTGTCGGCCCAGTGAGTGCTTTTCCGTTGGTGTTCTTTCCGATCTCTACGCATTTCACGCTCCACCGGAAATTCCCTCTGCCTACCATACTCCAGCTTGGTAGTTTCCACTGTCCGGGGTTGAGCCACGGGATTTGATGAACTTGCAAAATTTAGACGCTTTACGATCATTCCGGATAACGCTTGCATCCTCTGTCTTACCGCGGCTGCAAGAGTTAGCATGCTTATTCCTCAGATACCGTCATTGCTTCTTCTCAGAAAAGAAGTTCACCCGTGGGCCTTCTACCTCCACGGCATTGCTCGTCAGGCTTTTCCATTGCGGAAAATTCCCCCACGCCTCCGTAGTCTAGCCGTGTCTCAGTCCCAGTGTGGCTGATCATCTTCTCGGACCAGCTACTGATCATCACCTTGGTAAGCTATTGCCTCACCAACTAGCTAATCAGACACGAGCCCCTCCTCGGGGGAATTCCTCCTTTTGCTCCTCAGTCTACGGGGTATTAATAACTGTTTCCAGTTGTTGTTCCCCTCCCAAGGGCTAGTTCTTACATGTTACTCACCCATATGCCACTGGAAACACCACTTCCCATCCGACTTGCATGTGTTAAGCATGCCATCAATGTTCATCTTGAGCTAGGATCGAACTCTCCATGAGATTCATAATTGCATTACTTATAGCTTCCTTGTTTGTAGACAAAGATGATTCAAAATTATCTTTTATTCCAAGGCCAAAGGCTTGTATCCATCCATGCGCTTCATATTAGCCTGGGTTCCAGCAATATAGCCATCCCTACCCTATCGTCAATCCCACAAGCCTCTTATCCATTCCATTCTCGTTCGATCACGACAAGTCAAATAGAAAAACTCCCATTGGGTTTAGGGATAATAATCAGGAATGACTTCCACCACGTCAAGGTGACACTCTACCGCTGAGTTATATCCCTTCCGGTCCCATCGAGAAATAGAACTAACTAATCCTAAGGCAAAGGGTCAGAAACTAAACGCTATTCCTGAACAACTTGGAGCCGGGCCTTCTTTTCGCACTATTATGTTATGGATAGTCAAATAATGGGAAAATTGGATTCCATTGTCAACTGCTCTATCGAAATAGGATTGACTATATTTAGCCATAGCACACGGTTTCCTAAAACATTTTCTTGATCTAAATCGAATAATTTTTACATGAAGAAGATTTATTTTAGCATACTCTCTTCGAGACTAATAGGAGAAGAACCGACTCGATATTGTAAAAAAAAAGAGTGGAAGCAGAACCAAGTCAAGATGATATGAATCACCCCTTCTTCTTGAGCCAATGATCTTAGTATCATTTTCGAAGGAACTAGAGCTACTTTTCTTTTCCATTTCCATTTCCATTCCAGAGTTCTTATGTGTTTCCATGCCCTTTCTTAGGAACACATACAATAAAAAAGGATAACGCCCATCGTTAACTACTTCATTTTCATTTATGAATTGAATAGTAATAGAAAGACATGTCCTACCGAGACAGAATTTGTAACTTGCTATCCTTTTGCCTAGCAGGCAAAGATGGACCCCCGTGAAAAGACTGATTCATTCGGATCGACATGAGGGCCCAACTCCATTGCATTGCCAGAATCCATGTTGTATATTTGAAGCAGTTGACCTCCTTGCTTCTCTCATGGTACAACCCTCTCATGAGCCCCTTTCTCCTCGGTCCACAGAGACAAAATGTAGGACTGGTGCCAACAGTTCATCATGGAAGAAAGGACTCACCGAGCCGGGATCACTAACTAATACTAAAACTAAGACTATAAGACTAATCTAACTAATCTAATTAGAAATAATTTGAATCAAATAATTAGATAATTCTAATATATAGAATATAATAATACATTAATACATAATAGAAATGATATAATAGAAAAGAACTGTCCTTTCTTTCCCCAGTTCCGTTACTACCGGTGGCCCTTACGCAATCGATCGGATCATATAGATTTCAACATAACATAGGTCATCGAAAGGATCTCGGATGACTCACCAAAGCATGAAAGCTAGGATCCTTCGAAAATGGATTCCTATTTGAAGAGTGCATAACGCATGGATAAGCTCACACCGCCCGTCCTTTTGGATCGATTCTTTAGAGATTAAAATGTAAGAATAAGAATATCGATTGAGAATAAAGGTTCTCTATTGCTATACTGAGAATGGTGAAATCAAAGATAAACTATAATTCATATCAAGAATTCATATCACAAATAGTTCTAAGATATAGCAATTCATATCAAAATAAGAAAAATCTTTATAAGAAATAGATTTAGCAGATTCTCTTATGAATGAACAAATTCAAATTATAAATGACATTTCTGAAAATGATTTGATATAGAAAAAAGCGAAATGAAAATCCTTCTTTGAATTGAGATCAATGTCTGACATCTCATATTGTTAGATATTGCTACATTTCTGAAAAAAATATTGTTGGACAATGTTACTCCTTGATCTAATTGGAAAGAATCAAGGGAATTGGAATGTAAGAATATCAATTTATCATTAAAAGGTTCTCTAGATTTAAATGCTATCATGGGATATAGATGAGGAGGAGAGGAGGAAAATGAAGATTTCACATAGTACTTTTATTAAAAGAAATATAAAGTAGAGATAGAAAATTTATTCCAAAGAACAAATTCAAACTCAAGGATCTTTGTTTCTCAAGAATGACAAACGTGAAAAGATATCTTATTCTTCTTATAAT